>CM071838.1:41520976-42120976 GCA_036507285.1 Trichosanthes cucumerina | reverse complement strand
TGTTTTTCAATTCTTAGTTAGTTGTTGTTTTGCTTTGTAGGTTGTGACGATGCATTTCTTCGTTGAAATCCATGTTCCCATTCTGAGGAACTCCAACACACATGCTTTGCCTATCCAAGAATCTCAGAAAGATCTCAAGTACCCAGGACAGTATTGTTCACTCTTACCCTTATATTTAATTTGTGCTTAATTCTGCAAACATTGGGGACAATGTTTAGTTTAAGTTGGGGTTGGGATGTGTTTATTTGTTGTGGTCGTCCTGAGTATGTGCTGAATTGTTGATTGATCTTTTACATAAGCATGAGTATGATAGCCTAGGATGAGATATAATTGGAAATCCTTGTGATTCTGCTGAAACCTGAGAGCATGACATGAATTTGAGTTAATTTAAAAATTTTCTTGTCCTGCACTATTACGCACAATAGCCTGTGTTTCTGTAGTTTTGAAATTCTTAAAACAAAGTTATTAGGTTTAGAAGTTTGATGTCACCTTGATAGGTCTGAGAATTTATTTGAGAGTTAAACTGCAGGATAGGGTAAATGACAATATGAAGTGCATGATCTGTATAATATGTGAAATAGTTTGTTTTTGTTTTTTGTTTGCTGAAGGAAAAAAATCGTGAGGGCAAAAAGAGCTACCTTCACTATGATCAGTTAGGCCACTCATTGAGCGAGTGCTCTGGGTAAGGGTCCCTGCAGTGGATGTGTGAAAGCTAGTGTCCTTGTACAAAAAAGAAGAAAATAGAAAAAGTGGCATCAAAAGAGTGATTAAGTGCTGAGTAAAGTTGTTTATTTCTTGAATGCGGGGAGACTCAAGGATTAGAAACTATGACCAGTGTAGGGGGAAGTTGAATGGAGAGCCTAATAAAGTTGATCCGTGCTTAGTAAAAATGAAAGGAACATAGGCTAATCACACACACAAGCAGGAACACCTAGGAAAAGTTTTAAATTGCTCGCTAAAGTGTTATGTTTGAATGTTTCCTGTGATTGCTAGATTTTCTCTTAAATTTTTTAGGCTTGAATCAAATGTATGTTTAAGAACAATCTAATGTTTAATTCTGTTTTTGCTCGGGACTAGTAAAAGTTTAAGTTTGGTGGTGTTTGATAGCACACAAAATGTGCTATCCTTAGGCTTAATAATTGCTAGTTTTATAATGATTTCAGGACTTTTACATGTTTAAATCACTCAATTTCAGGTTAAGAGTTTAAACAGAGCTATTGGAGACAATTTGGATCACTCGGGATCACAACGAGGCTATTTGGAGCTAAAAATAATACCAATTGGAAGAGAAAGGATCAATCCAAGCATGATGACCCGAGGTGTGGCGTTGCAACGCCATGCTTGCTGTTTGGAAGCATTGAAGACCACTGCCGATAGCGTTGCAACGCTGCCTTGCAGCTTCGCAACGCTATCTCGATAGAAAATCACGCGTGAGAAGCCGCACAGAGGGCGTTGCAACGCTGCCTTGCAGCATCGCAACGCCAGATCGATAAGGGGCGCGCGCTTAGGGTAGCGACGTTGCAACGCTGCCCTCAGTCTTGCAACGCCATCAGTTATTTCCTTATTTACCACGCGTATAGGGCATAGCGTTGCAACGCTGTCCCTAGAGTTGCAACGCTGTGCCAATCATGCCTATAAATACAACATTATGCAATTGAGCAAGGGGAGCCGAATTTGGTAGATTTTGCCCTATTTTCGAAATATACCTTGTAAGAAGAGAGAAAAGAGTATTTTTGAGAGCCAAAGCATTCGTGGAGGTTCAAGATCGAAGACGGGAGCTCGGAGACGAAGGACCGACATCGACACATAAGTTTAATTTCTTTTTCTTTCAATTTGTAATAGCTTTCTAAGACATTTTCTACTTGTTTAGCTTGATTTTCATGTGTTTTTGAGTAGCTAATTATTGTAGCTAGGATTTGATTTACTTGTTATGACTTTCTTGCTATGTAATGAAGCATGTTTTGTCTTTATTTTTGGCAATTCGTTCTTTACTTTTTAATTTGTTAGTTCAAGTGGACTCGAGAGATAAAGCTTGAATTAGAACAATATCGTCAAAACCCTTAGAAATCTGGCATGAGAATGAGTTAGAAATCTTAGGGAAACACATAAAGAAGTTGCTTAATGCCATGCGAAATTACTATGGAGACTATGGAGTTTATTGCATGTGTGAGTCTCACTAAGAATCGAGAGGTTTTCTTGAGTATTTTACTTCTTGTTTATAAATTCATCTCATTGGTTCATTGCATGTGTTAATTGAGTCATTAACTTGCGAAATTACTTCCTTCAAATCTATCAATTCGTGTCTCCACATGTTTGTTTGTTTGCTTATTTTACTATCCATGTTATGTTTCTTTAGCTAAAATTGAGAATTAGTATCTTAGTAATTAATTAATCTAGAAACCCATTCCCGAGGACGATACTTGGACTCATAAATCACTATACTAAAACTTGACCCGTACACTGTGGTATTGCAATATTATTTTACGCAACATTGAGCAAGTGAAGAACTCCTGCTTATAGGGGTTTGTTTTTAGGCTAGTATGGGTGAGAGTGGCCTGTAGCCGACTTAATAAGACTACCTTCTCAGGGACCGAACCTCGAAGGTAGCTGGGGACTTAACTGTGCAAGATGGAATTCACTCATTCCTACTCTAAGCAATTAGATAGGTTGTTCCCTTACGAACTGACTCCAGTTCTTGAACAACGGGGCCCAACCCCTTATGAGGGTGTGAGTCTATGGTAGGACCTTAGACTTGTTGTTGATTAGAGGATCAGTGGTGCTTAAGAAACAAAGAGATAATTACAGGGGTAAAACGATAATTTGACCCAGCCGTGATTACGAACAACCTGTGAAGGGTCGACTCATGGGTAATGATTATATGAGTGGACACAATATAGTCTACAGTGAGGAGTGTGCAGCTACAAGTTTATAGTGGATTGACTTGTAGTTAATGATTATTGATTAACTCCATCAAAGAGTTTGATCAGTTAATCTCACATCATTGGAGCTTATGAACTGTACGTCCATTAGGTCCCTCCGTTAGCAGAACATGGTTACATTGAGGGTATAAAGTTAGGAATGAAATTGAAGTGTTCAATTTCATATATGAGATGTCATATCAGTTATATGTGATATAATTGATATAATATATAGTTTTAAAGTGAATTAGATTTACATATTAACTATATACTAAAGAGAGAATGAAAGAGGGATAGGATGGTAATTTCCATCCTTATCTCCTTATATATATAGTTGCATAAGATGCAACTAGGTTAAGACAATCTAAGCCTTTGTTGTGTTGTTGGAAAGGTTCCAAAACACACACTCCCTCAAAAACATCTCATCTCACCTAAAGGGAAACCACATTCCTCCCTCACCTAGAGAACAATAGAGAAGATCCGGTGGTATTATCTTCATACGTTCGTGTTCCAGTTGCTGAGATCGTGATCGTGGGAGAAAGAAGCACTCGAAGAAAAGTTTTTCAAAGGTAATATCTCGCTGTCCATATTGTCATTATATGCTTAATCTAGATAGTTTAGTTCTTGAATGTAATCCATGTAATGAAATTAAGAACGCGCGATTCACTATCGCTTTCGCTGCGGGATTCCCTTCAATTGGTATCAGAGCCCAATTGCGTTTTTGATTTATGTTTTGGATTTTTCAGGTGAGATTTACTGTTTTGCATGAGATGTATGAACGATTTGCAATTTAGACGTTTTCAATTTTTGCACTTAGATTTACAATTTTTATTGAATCGTTTAATGTATGAGCCCGGTGTTTTGGGCAATTTTAATTGTAAATCGAGTCTGTAAGTCCGTGTCGATCGAGACAAAGTGGTTGCTGAGAAGATCAGAGCGAAAACGAGCAAGGAATGGAGATTCCACATGCTATTTGTGTGCAGCGTTGCAACGCTGCGCTTGCGGGAGAAGACGCACAGAAGACAACACCGTTGCAACGCTACTGCTGAGGCGCGCTTCAACGGGCAGAAGAAGACAAACCGCAGCGTTGCAACGCCACATGCGTTTCACGCGAAGGAGCAACGAGCAGAATTTCATATTTATTATGTTTAATAAATATAAAAACGTTTTTTATTTATTTATATTTAATTTTAATTAATATAATTAGATTATATTAATTAAAATTAGATTTAGGGTGCCAAAATTGGTCTAATTTTGCTATTTAAATTATGCAATTGTTGTGTAATTATTACCATGCATAATGTATGCTTTTAATTTAGATATCTCACCTTAGGTTAAGCATTTTCATGCATCATTTATAATATAAAGAGTTATATTATATAGTTTGCATGATTAATTAATATAAAGTGTTATATTAATTTATGGACAACATTGACATGCATTATTTTTCAGGAGATGAATATGCTATGTATGTCTTATTATTCATGAGATGAATGATCAAGCACTATAACATAGTATGCATGACACCTAAGGTTAATTATTAGTTTTAAAATGTTTAGAACTTGGAAATAATATACCTTAGGTTATCTAATTCTAATTAGATTAGAATTAGGAACCAAGTGATTTATAAACAATGATTAAAAGAGGAACTCTGTCTAAGGAAAGTTTTGTCTAGGTCAGAATTTATTTAAGTCGTTTGAAGCAGAACACCCCTACACAGGAACCGACACGGGAGTGAAATTTAATCAGAGGGTATCATGGAAGCGTCAGCGGGTTTATTAAGGGGTTAATAAACTAGAAATCCTAGGCTTAATATAAAAGTTATATTAGCAAACTTAGGATAAAATCAATATAAGAGTTATATTGATTATCGATATAAGAGTTATATTGATAACTTTAGGTAAAACCATTAGTCGAGTTTAGCCTAAGTAAGATTCCTATAGATCTAAAGTATCCAGTGGGAGGAAAAGTGTATGAGATACATATTTATCCACCTACGTATCTCCGAAAAGTTCACACCGTGAGACTCATACTTGGCCTCGTGGCGCAAACGGGAGCGTCCCCCTTCGGATGGTGTTTGTATGAGTCAATATCAAGGTGAATGAAGAAGGTACTTATAGTGAGTGGGAGCAGGTTTAGTGAAAACAAAACCTATGGTCTCTTCAGTCGATTTACACCGTAAGATCACTATGGCAGCCTGCTAGTTTGGCTTGGACCAGAAAATCCCTTTCGGAGGGTTTGATCATAGGGGATCGAACACAGTAGACACCCAAAAAGGATAAAGACCTTCTTAGTCTGTTTTTCAATCTAGTCCTCCCTTCGGCGGATTTTATTGGATGGGGACTCTGGGATCTAAAGACAGAAGGTTACACTCACAAGGTACATAAGATGTGTATGTATCGTGACCGAAAAATGGTAACTAAAGCCTATAGGAATAAGAGTTATTCTTGCATTAGGTTTTGGTCAAGATTGTCTTGATCTAGAGGAGGAGTGTTTTTTTATTACCCTTTGGTGTCATACACTCTAAACCTTTGGAGTATCATTGCAAATTATAAATGACCTAGGAATCATTTGATAATTAGCTAAAACATGATTGGATTCTTAATGGAAAACAAACTCAACACTATATTGGTAGTGGATGATATGAAGTTTGTGCTAACCGAGGAGTGTCCTCAGGTGCCAGGCTCGAATGTGTCACGAAATGTTCGTGATGCATATGATCGATGGATCAAGGCCAATGATAAGGCCAAGGTCTACATGCTGGCAAGTATGTCTGACATATTAGCCAAGAAGCATTAGGGCATGATAACCGCCAAGAAAATCATAGATTCTATGCAGGGTATGTTTGGACAACAGTCCACACAGGCCCGATACAATGCCCTAAAGAACATATTCAACTCAAGGATGCCAAAGGGTACATCTGTTCGGGATCATGTCCTGTATATGATGGTGCACTTTAACATCGCGAAGTCGAATGGTGCTTCCATCGATGAGTCGTGCTGAGTCACTTCATTGCGAAACCTTTCCGGATAGTTTCCTCTGATTTAGAAGTAATGTTATTATGAACAAGCTTACTTTTAACCTTACCTCCTTACGAATGAACTCCGGACCTTTCAATCTTTGATGAAAATTCAGGGATCGAAAGGTGAGGCAAATGTTGCCAGTAGGAGTTATCACAGAGGTTCGCTCTGGGACAAAAACAGTGGGTTCATCTTCTTCTAACCTGAAAGGGAAGAAGAAGAACATGAAGAAGGTTGGTAAAGGAAAACGAGTGACAAAAGCTGCGCCCAAAAGAGCAAGAAAGTCAAAAAGTTCTTTGACAAAGGAAAGTGTTTCCACTTTGTAACAAAGACGGGCATTGGAAACGGAACTGCCCGAAGTACATTACAGAAAAGAAGAAGGAAGATAAATATGATTTACTTTGCCTAGAAGCTTGTTTAGTGGATAATGATAAAACTGCTTGGATACTTGATTCAGGCGCCACTAATCATGTTTGCTCTTCTTTTCAGGGAATTGATTCTGGCAAAGCACTCTGAAAGGAGAGATAACGCTCCGGGTTGGAAATGGAGAAGTTGTCTCAGCTGTAGCAGTAGGCACGATGAAGCTTTATTTTGGCAAGAAATATATGTTGTTAGACAATATATTAGTGATACAAGAGTTTACTAGAAACCTTATTTCAATTTCTTGCCTTATACAACAATGTATTTCTGTTTCTTTTTCAATGAATAAAGTGTTTATTTTAAAGAAAGGTATGGAAATATGTTCAGCATCATTAGAGAATGGGTTGTATGTTTTAAAGCCTAATTCAGTCAAAATGGTTTTGAACACTGAATTATTTACAACTGCAAACACACAAACTAAGAAACGCAAAATTTCTCCTAAAGAAAATGCTCATCTTTGGCATCTTAGATTAGGTCACATTAATCTCAATAGGATTGAGAGATTGGTAAAGAATGGACTTCTAAATGAGTTAGAAGAAAATACTTTACCTGTATGTGAATCCTGCCTAGAAGGCAAAATGACTACAAGACCTCTTAGTGGAAAAGGTTATAGAGCCAAAGAACCTCTTGAGCTTATACATTCATACCTTTGTGGTCCGATGAGTGTTAAAGCCAGAGGAGGTTATGAATATTTCATCTCCTTTATAGATGATTATTCAAGATTTGGGCATATTTACCTAATACAACATAAGCCTGAAGCACTTGAAAAGTTCAATGAATTCAAGACTGTGGATGAAAATCAATTGGGTAAAATAATTAAAACGCTTTGATCAAATCGAGGTGGAGAGTACATGGATTTAAAATTCCAGAACTATATGATAGAACATGGAATTACATCCCAACTCTCGGCTCCCGGTACACCACAACAAAACGGTGTATCGAAAAGGAGAAATAGAACCTTGTTGGACATGGTTCAATCAATGATGAGTTATGCTCATCTCCCTAGTTCATTTTGGGGTTACGCAGTAGAGACTGCGATATACATTTTGAATAATGTGCCCTCAAAAAGTGTTTCTGAAGCACCTTTTGAACACTGGAAAGGACGTAAAGGTAGTTTATGTCATTTCAGAATTTGGGGTTGTCCAACACATGTGGTTGTGAAAAATTCAAAGAAGTTGGATTCACGTTCAAAATTGTGCCTATTCGTAAGCTACCCAAAAGAAACAAGAGGTGGTTTATTCTATGATCCTAAGGAAGATAAGGTTTTTGTGTCGACAAATGCCACTTTCTTAGAGGAGGACCACATAAGGGACCACAAACAAAGAAGTAAAGTTGTATTGAGTGAGTTAGACGAGGCAATAGCAAAGGTTGCTAGTAAAACTAGCACGTCAACAAGAGTTGTTGATACTAGGTTGTCTAGTCAAGAGAGTCCATCTCAAGAGTTGAGTATGCCTCGACGTAGTGGGAGGGTTATAACACAACCTGACCGTTACATGGGTTTATCTGAAACCCAAGTTTTTATACCAGATGACGACTATGAGGATCAATCGACTTATAGTCAAGCAATGGTTGACAAAGACAAAGACAAATGGGTCATAGCCATGGACCAAGAAATGGAGTCTATGCACTTCAATTACGTTTGGGATCTTGTAGATAAGCCTGATGGGGTAAAACTTATAGGTTGTAAGTGGATCTACAAGAGAAAGCGTGGTGTAGATGGGAGAGTACAAACCTTTAAAGCTAGACTAGTAGCAAAGGGTTATACCCAGGTTGAAGGGGTTGACTATGAGGAAACCTTTTCACCTGTTGCTATGGTAAAATCTATCCGTATCCTACTTGCCATTGCTGCATATTATGACTATGAGATATGGCAAATGGATGTCAAGACAACCTTTTTGAATGACAATCTTGAGGAAAACATCTACATGGACCAACCCAAAGGGTTCATTGAACCAAGACAAGAACAAAAGGTTTGCAGGCTTAAAATGTCAATTTATGGACTGAAACAAGCCTCTAGGTCCTGGAATATAAGATTTGATGAGGCAATCAAATCTTATGGTTTTGACCAGAATGATGATGACCCTTGTGTCTATAAGAAAATCATCAATAGTTCTGTCGCATTCCTAGTTCTATATGTGGATGATATCCTACTCATTGGGAATAATGTAGGATATTTTACTGACATTAAAAATTGGCTAGCTACGCAATTCCAAATGAAAGATTTGGGTGATGCACAGTTTGTTCTTGGGAGCCAGATTGTCCAGAACCGCAAGAGTAAAACACTAGCCTTGTCTCAAACATCTTACATAGACAAAGTGTTGTCAAGGTTTAAGATGCAAGCCTCCAAGAAGGGCTTATTGCCTTCTAGACATGGAGTCCATTTGTCTAAGAAATAGTGTCCTAAGAAACCTCAAGGAGTTGAGGATATGAGACGGATTCCTTATGCATCAGCTGTTGGGAACCTGATGTACGCCATGTTGTGTACTAGGCCTGACATCTGTTTTGCAGTTTGAATGACAAGTAGGTATCAATCCAATCCAAGACTTGAACACTGGACAACGGTTAAAAAAATCCTTAAGTATCTACGGAGAACAAGGAACTACATGCTTGTGTATAGGGCTAAGGATTTGATCCTTACAGGATACACGGATTCTAACTTTCAGACTAATAAAGATTCTCGAAAATCTACATCAGGGTCAGTATTCACTCTTAACGGAGGAGCTGTAGTATGGCGAAGCGTCAAGCAAGGATGCATCGCTGATTCCACCATGGAAGCCGAATATGTTGCAGCTTGTGAAGCAGCCAAAGAGGTCGTTTGGTTAAGGAATTCATGCTAAATTTGAAAGTTGTTCCAAATATGACTTTGCCCATCACACTGTAGATAACAGTGGTGTAGTTGCAAATTCGAGGGAAGCCCGAAGTCACAAGAGGGGAAAGAACATTGAGCGGAAATATCATGTCATCCGGGAGATCGTGCATAGAGGAGACGTGATTGTCACGAAGATAGCCTCCGCGCACAACGTTGTTGATCCTTTTACAAAGGCTCTCACGGCTAAAGTATTTGAGAGTCACCTAGAAGGTCTAGGTTTACAAGTCTTCCACAACAAGGGCAAGTGGGAGTATTTTGTACAAAGGGTTTAAATGCCCTAGTTTATTGTATTTACACTACTGTAATGTTTTAGTACTCCACAAGCTTTAGGTCAAGTTGGAGATTGTTGGGATTTATGCCCTAAACTTGTGTAATTTTGATCAAATAAATAAAAGGGTTATTTGTTTTGATGAAATTATATTCTTGCTTTATAAATCCAATAAACTAAGCTCCAAGGTTATAATATATCTTGAACATCAGTGTAGTGGACACTATTTGGATTGTATTCAAGAATATAACCTAAATGGTCTATGGTATAAGAATAAGGTTGGAAACCTTATTTTGGTAACATCATGGATGCGGTCCACTTTGTAATTAGTACAAATGAGGTAATCCAACTCATTGATGTAGTTGACATGCGAGTGGGGGCATCCTGTATGAAGAGTTCTTACAAGATCGGACTGCAAATTATTAGTCTAACCAGTATAACACCGTTAACAAGGTAAGACTGATAATTTATAGATGGTCATTAGTGACTCGACCTGAATCCTGAGCAAGTTTAGAACTCCTACTTATAGGGGTTTGTCCTTAGACTAGTATGGGTGAGAGTGACCTGTAGCCGACTCAATAAGCCTACCTTCTTAGGGACAGAACCTCGTAGGTAGCTGGGGACTTAACTGTGTAAGATAGAATTCACTCATTCCTACTCTGAGGAATTAGATAGGTTGTTCCCTTAAAAACTTACTCCAGGTCTTGAACAACAAGGCCCCGCCCTCTATGGGGAGTCTATGGTAGGACCTTAGACTTGTTGTTCATTAGAGGATCAGTAATGATTAAGGAACAAAGAAGCAATCACGGGGGTAAAACGGTAATTTGACTCAGCCGTGATTACGAACAACCTGTGAAGGTTCGATTCATTGGTAATGATTATATCAATGGACACAATATAGTCTATAGTGAGGAGAGTGCAACTACAAGTCTATAGTGGAGTGACTTGTAGTTAATGAATATTGATTAACTGCATCAAAGAGTTTGATCAGTTAATCTCACATCATTGGAGCTCATGAACTGTAGGTCCATTAGGTCCCTCCGTTGGCTCAACATGGTTATATTGATGGTATAAAGTTAGGAATGAAATTAAAGTGTTCAATTTCATATATGAGATGGCATATCAGTTATATGTGATATAATTGATATAATATATAGTTTTAATGTGAATTAGATTCACATATTAACTATATACTAAAGAGAGAATGAAAGAGGAATATGATGGTAATTTATATCCTTATCTCCTTATATATACAGTTGCATAAGATGCAACTAGGTTAAGACAATCTAAGCCTTTGTTGTGTTGTTGGAAAGATTCCAAAACACACACTCTCTCAAAAACATCTCATCTCACCTAAAGGGAACCCACATTCCTCCCTCACCTAGAGAACAACGGAGAAGATCCAGTGGTAGTGTTTTCATCCGTTCGTGTTCCAGTTGCTGAGATCGTGATCGTGGGAGAAAGGAGCACTCGAAGAAAAGTTCTTCAAAGGTAATATCTCGCTGTCCATATTGTCATTGTATGCTTAATCTAGATAGTTTAGTTCTTGAATGTAATCCATGTACTGAAATTAAGAACGCGCGATTCACTATCGCTTCCGCTGCGGGATTCGATTCCCTTCAAATTTCTCCTATGCTAACAATAAGAATGTGTTAAATCCTCCACAGGGTATGCTTCTACATCAGAGAGGAAACCATCTCCGGAAGAGACATTGCACTCCTTCATAGTTGAATCCTGAAGTCGGTCCAACCAGCTGGAGAATGCAGTCACTAGTCTATCTGGTATAGTGACTAGTCATGGAGTTGCAATAAAGAATATTGAGACCCAGATCAGTCAGATAAATACATCACTCCGAACATTGCAAGATAGAAAAGAAACACCTTAAGGGAGTACAGTCTAGCTAAAGACGTTAAACAAAGCGATTCTTGGGAGGCAACCCAAGCTTTTCATTTTTTCTCTTTTTTGTCTTTAGTTTGTTTTAGTTGTTTTTCAGCTCTTAGCTTATTTACTATTTTGTTTGTTTTGCTTTGTAGGTTGTGATGATGTCATCCTTCGTTGAAATCCATGCTCCCGTTCTGAGGAACTCCAACACACATGCTATGGCTATCCAAGGAACTCAAAGTTCTCCAGAACCCAGGACAGTATTGTTCACTCTTACCCTTATACTTAATTTGTGCTTATTTCTGCAAACATTGGGGACAATGTTTAGTTTAAGTTTGGGGGTGAGATGTGGTTTATCTGTTTTGACTGTCTTGAGTATAAGCTAAATTGCTGACTGATCTTTTACATAAGTATGAGTATGATAGCCTACGATGAGATATAATTGGAAATCTTTGTGATTCTGTTGAAACCTGAGAGCATGACATGAATTTGAGTAATTTAAAAAAACTTTCTTGAGTCTTTCCTGCACTATTATGCACATAGCCTGTGTTCTTGTAGTTTTGAAATGCTTAGAACAAAGTTATTAGGCTTAGAAGTTTGATGTCACCTCGATAGGTCTAAGAACTGATTTGAGGGTTGCAAGATAGAGTGAATGACAATATGAAGTGCATGACCTGTATAGTATGTGAAATAGTTGGTTTTTGTTGTTTGCTGGCTAAAGAAAAAATTCGTGAGGGCAAAAAGAGCTACCTTCATTGTGATCAGTTAAGCCACTAATTGAGCAAGTGTTATGGGTAAGGGTCCCTGCAGTGGATGTGTGAAAGCTAGTGTCCTTGCACAAAAAAAAAAGAAGAAAATAGAAAAAGCGATAAAAAGTGAGTAACTGCTGAGTAAAGTTGTTTATTAATTGAATGTGGGGAGGCTCGAAGATTAGTAATTATGACCAGTGTAGGGGGAAGTTGAATGAAGAGCATAATAAAGTTGATCCGGGCTTAGTAAAAATAAAGGGAACATTGGCTAATCACACACACACGTAGGAACACTTAGGAAAGTTTTAAATTGCTTGCTAAAGTGTTATGTTTGAATATTTCCCGTGATTACTAGATTTTCTCTTAAATCTTTGAGGCTTGAATCAAATGTATGTATCAGAACAATCCGATGTGTAATTCTGTTTTTGCTCGGGACTAGCAAAAGGTTAAGTTTGGGTGTGTTTGATAGCACACAAAATGTGTTATTTTTAGGCTTAATTATTGCTAGTTTTGTAATGATTTCAAAGCTTTTACGTGTTTAAATTACTCAATTTCAGGTTAAGAGCACAAACAAGACAATTGGAGACATTTTGGATCACTCGAGATCGAAACGAGGCTATTTGGAGCTTAAAATAACATCAAATGGAAGTGAAAGGACCAAACCAAGCTTGAAGAGCAGAGGTGATGGCGTTGCAATGCAGCCATGGAGCATTGAAGAAAACTACCGATAGCGCTGCAACGCTATCTCGATAAGGGAACGAGCATGAGGAACTGTGGCGAGGGCGTTGCAACGCTGCCTTTTAGCGTTGCAATGCCAGATCGATAAGAGGCGCATGCGTTAGGGTACTGGCATTGCAACGTTGGCCTCAGCATTGCAACGCCATCGAGACATTCCATATATGCCAGCCGCCTAGGGTACAGCTGATAGCACACAAAATGTGTTATCCTTAGGCTTAAATTGTGTTAGTTTAATGATAATTTCAGGGCTTTAACGTATTTAATTTGTTGAAATTCAGGTTAAAGAGCAATATGAGAATGGATGGAGAATTATGGGTGAAAAAGGAGCCAAAATTGACATTAAATGGAAGAAGTAAGGTCAAAACAAGCCATCAAATTCGAGGAGATGGCGTTGCAACGCCATTCAAGGCGTTGCAACGCTCTGTGTGCAGCTATTCAACCATAGGAATCCATGTCGATAGCGTTGCAACGCCCAGCACGCAGCAGCTACGTCTTGAAGATCCGTGACGATGGCGTTGCAACGCTGCCTTCCAGCGTTGCAACTGAAAGAGTGTAGATTAAGAAAGCGGAAGCAATTTTGGATCTTGAACACTCTAAGTTGATCAATTTTGCAAAACAAAAAGCATGCTCAAAACTGGAAAAACAGAGAGTATGAACACATACCTTTGTTGTTCAAAATTCTCCTAATCCGTGGGGAATCTCTTATCACAAACACTTTGTGGACAACCACTAGTGTCTTCCCTACTATCCTCAGGCCTTGGAACAGATTGTGGGATTTTGATAGAGAGAATTTGAAGAGAGATGGGAGAAAGGTCTGAAAAACGTGAAAATATAAAATTTCTGATAAATCCTTTTTAATCTAATGGTTTCTTCTTCAATTAAAGAAACCAAAAGCTTCTTCAAGCTAGGAGAAGATGACAGCAAGAAGATGAGAAGGATTTAGCAAGAAGGAGGTGCTCAATTTGAGTGAATTTGAAAAAGTAGTAAGCTTGCTCATGCTTTTTCCTTTGGTCCAATTGAAATTCAAAATGAAAATTTGAATTTTCATTTAATTTTAATTCAAAATTAATATAAAATTAATTTTAAATTAAAATAAATTTATTAATTTAATTAAATAATTTTAAATAATTTATTTCATTTAATATCAAATATTAAATTAAATAATTGGACCAATCCCGATTTCTTAAATCGATCGTTTAAACATGAATCCCTATTCATGTTATAAACCGAACAAATATTTAAATCACATTTAAATATTTCCACCTCTTCTTTATTATAGTTTAATTCATAATTAAACTGTGACACGTTAAGTATATCACATATAATTAACGTTTTCTCCCAAAACCGAATTTGAACAATTCAAATTCTTTTCTCTCAAAATGTTACAAGGCTTAGTCCGAGCTAGTAAGGGGACCTAATGGACCTACAGATCATGAGCTCAAACGATGCAAGATGAACCGGCCAAACTCTTTAGCCTAGCTAATCAACATTCGTTAACCACCGGGACATTCCACTAAAGCCCAATGGTTGCACTCTCCTCACTGTAGATATATTTCTGTCCACTCGATATAACCATGATTAGTAAGTCGATCCTTCACAGGTCGCTCAGTATTTCTGGTGGGTCAAAATTACTGTTTTACCCCTGTAATTACTTCTTGTTCCTTAAGTCCCACTGATCCTCTAATGAACAATTGGTTTGTAGGTCCAACCAACAAACCGAATCCCTCTCGGGCCAATGAGAGGGGTGGGCCCTTTGTTCAAGACTCGAAGTCAGCACTTAAGGGAACAACCTCTCTACTAATCCCTAAAGCGGGTAGGAGTGAATTCCATCTTGCAGAAACTATATTCCAACCTATCTACCCGTTTTTATCCCGAAATGGGAGGCTTATTGAGTCGGCAATCTCAGGCCACTCTCACCCATGCAAATCTAAGGATAATCCGAATAAACAGGAGTTCATGGCACGCTCGAGATTAAGATCGAGTTACCTAGGTCATCGTATGAATATAGTCGATTAAGACAAAGAAACTGAGTTATAAAGTCTAAGTGACTATTTCTCGATCGATCTTATGCAAACTCATTGCATAGGACGCCCCCACTCGCATGTCTCCACATGAACGATTCAGGATCACATCGTTTGTACTTTAAAAAGTGGGACGCGCCCATAGTGTCCCCATGATAAGGTACCTAACCCTATCCCTATACTATAGACCGTTGTGGCTATAACTTGAACCTGATCCACTTTTATGTCACACATAAAGTTCAAGTATACATCCTATAGCCATGAGTTCTTTATTGGATTAGGGTTTCAAAATATACAATTCACTTTATTCAATAACACCTTTCTTGAATAAATCTCAATAATGACTTTATTGCAAGATAGAATATACATTCAATTTACAAACTCACGAGTTTTAGGACATAAAACCCAACAGCAACGCTACTTCGATAGCTAAAGGCGCGCGAGGGTAGCGGCGTTGTAACGCTGTCCTCAGCGTTGCAATACTACAGCGTTGCAACGCTACTTCGATAGTTAAAGGCGTGCGAGGATAGCAGCTTTGCAACGTTTCCCTCAGCGTTGTAACGCTGCCTGATATTCTCCATTTATGACTTATTCGCTAGGGCACGGCGTTGCAACGTCGTTCTATTGATATAAAAAGGAAAAGATGCTTCTTGTAAGCGAGGCCTTTTTGGAGAGATTTTGACACCATTGTTTAAACACTATTGTGAGAGATTGTAAGAGGATTTTTTGGAGATTTCAAGAAGAAGACTTTTTGGAGCTCGGTGTTCATGATAGGTGCCGGGATCGTTGCCGCTCACGCCACGAGAGTTCTTTCTTCGTTCTTTTCACTTTTATTTTTGAACTATGGTTTTGCATTTGAGTTTAGTAGGATTTATAGTGGACATGATGTAGCCTTTTAATTATGTTATTTTGTTGAATTGACTGCCTTTGGTTTATTGTAATGCTTTTATTCATGCAATTGCATCCTTAATGCTTATAGACTCTTGATCACGGTTTATTTGTTCTTAGGTCTAAATTTATTCTTGAGAAAGATATTTTAGATCTGATCTCTTTTGTATGACTGATAGCTATTTTGACATGAGAATGATTGAAGTGGTATTAGAAATCCATAAAAATTGAACTTAGTGGCATGTTTGATTTTTAGACATTCTATGTCTTGCATGAGATTCGCTTGCCTCGAGAGAGATTATTTGTTATCTTAGTTTCTTGGTTTATAAAAGCAGTGCAATAACCCATTAGCATGATCTCAATAAAATAGTTAATTAATTGGTGAAATCTAGTCCCTAAGATATTCGTCTCTCCTGATTGTTCTTAACTTTCACTCGTTGATTTAGTGTTTTCACATCACTTTAAAGTCTAATTTTCTAGATAAAATTGAGTGGTGTTATTGATGGGAATAAATTGAATTAAATACCCAATCCTGTGGACGATACTCGTACTCAAATTCACTATATCAAAACTTGACCCGCATAACTTGCGGTATTGCAAAAATTTACCCAACAAGTTTTTTGGCGCCGTTTGTCGGGATTGGCGTTTATTTAATTCTTTTGATACTATTAAGAAGTCACTTAGTCTTAATCTAGAGTTTGTGTTTCTTTTTTGTGTTTGTTTTTATTGTTTTTGTTTATTGTGATTTTGTGTTGAGTTTTGTGTTCTTTTAGTTTTGTGTTGTTTTTGTTAGTTTTAAATTTTCTATTTTTCTTTGTGTTGTGTGTTGCATGCGAAGTAACTCAGAAACTGATCTAGTTCCTTTTGATCCTGAAGTTGACAGAACTTTCAGGAGGAAGCTTAAGGAGACTAAGGACAAGGTCAGAATCATGGAGGAGCAACAGGGAAAGTATAAGTCCATTAGGGAGCACTTTCAGCCCACTTTTGCTGGAAACCAATCTGGAATTATTTATGCTCCAATTCAAGCTAATAATTTTGAGATAAAGACTGGTCTCATCCAGATGGTTCGAGAAAATGCCTTCAGAGGGCATGCCACTGAGGAACCCAATTTGCATCTGAGATCCTTTATTGTAATCTGTGGCACGGTAAAAATTAATGATGGACCTGATGCTATTCGTTTACGATTGTTTCCTTTTTCTCTGCAGGATAAGGCAAAATTCTGGTTGGAGTCCTTACCCCCTGGTAGTATTAGCACTTGGGAGGAATTAGCCCAAGCATTCTTGGCTAAATACTTCCCACCTGTCAAGACTACTTAGGTCATGACCGAGATTGGCACTTTTGACATGTGCAGGATGGGAGAGCAGGATGTTTAAGGCTTGGGAAAGATACAAAGATTTACTTAGAAAATGCCCACAACATGGTTATCCTGACTGGTTGCAAATTCAATTATTTTATAATGGATTATCTGGAAATAATAAATCTCTTTTGGATGCAGCTGTTGGGGGGTCAATATTTTCCAAGTCTGCAGAGGATGCTCGTACTTTGCTTGAGGAGATGGCTGCCACAAGTTATAATTGGCATTCTGAAAGATCAACTGCCAAACCTGTGGTAGGGATGTACGAGATAGATGAGGTAAGTTCCATCAAGTTCCATATGGCTTCCCTAACTAGTGCTTTGAATAAACTTGCAGTACAGTAATGATGAATCCATAGTTGCTGATTGCATTATGCTAACAAACTTGCAGGTGTTGAAGATTTGGAACCTGAGCCGGTTCAATATGTGAACAACAGAGGTTATGGGTACCGTGGCAATCAGAATAAAAATCAGTTGCCCACTCATTATCATCCAGGTTTGCGTAATCATGAAAATTTTTCGTATGCTAATAAGAAAAATGTTTTGCAGCCTCCTCCGGGTTATGCATCTACATCTACAGCTGAGGGTAAACCATCCCTGGAAGACATGATGAGTTCATTCATCACTGAATCCAAGAATCAAACCAACCAGTTAGAAAATGTAGTGCTAAGTCTGAGTAGCACAGTGAACTCACATGGAGCATCCATTAAGAACATAGAGGTACAGATCAGTCAGATGGCTACCACCCTAAACACACTGCAGAAAGGTAAGTTTCCTAGTGACACTGAGGTGAACCCTAGGAATCAGTGCAAGGCTGTGACCTTAAGAAGTGGTAAGGAGCTTGCTGAAACTGATAAGGTAAATTCTGAAGAGCAGCTCAATTCTGATGCCAAGGAGGATACAGAGAAAGTGGTAGAGGAAGCAAGCATATCGAAACAAACAGAGAGGATTTCAGATTTCTCTATTCCTATTGTTCCTAACTCTATTCCTTATCCTCAACATTTTCAAAAGAAAAAGACTAATTTTGACTTTGCTAAATTTCTTGATATGTTTAAGAAACTTCATATTAATATTCCTTTTGCAGATGCCTTGGAACAAATGCCCAAATATGCAAAGTTCATGAAGGAAGTCCTGTCCAGAAAGAAGAAGTTTGACAAATATGTGACAGTCAATCTCACTGAAGAATGCAGTGTTGTACTCCAGAGGAAACTACCCAAAAATTGAAAGATCCAGGGAGTTTTACTATTCCTTGCAATATTGGTAGTATTTTTGTTGATCGAGCTTTATGTGATCTAGGGGCTAGTATAAATTTGATGCCTTTATCTATTTACAGGAAACTAGGTCTTGGGGAGGTTCAACCTACAACCTTCTCACTACAGTTGGCTGACCGTTCTATCAAATATCCCAGAGGTATTGTAGAAGATGTGTTGGACAAGGTTGAACAGTTTATTTGACATGATCAATATTTTGGATGCTGCTGTTGATTCATTTAAGGAGTTAGTTTTATCTGTTGATCCCTTAGAAACTTGCATGACAAATTCAATGTTAGATCAGCTAGGGACATTGGACCATGAAATTACTTACTATAATAAATCACTAAATCAATTGTCTACACTCCAATATGAACAATTCTCACATTTGCATGTCGATAATGTGGAAGAAATAAAACCTCCTGTTCTAGAATTGAAACAATTACCTGCACACCTTCGTTATGCTTTCTTAGGAGATTCATCTACTTATCCTGTGATTATTTCTGCTGATCTGAATAAAGAAGAGGAAGAAAAGTTGTTGATAATCCTGAGAAGTCATAAGTCTGCTTTAGGGTGGTCAATTAGTGATATTAAGGGTATCAGTCCATCTGTAGTCATGCATGAAATCTTAATGGAAGATACCTTTAATCCATCAGTTGAACACCAAAGGAGGCTTAACCCAGCAATGAAGGAGGTAGTTAAAGCTGAGGTACTCAAACTGTTAAATGCAGAAATTATTTATGCCATATCTGACAGTTCTTGGGTGAGCCCTGTGCAAGTTGTTCCAAAGAAAGGGGGGATGACTGTCATAAAAAATGACAATAATGAGTTTATATCCACAAGGACGATCCACTGGATGGCGTATGTTCAGTATCGACATGAGGAAGTTGAATAAGGCTACACGAAAAGATCACTTTCCCCTTCGTTTTATTGATCAGATGCAGGATAGACTTGTTGGTTATCCTTACTATTGTTTTCTTGATGGCTATTCAGGTTATAACCAGATCGCTATTGCTCCTGAGGACCAAGAGAAGACTACTTTCACATGCCCTTATGGAACATATGCTTTCAGGAGAATGCCATTTGGATTGTGCAATGCACCTGCCACTTTCCAGCGTTGCATGATGGCAATATTCCATGACATGATTGAGGAGATAATGGAGGTTTTATGGATGATTTTTTCTGTCTTTGGTTGTTCATTTGATATCTGTTTGCATAATCTCGCCGTGTGTTTACAGAGGTGCCGTGAAACTAACCTTGTTTTGAATTGGGAAAAATGCCATTTTATGGTCAAGGAAGGTATAGTCCTAGGGCACAAAGTCTCTGAAAAGGGACTAGAGGTGGATAGAGCTAAGATTTCAGCCATTGAACAACTACCACCTCCAATTAATGTAAAGGGAGTACGCAGTTTCTTAGGACATGCAGGGTTTTATAGACGTTTCATACAAGAATTTTCAAAAATTGTGAAACCTCTGTGTAACTTGCTAGAAAAAGATTCTTCTTTTGTATTTTGTGATGACTGTTTAGTTGCTTTTGATCTTTTGAAGAAAAAGCTATCTTCTGCTCCGATTATTGTTGGGCCAGATTGGAGTCAACCCTTTGAGATCATGTGTGATGCTAGTGACTACGTTGTAGGCGCAGTTCTAGGCCAACGTCGGGAAAAGATTTTCAGGGCCATTTATTATGCAAGCAAAACTTTAGATAGTGCACAACAAAATTACACTACCACTGAAAAAGAGATGCTTGCTGTTGTGTTTTCTTTTGATAAATTTAGGCCTTATCTGTTAGGGACTAGAGTAATTGTACACACTGATCATGTTGCAGTTAGATATTTATTTGATAAGAAAGATGCTAAACCTCGCCTGATTAGATGGATTCTTTTGTTGCAGGAGTTTGACTTTGATATCAGAGATAGGAAAGGATGTGAAAATGTGGTAGCTGACCACCTATCCAGGATAGAAAAGGAGGACAATTCACCTTCTCTCCCTATCACAGAAGACTTCCCTGAGGAAAGACTTTATCAGGTACAGGATAATTTACCATGGTTTGCTGATTATGTGAATTATCTTGCAGGAGGAGTAATGCCACCAGATCTGACTTTTCAGCAAAAGAAGAAATTCTTACATGATGTGAAGTCCTATCTATGGGATGATCCACTACTCTTCAAGGTTGGTGCAGATCAACTTATCAGAAGGTGTGTGCATCAAGATGAAGTGGGAAAAATCATACATGACTGTCATGCCTCCCCTTATGGAGGACATTTTGGGCCCACTCGAACAACTGCTAAAGTATTACAATCAGGTTTTTATTGGCCTACTCTTTGTAAAGATTGTTATACTTTTGTACGAACTTGTGATCGATGTCAATGCACAGGTAATATTTCACGTCAGCATGAACTTCCTCTTACCCCTATTCTTGAAGTTGAATTATTTGATGTCTGGGGAATAGATTTTATGGGGCCTTTTCCATCTTCAAATGGTTATCTGTATATCCTGGTTGCAGTAGATTATGTTTCTAAGTGGGTAGAGGCCATTGCCGCTAAGAAAAACGATGCTCGTATTGTCATAAAGTTTTTACACAAAAATATTTTCACGAGATTTGGCACCCCTCGAGCTATTATTAGTGATGAGGGCACTCACTTTTGCAATAAACTGTTTGATTCTATGTTAGCCAGGTATGGAGTTAGGCATAAGGTCTCATTAGCATATCATCCTCAGACAAATGGCCAAGCTGAGATCTCAAATAGGGAGATTAAACTCATTCTGGAGAAAACAGTCAAAACCAACAGGAAGGATTGGGCCCACAAATTGGATGAGGCACTATGGGCATATCGCACGACCTTCAAAACACCGATAGGTGCATCACCGTACCGATTGGTGTTTGGCAAGGCGTGCCATTTTACCCGTGGAGTCGAACATAAAGCCTCATGGGCCATCGTAACTCTTAACTTTGACCTTCCGGAAGGCAAAGAGCAAAGATTGTTGCAAATCAATGAGATGGAGGAGTTCAGAAATCAAGCCTATGAGAACGCCAAATTATATAAAAAGAGAACAACTCGTTGGCATGATCAACAGATCAAAAATAAAACATTTTCTCCTTGTCAGCAAGTTCTCCTTTTTAACTCACGTTTACGTTTGTTTCTAGGTAAATTGAAATCAAGGTGGTCGGTTCCATTCATTGTTAAGGAAGTATTTCGTTATGGGGCAATTGAGTTGCAAGGCAAGGATGGAGCATTGTTCAAAGTCAATGGGCAACGTGTGAAACATTATTGCGGTGACGAGGAGCAACATCTGGAGAACATTGTCCTTACTGATGGAAATGCCACGTGACCCAACTATAGGTGGTCTAGCTGAAAGACGTTAAAGAAAGCGTTGAACGGGAGGCAACCCGTTGTATTTTAATTCAGTTATTTCAATTTTATTTTATTTTATTATTTTATCTTTTTTATTTTACTTTATTTTATTTATCATCTTATCATTTATTAGTTGGTTGACATTTTTTATTTTCTATTTTCAGCTAAAAAAAAAAAGGTTCGAAACGGCGTCGCAACGCTTATCCAAGTGTTGCAACCCTTGCGCTAGCGTTGCAACGCTGCGCACTTTATCAGGCACGCGACCCGTGAGGACAGCGTTGCAACGCTGTCGCGAAATCTGGAATTTGAAATTTCCAGATTTCGCCGAACAACCCACATTTTCTCTCTTCTCCTCTCTTTTCTCTCTTCTTTCTTTCAATCTCCCTCACTATTTCCTCAAGAGTGTTAACTTTAACCTTTCCCCACTCATTATTCTTCCTATTTTGTGCTAGATTGGGCATTTTGGGGCAAGTTTCATACTCATTTGAAGACAAATCATGGGTAATTATTTCTCTACCATTTTCTTTCCGATTTTTGTGATGTTTCTGTGATTAGGCCTAAGATTGGTTGTTTGTGTTGCTGTATTATTGTTTAGGATGATGAATCTTGGGCCTAGATGAATTTTCATAGCATATTGTTGAGATTACGAGATTTGGGTAGTTTAATGGAAGTGCCCTAGATGTGTTTTCATGGTAAATTGATGTTGGTTTTCAATTTTTTCCAAGATTTGGGTAGTTTAATGGAAGTACCCTTGAATCTTAAGTTGGGGGTATTGAAATCATTGCCACGATAGTTAAAGGCGTGTGAGGGTAGCAGCGTTGCAACGCTTCCCTCAGAGTTGCAACGCTGCCTGATATTTTCCATTTATGACTTATTCGCTAGGGCACGGCGTTGCAACGCCGTGCTATTGATATAAAAAGGAAAAGATGCATTTTGTAAGGTAGGCCTTTTTGGAGAGATTTTGACACCATTGTTTAAACACTATTGTGAGAGATTGTAAGAGGATTTTTGGGAGATTTCAAGAAGAAGACTTTTTGAAGCTCGGGGTTCGTGATAGGTGCCGGGATCGTTGTCGTTCACACCACGAGAGTTCTTTCTTTGTTCTTTTCACTTTTATTGTTGAACTATGGTTTTGTATTTGAGTTTAGTAGGATTTATAGCGGACATGAGTAGCTAAACTTGTTATCTTAGGGATAGATGTAGCCTTTTAATTATGTTATTTTGTTTAATTGACTGCCTTTGGTTTATTGTAATGCTTTTATTCATGCAATTGCATCCTTAATGCTTATAGACTCTTGATCACGGTTTATTTGTTCTTAGGTCTAAATTTATTCTTGAGAAAGATATTTTAGATCTGATCTCTTTTGCATTACTGATAGCTACTTTGACATGATATGATTGAAGTGCTATTAGAAATCCATAAGAATTGAACTTAGTGCCATGTTTGATTTTTAGGTTGAACAGAGATGTTTAATTCTATGTCTTGCATGAGATTCACTTGCCTCGAGAGAGGTTATTTGTTATCTTAGTTTCTTGGTTTAGAAAAGCAGTGCAATAACCCATTAGCATGATCTCAATAAAATAGCTAATTAATTGGAGAAATCTAGTCCCTGAGATATTCGTCTCTCCTGATTGTTGTTAACTTTCACTCGTTGATTTAGTGTTTTCACATCACATTAAAGTCTAATTTTCTAGATAAAATTGAGTGGTGTTATTGATGGAAATTAATTGAATTAAATACCCAATCATGTTGACGATACTCGTACTCAAATTCACTATATTAAAACTTGACCCGTACATTTGCGGTATTGCAAAATTTACGCAACAACAGCGTTGCAACACCATCAAGGGAGCCAAATTTGGTAGACTTTTGCCCCTATTTTCGAAATACACTTTGTAAGAAGAGAGAAAATAGCGTTTTTGGGAGCCAAAGCATCCGTGGAGGTTTGAGATCGAAGACGTGAGCTCGGAGACAAAGGACCGACATCGACACATAAGTTTAATTTCATTTTCTTTCAGATTGTAATACGGTTTTAAGACGTTTTCTACATGTTTAGCTTGATTTTCATGTGATTTAGGGTAGCTAAATGTTGTAGTTAGGATTTGCTTTGCTTGTTAAGACTCAATTGCTATGTATTGAAGCATGTTTTGTTCTTATTTTTGGCAATTCGTTCTCTAACTCTTAAATTTGTTGGTTTAAGTGGACTCGAGAGATAAAACTTGAACTAGAGCAAAGTTGTCAAAACCCTTAGGAGTCTGACATGAGAATGACTATGAAACTTAAGGGAAACACATAAAGAAGTTGCTTAATGTCGTGCATGTCGTAGGTTCATATGGAGACTATGGATTTTATTGCATGTGTGAGGCTCACTAAGAATCGAGAGGTTTTCTTGAGTATTCTACTTCTTGTTTATCAATTCATCTCATTTGTTCATTGCATGTTTTAGTTAAGTCATTAACTTGTAAAATCACTTTCTTGAATCTATCAATTCGTGTCTCCACATGTTAGTCTGTTGCTAGTTTTTACTTTCAATCACCTATCCATGTTATGTTTCTTTAGCTAAAATAGAGAATTAGTATCTTAGTAATTAATTAATCTAGAAACCGATTCCCGAGGACGATACTTGGACTCTTAAATCACTATACTAAAACTTGACCCGTACACTGCGGTATTGCAATATTATTTTACGCAACAGTAGGCTTATTGAGTCAGCAGCTGTGGCCACTCTCACCCGTACTAGTCTAAGGATAAACCCCCGCAGACAGGAGTTCACAACCCGCTCAGGATTCAGGTTGAGTCACTAATGGTCATCTGTGAATTATTAGCCCTAATCTATCAACTACGTTACTAGAGTGGTCTGACAATTCTTGGTCCGGTCTTGTACAATCTCATCGCACAGGAGGCCCCCAGTCGCATGTCAACTATATGAACGAGCTGGATCACCTCGTTTGTATCAAATACAAAGTGGGTCACATCCATAATGTTTCTAGGATGAGGTTCCCACCCTAATCTATGTACTATAGACCATTCAGGTCTTTTACTTGAACTTGATCCTAGATGTGTGTCAACCACACACACTATTCAAGATCTTCTAAATGTGACCCTGAAGCTTAGTTTATTGGATTTAAGTTTGTAATTTGCGAGAATACAAGATTGAAGGAAAAATAACACTTTTATTCATTTCCTTAAATAATTACAAATACACGAGTTTAGGGCATAAATCCCAACAAACTTCCACTTGTTCTAAAGCTAGTGGAGTACATAGAACATTACAGTAATGCAAATACAATAGACTAGGCATTAAATACCCTTTGATACAATACTCCCACTTGCCCTAGTCAAGTACTAATGTGTAAACCTAAAGTTTCTAGGTGACCCTCAAACATCTTAGCCGTGAGAATCTTTGTAAATGGATCAGCAACGTGGTGCTCCGATGATATCTTCGTGATGATCACGTCACACCGGTGCAAAATTTCTCCTATCAAGTGATACTTCTGTTCGATGTGTTTTCCTCTTTTGTGAATTCGAAGTTCCCTTGAGTTGACTACTGCACCGCTGTTATCACAATAAAGGTTGATTGAGAGGTTCATATTTGGAATAACTTCCAAATTGGACATGAACTTCCTAAACCAAACTGCCTCTTTAGCCGCTTCACAAGCTGCTACATACTCAACCTCCATAGTGGAGTCAGCGATGCATTATTACTTGATGCTTCGCCAAACTACTGCTCCTCCATTGAGAGTAAACACTGACCCTGATGTGAACTTCCTAGAATCCTTATCAGTCTGAAAGTCAGAGTCCGTGTATCCTGTAAGAATCCAATTCTTAGCCCATACACGAGCATATAGCCCCTCGTTCTCCTAAGATACTTGAGGATTTCTTTTACCGCATTCAGTGATCTAATCCTGAATTAGATTGATACCTACTAACAATCCGAATTGCAAAACAGATTCGGGCCTAGTACATAACATAACATACATGAGGCTACCTACAGCTGATGCATAAGGGATTCGTCTCATGTCCTCAACTTCTTGAGGTGTCTTAGGGCACTGTTCCTTAGACAAATGAACCTCGTGCCTGAAAGGTAATAAACCCTTCTTGAAGTTCTGCATCTTATATCGAATCAACATTTTGTCGATTTAGGATGCTTGAGTCAAGGCTAGTGTTTTGTTCTTGCGGTTCCGGACAATCTGGATCCTGAGATCAAACTGCGCTTCTCCCAAATCTTTCATTTGAAATTGTGTAGCTAGCCAGTTTTTAATGTTAGTGAGAAATCCTACATCATTCCCAATGAGTAGGATATCATCCACGTATAACACTAGAAAAGCGACAGTATTGATGATTATCTTCTTGTATACACAAGGTTCATCAACATTTTGATAAAAACCATAAGATTTGGTAACCTCATCAAACCTTATATTCCAAGACCTAGAGGCTTGTTTCAACCCATAAATGGATTGTTTATGCTTGCAAACCTTTTGCTCATAGCCTTGTTCAATGAATCCTTTGGGTTGGCCCATGTAGATGTTTTCGTCAAGATTGCCATTCAGAAATGTTGTCTTGACATCCATTTGTCATCCTTCATAGTCATAATATGCGACAATGGCAAGAATGATTCAAATAGACTTGATCATGGCAACAAGAGAAAAGGTTTCCTCATAGTCAACCCCTTCTCGTTGGGTATAACCCTTTGCCACGAGTCTAGCTTTGAAGGTCTGCACCTTCCCATCTACACCACGTTTTCTCTTGTAGATCCATTTACAACCTATAGATTTAACCCCATTAGGTTGATCCACAAGATCCCAAACAGAATTGAAGTACATAGACTCCATTTCCTGGTCCACGACTTTAATACATTCGTCTTTGTCAATGTCATCCATTGCTTGATCATAAGACAATGGGTTCTCACTGTCATCACTAGGTGTGACAACTTGAGTTTCAGTCAAACCCATATAACAGTCAGGCTGTATAACAACCCTCCCACTACGTCGAGGCTCTCTTAACTGTTGAGATGGGCAACTTTGACTAGACGAGCTAGGATCAATAACTTTTGTTGACTTCCTAGCATTATCAATAACCTTTACTGTGGTACTGTCTAACTCTTTTTAACACAATTTTACTTTTGGGTTCGTGATCCCTGATGTGATCTTCCTCAAGGAAAGTGGCGTTTGTCGACACAAGCACCCTTTTTTCTTTAGGATCGAAAAATAGACCACCTCTCGTTTCTCTTGGGTAGCCCACAAAAGGCATAATTTTAAACGAGGTTCTAATTTCTTTGGTTTTGTCATTAGCACATGGGTTGGACATCCCCAAATTCTTAAATGACATAAACTGCCTTTACGTCCTTTCCAGAGTTCGTAAAGTGTTTCAGAAATACTTTTCGAAGGAACGTTGTTCAAAATGTACACTGTAGTCTCCACTGCATAACCCCAAAACGAGTCAGGGAGATGAGCATAACTCATCATCTACCGAACCATGTCTAACAAGATTCTGTTTCTCCTTTTCGATACACCATTTTGTTGTGGTATACCAGAGGCTTAGAGTTGGGATGTTATTCCATGTTCTATCATATAGTCCTGGAATTCAAGGTCCATGTACTCTCCACCTCGATCTGATCGAAGCTTTTTGATGGATTTAACTAAAAGGTTCTCAACCTCAGTTTTATATTCCTTGAACTTTTCAAGTGCCTTATATTTGTGATGCATTAGGTAAATGTATCCATAGCTTGAATAATCATCTATAAAAGAGATGAAGTATTCATACCTACCTCGAGTTTTAATACTCATCGGACCAAAAAGGTCTGTGTGTATAAGTTCCAAGGTTTCCTTGGCTCTATAACCTTTTCCACCAAAAGATCGTTTGATCATTTTGCCTTCAAGGCACGATCACATACAAGAAAAGAACTTTCTTCTAACTTGCTTAGAAGTCCGTTCTTCACTAATCTCTCAATCCTATGACCTAACCTTAGATTCCAAAGATAGGCATTTTGTTTAGGAGAAATTTTTTGCTTTTTATTAGTTCGCATATTTGTTATTTTAAATAATTCAATGTTTAAACCCATTTTAACTGAATTAGGCCTTAAAACATACAAATTATTTTCAAGTAGAGAAATACACAATTCCATACCTTTCAAAGAAATAAACACTTTATTAAATTGAAATGAGATTGAAGTACACTTTTTAATAAGGCAAGAAATAGAAATAAGGTTTCTAGTAAACTTTGGAACTACATACACGTTATCTAATAACAATGTTTTCTTGCCAAACAAACAACTCTCACTGCCCACTGCTCGCTATAATTTGAGACAACATCCCCATTTCCAACTTTGAGTGTTATCTCCCATTCCTGCAGTTGCTGCCAGGAACTAGTTCCCTAAAAACAAGAACAAACGTGGTTAGTTGCCCTTGAATCCAATATCCAGGTAGAGTTGTCACTCTTCACTAATCATGTTTTAATACAAACCAAATCAAATTTAGCTTCTTTCTTCTTTTCGGTCAGGTATTTGGAGTAGTTACACTTCCAGTGCCCATCTACGTTGCAGTAGAAACATTTTCCTTTTTCTGCAACGTCCTTGACCTTTTTGCCCTTCTGGGCGGCAACACGGTCATCTTGTTTCTGTTGGGGTTTGTGCCCTAAAACTCGTAGTTTGTATTTTTGTTCTAATTATTGTAATAAATTGTTATTACTTCAATAAAGAGTTAGTGTTTTGTTATCTATGAATTTGCTTTTGTTTTAACCCTAAATCCAATAAACTAAACATCCAAGGCTGTAAAATGTATCTTTAACTGAATGTAGTGTACATATAAAGGATCTTGGTTCGAGATACAACCTAAAGGGTCTATAGTTAGGAGATAAGGTTTGGGTACCTTACCCTGGTAAAACTATGGATGTGGCACAGTTTGTATATGATACAAACACTATGATCCTAACGTGTTCGTGTAGATGACATGTGAGTGGGGATATCCTATGTAATGAGATTACATAAGACCAGACCGCGAAATAGTAACCACTAGATGTAACTCCGTTGACTAGTTAGGTTTCTATTTCACTAGGATGACCGAGCTAGGCAACTTGATCTCAATCACGAGCGCGGGTTATGAACTCCTGTCATGAGGGATTGTCCTTTGACTAGTATGGGTGATAGTGGCGGTCGCGACTCAATATGCCTACCTTCTTGGGGACAAGACCGAGTGAGCGGCTAGGAACTTAACTTAGCAAGATGGAATTCACTCCTTCCCGCATACTAGGGTAAGTAGAGGAATGTTCCCTTAAGTGGTGTCTCCAGGACTTGAACAAAGGGCCCGACCCTCTCATTGGCTCGAGCGGGACTCTGTTGTTGGCAGGACCACAAACAAATTGTTCATTAGAGGAGCACTGGTACTTAAGGTGCAAGATGTAACCCAGGGGTAAAACGGTAATTTGACCCAGCTGGTGTTACGGACATTCGTGAAGGATTGACTTGCTGTTATTGGTCAATATCCGTGGACACAGAAATATATCTGCAGTGAGAAGAGTGCAGCTGTGGGACTTTAGTGGAGTGTTCCCGTAGTTAACGAATGGTGATTGGGAGGTTAATGAGATTGACCGAGAAACTCGTATCGTTGGAGCTTCTGATCTGTGGGTCCATTAGGTCCACCTTCTAGCTCGTAAAGGGTTCTTAGATCATTTGAATTTGAAATGTTCAAATTTATTAGGGAATAAATTTAATGTATATTGATACGATATAATATATAGTTTTGGAACTATATATTATAAATTTAATGTGAATATGATTCATATTAAATTATGTGAGAGAATTAAATATTTGAAAGGGTTCAAATATTAAATTCAAATGTGAATGTGATTCATATTTGAAAACTATAGGTTAAAATTTAATGTGCATTTGATGTACATTAAACTATAGGTTAATGGGTAAAATGATTAAATAAGATTTAATCATTTAGTATTTAATTAAATTAGATTTAATTAAATGATTTAATTAATTATTTTATTCATTAATTAGAGAACGTGTCATGTTGACACGTTCCCACTACTCCCCAACTCCCCCTCGATAGGGAGTGGGGAGTTACCCAGAGAAATACTCTTCTCCTGGAGAGAAGGTACAATCGATCGATGGATGATTCAATTCAATCGACGAAATTTTCTTACAGAAGAATTCTCTCTCTCTCTCACTCTAAAACGAATTCCCAATTCTTCCAATTGTTGGAACCCTTACCACCTATGGTGATCTAAGTACTCAGAGATATAGGAGGTTTTCCTCGTGGTAGTGTCTTGCTAAAGAAAACAGAGAAGTCCCTGTTCGTGCTTGCTGTGTTGTTGGATTTTCTTGGAGCAAGGAGTTGCTGTGTGGAAAAACTACAAAGGCACTCCCTTTTCTTCCTTTTAGTTTAATAGTTAAACTTAGATGTTTGCATGATAGATCTCCATGTCTAATTATATTAGATTTACATGTTTATCTCTGTTATTTTGTCAATGTACTGATTTTTGTTTCTAACCAAAACAATCAAGCAATTACGATTCCAAACACGTTTTCGATGCTCAAGGAGATCAGATCTCCATCAATTGGTATCAGAGGAATGCTTGTTTTGCTTTGGTTGAAACAAAATTGCATTGATTTGGTGGGAAATTCATTTTGGTTTGTTGTAAAACTAGTTTAGGAATACTTTGGCCATAGTTTACTTTTGATTTGATCAAATTATATGTAAAGGCCCCTGTGTTTTTGGGCATAAAGTGCATTATCGAGTCTGTATTCGAGTAAAGAGTCTTTCAAGACCAGTTTCATGCAATTTGGTTGAGAATCGGAGGAGAAATTGATGATTGTTGTTGCTGTGTTCGAAGAAGTAAGCTGTTGCCGAAGCAGCAGCGTTGCAACGTCGTTCATCAGCGTTGCAACGCTGAGGAACGGCGTCGCAACGCCATCACTTCCTATCGACGCAGGAGCTCCGGGGTCAACGGCGTTGCAACACTGCCCCTTAGTGTTGCAACGCCACTCCCCGAGCAGTAAGCGCGCGCGAAGCGGGCATTGCGCGCATTGCATCGCGTTACATTGCAACGCCGTGATGGCATTTCACCAGCAGCAGATCGATTCAGTTTTGGGTTGGTTTTCGGTCCGGTTCGAGCGGTTCAAGCCCGATTCAAGGAGTTTTGGATCGGTTTATGTAATAAATTAGAGTAATTTTATTATTTTGCACTTTAGGGGCCAAATTATTCCGATTTTACAACTGTGTTTTTTTATGAATGTCATTTAGAATTTTTTCCACCTTAGGATAAGCATGTTCATGCATTTTATTTGTATAATTGTTATATGAATATGGTTTAAATGCATGATTAATTTATTTTTCATGAGTAATTAGTTATAAATGTTATAATTAGATTATATGGAAAATAAATTGCATGGAGCATGAAATTACTTAATTTAAAATAAATGTTATTTTATTTAAGTAATTTTATTATTCAATTAGTTGAATATTTTTTATAACTCCAATTTGAAAAAATAATTGTTGGTTTTATAATATAGTTCTTTGTCATAGGTTAATTATTAAATTTATAAAAGTTATAAATTAAGGGGGTTTAGAAACCATAACCTATAACAAAGAAATGCATGCAAACATAGGAACTTGTGTAAAAATTAAATTAGTTTTAAATTGTTTAAAATTAATTTAGACCTAAGTTTTAATTTCTAATAGGATTAGAAATTAGTCTTACATAGTATTTTAAACATTTTAAAATATAGTAGGACCATAGAACTTTGGTTATAAGGGAACTCTACCGGTGAAGTTCTGTCTAAAATTTGGGGTACTTAAGTCAGTTATTTGGAACACCTCATACCTGGGAACTGACCCGGAGCTTGAGTTGAATTAACCTTAGTTCTATTTTATATCTAGGTAAATTAAAATGTTTATTCACCTGGACATAAGGTTAAAAGACCTAGTTATAACAGTTATAATAGGCATAGACTTAAATAGATTATTTTAGCCATAATCCGATTAAGTTAAACCTATACCCTAATCTTAGGAGCTTCAGTGGGAGAAAACGAGATGTTCGCATCGATTTTACTCTCACGTCCTCAAGAGTTCACACTGTGAGTTCCATGCTCGGCTACGTGAGTCAATAGGACGTCCCCTAATGGTATGTGTTTGCATGGTTCAATACCAAGGTGAATGAGGGAAGTGTCCATAGTAAATGGGAGCAGGACGCGTGTCAACGTATCCTACGGTCTCCTCCATTAGGTCGCACTGTGAGATTTCTATAGTCCGCCTGCTAGGTTGTCCTGGAACAACCAATCCCTACGGAGGGCCTGACTATAGGGATCGAAACACTGCGAACTCCAGAAATGGATAGGGTCTCTTAGGTAATTTGGCAATAGTTGTCTTTCTTAATAGTAGCAGGTTGGATCGGACCTATTGGATCTGAAAATGGTAGGGTCACATTTACGGGATGAGTTAAGCTAGTTAACAAGTCCTTGACCAAACAAACGGTAGCTAAGGACCATTGGGGCATGAGATCTTTTGGTAGTGAGAATTGGCTGAGAAAGTCTCAATTCAGGGGAGGAATGACTGACCGCCTGACAAAGGCTTTTGTTCTAAACCCTTGAAGTATCGTTGAAAAATTAAAGGTTTAGTTTAAACAATAGGGTTCTTTAATAATTTTTCTAAATTTGATTGGTTTTATAATGGGTTAAAAGGCATAACTAATTAGAACTATTTTGAATTTTCAGCATGTTGTCCTCAATACTAGCCTTACTAAAAAGCGATCGTTTAACTAGTGAAAATTTTACTACGTGGAAGTCCAACTTGAATACGATTCTCGTTGTTGACGACCTTTGGTTTGTACTGACTGAGGAATGTCCTCAGGTCCCTGCACGAAACGCCCCTCAATCTGTTAAGGAGGCGTACGACCGCTGGATCAAGGCCAATGATAAGGCCAAGGTCTACATTTTGGCTAGTGTTTCTGAAGTTCTAGCCAAAAAGCACGAGGGCATGGTCTCAACTCGTGAGATCATGAGTTCGTTGCAGGATATGTTTGGACAACCGTCTGGACAACTTCGACACGAATCCCTCAAATACGTTTATAACTCCCTTATGAAGGAGGGATCATCAGTGAGAGAACACGTTCTCGATCTGATGGTCCACTTCAACATGGTTGAGATGAACGGAGCAGTCATTGACGAGCAAAGTCAGGTCTCGTTCATCCTGGAGTCTCTTCCAAAGAGTTTCCTGCAATTCCATAGCAATGCGGTGAGGAACAAGATAGAGTATAACCTGACTATTCTCCTTAATGAATTACAAACTTTCCAGTCTCTTATGAAGAATAAGGGACACGCTGATGGAGAGGCAAATCTGTTTGCCCATTCCAAAAGGTTCCAGAAGGGTTCATCCTCTGGGACTAAGTCATCTGGTTCATCTTCTGGGCTTAAGAAGACCCAAAAGAAGAAGATAGGAGGGAAAGGGAAGGCAGCAGCTTCTGATAAAGGCAAGGAAAAAGCCAAGGTTGCAGACAAAAGAAAATGTTTCCACTACAACGTGGATGGGCACTGGAAGCGAAACTGCCCAAATACCTTGCTGAGCTCAAAGAGAAGAAAGGTAAATTAGATTTACTTGTTCTTGAAACTTGTTTAGTGGAAAATGATGATTTTACTTGGATACTTGATTCAGGAGCCACTAATCACGTTTGCTCTTTGTTTCAGGAAACTAGTTTCTTCAAGGAGCTCGAAGAGGGTGAGATGACGCTCAGGGTCGGAACGGGAAACGTCGTCTCAGCTCGTGTAGTGGGAGATGCCAAGCTATTTTTTAGAGATAGATTTTTATTTTTAGAAAATCTGTATATAGTTCCTAAAATTAAAAGAAACTTAATTTCTATCTTTTGTTTAATTGAACTTGGCTACTGTATTACCTTTTCATTTTATGAAGCGTTCATTTTGAAGAAAGGTATCAATATTTGTTATGCTAAGTTAGAAAACGGCTTATATGTACTTAAACCGAATCGAACTAAAGCAATTTTGAATCATGAGATGTTTAAAACTGCTAATACTCAAAGTAAAAGGCAAAGAATTTTTCAAAATAATACCTATCTATGGCATCTTAGACTTGATCATATAAATCTCAACCGGATTGAGAGATTATCTAAGAATGAACTTCTAAACAAGTTAGAAGATGGTTCTTTACCTCCTTGCGAATCATGCTTGGAAGGTAAAATGATCAAGCGACCTTTTATTGGAAAAGGTTACAGAGCCATAGAGCCCTTAGAACTTGTACATTCGGATATTTGTGGTCCGGTGAATGTTAAACCTCGAGGAGGGTACGAATATTTCATCTCTTTCATAGATGATTATTCGAGGTATGGTTATTTATACCTAATGCATCATAAGTCTGAAGCTCTTGAAAAGTTCAAAGAGTATAAGGCTGAAGTAGAGAATGCATTAGGGAAAGCCATTAAAACACTTCGATCCGATCGATGTGGAGAGTATATGGATTTGAGATTCCATGACTATTTTATAGAACATGGAATTAAATCCTAACTCTCAGCACCTAATACACCACAGCAAAATGATGTGTCAGAAAGGAGCAATAGAACATTGTTGGACATGGTTCGTTCTATGATGAGCTATGCTCAATTACTTGCCTCGTTTTGGGGATACGCAGTAGAGACTACAGTTCAAATCTGGAACACTGTTCCATCAAAGAGTGTTTCAGAAACACCTTTTGAATTATGGAAGAGGTGTAAACCTAGTTTACAACACTTCAGGATTTGGAGTTGTCCGACGCACGGGCTTTAGTTGAGTGTTACCATTGCTAATGAATGTTGAATAACTGGGTCAAAGAGTTTGACAGGTTAGTCTCGAATCATTGGAGCTCGTCATCAGTAGGTCCATTAGGTCCTTCGGTTGGCTCAAATTGGATAGATAGAGGGTTTACAGTTTGGTGTGGATTTGAAGTGTTCAAATTCATTAAAATGGTATTTATGTCATTTATATGGGATATGATTGACATAATATATAGTTTAATGTGAATGAGATTCATAATAAACTATAGGTTAGCCTAATTGATTAATTAGTGCTAATTTAGAGAAATTTGATTGAGAGAATTTTATTGAATGTGATTCAATTTAAAATCCACAATTATACAAATATGATTTGTATTATAAGGTATGAGATATCTTATTATATGATTTGCATAACCTAAGGTTGTGGTAAAATAGTAAATAGGTGGAGATTTCAACTCCACCTATCACCATTATATAATGCCTTTGTGAGAAGGCATTGGGGAAGCATTTGCTCATTTTTTGGATTCTCACCAAAAGAGCTGTCCAAAATTCTCTCAACTCTCTCAAATTCTCTCTACTCCTAAACCAAAAGAGTCCCACCACTCTTCCTTTACCGACGGAGAACAACCAAGAAAATCTTTCGGAGGTGTCATTGTTCGGTTCGAGAGATCGTGAACGTGGAGATTGAAATCGAAGAAGGAATTCATGAAGAAGTGTTCTTCAACAAGTAAGTAGCTTTTCTTACTGGTTTTTCCTTCTTTTACAGCATATTTAGCCTAGCAATTTATGTGATAAATTTGGTTTTAAGAAAAGATTTTTCACAACGAACACCACGTCATTCCAAGTCGTTTCCGCTGCAGGAGTTCTATTCCCATTCAAATGGTATCAGAGCTAATCGTTGGATTTTCGGTATGCAAATTTATTTTCTTAAAATTAGGTGGGTTATGATTTAATTCATGAGATTAATTGTGGTTTTTGCATATTGGATATTTCGGTTTTGGTACGTTTTTTAGATTTACTTTTCTATTGATGAGATCAATGTAAAGGCCTAGTGTTTTTGGGCAATTAGAAAATAAATCGAGTTTGTAAGTCATGTCGTTCGTGGCAAGAGTTGCTGTGAAGAAATCGGAGCGGAATCGAGCAAAAAACATCGGAGAACAGTAAAGGGGTTTGCTATTCTGTCGACGACGTTGAGACGCTGCTCTTCGGCGTCTCAACGTTGTCGTTGATTGGAGAGTTGAGCCGCAGGTAAGCGTTGGTATATTTGAGGCGTTAGCACGCGAGTACAACGTTATTACGGCGTTACAACGCCGCGAGCGTAGAAGAGGCGATTCGCGGCGGTTCTGCACGAGTGGCTTGATGGCAGTTTTTTGCAACGTGGGGCGTTAATTTCTTATTTTTAATTAATTTTATATTTTTAAAATGTATTTTTATTAATTTTATTAATTAATATTAATATAAAAATTATATTACTGTTAATTAATTTAATTAATGTCCCTAAGGTGCCAAAATCGATCCATTTTTGCTATTTAATTTATTTTATGCATGAGATGTATGAAATTTATTTATTCTATGTGCATAATGTATGTCATATAGATTAAAATCCCACCTTAGGTTAAACATTTCATGCATCATTTTTATATTATAAGAGTTATAATATATAGTATGCATGATAGGTTTATATGATAAGAGTTATAATATAATGTTTGCATGTTTTAATTTAATTAATATAAGTGTTATATTTTTTGAATTAAAAGCATGGACATGCATTTGTTCATGTGATGAATGTATGTTATATAGTTTGATTATTCATGTGATGAATGATCAAACACTATAACATAGAAATGCATGTAACCTAAGTTAATTATTAGTTTTAAAATGTTTAGAACTTGAATAATTAGACCTAGGTTTTCTAGTTCTAATAAGATTAGAATTAGGAAATCAAATATGACTTATGAATAAAGACTAATTAGTAACTCTGTTTAAGAAAGGTTCTATCTAAGGCTAGGGTATTTAAGCTGACGCTTTGCAGAACACCCCTACCTTGGAACCGACTTGGGAGTGAATTTGGTCTGGAGATTCATAGGTTATATTATCGTGAGTGGCGTTAATTAAAAGTTAATTAATTTACTCACATAGACCTAAGTTAATAATGTGATTATAGACTTAGGCTAATCAAATATAAGAGTTATTTTGGTAGACTTAGTTAAATATTATCCGATTTATCTAGGTCAATCCCGATTAACTTAATATGCTGAGTGGTAGGAAATAAAGTGTATAAGATACATTTAATTTTTTGACCACAAATCTCCGTTAAGTTCACACCGTGAGATCCATACTCGACCTCGTGACACAAATGGGAGCGGGACCTGTGAAAACGGGACCCACGGTCTCTTCTTTCGATTCACAACATGAGATGCCTATGATCTGCCTGTTAGTTTGGCCTGGACCAGACAATCCCTTCGGAGGGCCTTGATCATGGGAGTCGGAACATCGTGAATTCTCGAAAGGGATACAATTTCCTTATTAGTTTTCCTTCGTGGTTCACCCTTTGGTGGCTATTGTGTAGACGAATACTTGGAAAATTAAAGATAGAGGGTGACACTCATGGGATTGATTAAGAGTTAATGGATTCAGACCGAATAATGGTAACTGGATGCCTAATGGAATAAGAGTTATTCTGGTCTTAGGGTTTGGTCGAGAAGTCTCGTCTCAGAGGGGGAGTGTTTCGTTCACCCTTCGGTGGCGGTCATTCTAAACCTTTGGTGTATCATTGCAAATTTTAATGACCTAGGGATCATAGGATAAAATTTTGCTTAAAAAATGGTTGGTTTTTCAAAGTTTTTGCGAGACTAATACAAAGATTTACTTGTTTTTCAGCAAAAAATGTCTAGCTCAATCATTGCGCTATTAGCTTCTGATAAACTGAAGTTCGTGCTCACTGAGGAGTGTCTTCAGGTGTTGGGCTCGACCGCATCACAAAGTGTTCGTGATGTGTACGATCGATGGATTAGGGCCAATGAAAAGGCCAAGGTCTATATCATTGCTAGCTTATCTTAAGTATTAGCAAAGAAGCATGAGGTGATGATCACCGCCAAGGAGATCATAGAATCCTTGTAGGAAATGTTTGGACAACAGTCCTATCAGGTCCGACATGATTCCCTCAAACACGTCTTCAATGCAAGGATGAAAGAAGGGGCGTCTGTCCGTGAACATGTTCTGGACATGATGACCCACTTTAATCTGGCAGAGATGAACGAGGCTTCGATCGATGAGTCGAGCCAGGTCAGCTTTATCTTGGAGACTCTTAGAAGAGTTTCCTTGAGCCAGTAGCAATTTGTTATGAAGAAAATTAGCTACACTCTGACAACCCTTCTCAACGAACTACAGAACTTCCAGTCCTTGATGAGGATCAGGACACCGGAAGCTGAGGCAAACATTGCCTTCATGTCATTTCACATGGGTTCGACCTCTAGGACTAAATCTGTAGGTTCTTCAGGCCCGAAAAGGAAGAAGAAGAAGATGAAGAAGGGCAAAGTTGACCGTGCTGCTACCCAAAAGGGCAAGAAGGTCAAGAAAGTTTCAGAGAAAGAAAAGTGTTTCCACTGCAATGGAGATGGTTACTGGAAGTGAAACTGTCCCAAGTTCCTTGCCGACAAGAGGAAAGAAGGTAAATGTGATTTACTTGTAACTGAAACTTGTTTAGTGGAGAGTAATGACTCTACCTGGATACTGGATTCGGGCGCCACTAACAATGTTTGTTCTTCTTTTCAGGGAATTAGTTCCTGGCAGCAGCTGCAAGAGGGTGAGGTAATGGTACGGGTTGGATCCGGGGAGGTTGTCTCTGTTGCAGCAATCGACACGGTGAAGCTGTTTTTGGGCAGGAACTACATTTTATTAGATAATTTGTATATAGTTACAAGGTTTACTAGAAACCTGGTTTCTATTTCCTGCTTACTTGAACACTGTATTGCTGTCAATTTTTCTAGTAATAAAGCGTTTATTTCTAGAAATGAAAATTTGTTGTGTTCTGCTTCACTTGAGAATAATCAATACGTTTTGAAACCTAATTCGGTCAAAAGTGTTTTGAATACTAAATTATTTAAAACGGCAGAAACACAAACTAAGAGAGTAAAGGTTTCTCCTAAAGAAAATGTCCATCTTTGGCATCTAAGTTTAGGCCACATTAATCTCAATAGGATTGAGAGACTAGTAAAGAGTGGACTTCTAAGCGAGTTGGAAGAAAACTCTTTACCGGTATGTGAGTCATGCCTTGAAGGAAAAATAACCAAACGCCCTTTTAGTGGAAAAGGATATAGAGCCAAAGAGCCCCTTGAGCTTATACATTATGACCTCTGTGGTCTGATGAGTGTTAAAGCACGAGAAGGTTACGAATATTTTATATCTTTTATAGATGACTATTCAAGGTATGAGTATATTTACCTAATGCATAAGAAGTCTGAAACTCTTGAAAAGTTCAAGGAGTACAAGACTGAGGTTGAGAACCTATTGGGTAAAACAATAAAAACACTTCGATCGAATCGAGGTGGAGAGTATGTGGACACTGAATTCCAGGACTATATGATAGAACATGGAATTACACCCAAATTCTCAGCACCTGGTATGCCACAGCAGAATGGTGTATTAGAGAGGAGAAATAGAACCCTGTTGGGCATGGTTCGTCGATGATGAGCTATGCTCGTCTCCCTGATTCTTTTTGGGGTTACGTAGTGGAGATTGCGGTTTATATTTTGAACAACGTTCCGTCGAATAATGTTTGTGAAACACCTTTCGAACTCTGGAATGGACGTAAAGACAGTTTACACAATTTCAAAATTTGGGGATGCCCGACCCATGTGTTGGTGTCAAACTCGAAGAAGTTGGAACCCCGTTAAAAATTATACATCTTTGTAGGTTACCCAAAAGAGACTAGGGGTGGTCTGTTTTACGATCCTAGGGAAAATAGGGTGTTTGTGTCGACAAAAGCCACTTTCCTTGAGGAAGACCACATCAGGGATCATTTACCTAGGAGTAAAATTGTGTTAAATGAAATGGACAGTACATCAGCAAGAGTTTGAAGGGAATGAGAATCTCCGCGTAGCGGAAGACGATCGAATCGTCATGGTATTATTACGCAACTCGGTTTTGTTAAAACGATCTACTAAAGATCTAGGCTAAACATGCTGGAAAAGGAAGAAAAAAACAGTAAGATTAAAAGTACTTACTTGTTGAAGACACTCTTCATGATTTCTTCCTCAGATCACGAATTCTTCGTACTTCTCGATCTCAACGAACTCTTCCCACGAACGGAACCTGAACACCACCACTTGGAGTCTCGGTTGTTCTCTTTTTGGAAAAAGGAAAGTTTGTGGGAACTTTAGTGTTTTGGAGAGGGAGGAGAATTGAGAGAGAGTAGAGAGAATTCTTCTTCTCTTCTTTGATGAAAATCAAAAAAATGAGAGAATGGTTCACTAATCCCTTCTTGCAAAGGGTTTAAATAGTGGAATGATGGAGTTAAAATCTCCACATTATTACCACTTTACCACAACCATAGGTTATGCAAATCTCATTTGCATAACCACATAATATAAGATATCTCATATCTCATATTGCAAATCTCATTTGCATTAATTGTGGATTAATTAAATTGAATCACATCCAATTTAATTTCTCTCAATTAAATTCTCCAATTAGCCCTAATTCAACAATTAGGCTAACCTATAGTTTATTATGAATCTCATTCACATTAAACTATATATTATATCATTCATATCTCATATAAATGACATAAATGCCCTTAAAGTGAAATTGAACACTTCAATTTCATACCAAAATATTAACCCTTCTTTGAACCCAGATTGAGCCAACCGAGGGACCTAATGGACCTACAGTGACGGACTCCAATGATCCAAGATTAACCTGTCAAACTCTTTGACCCGGTTAACCAACATTCATTAGCTACGGTAACACTCCACTATAGCCCGTAGTCGCACTCCGTCGCGTCGAGAATATTACGTGTCCACCGATATAACCAATGCCCTTCGCAGAATATTACCTCTTGTTCCTTAAGTCCCCACTGCTCCTCTAATGAACAACATATTATGATGGTCCAACCATACACAACACCCTTCTCTGGCCAGTAAGAAGGTGGGCGCGGTGTCCAAGCCACGGAGACAACACTTAAGGAACAACCCCTCTAGTTTCCCTAAAGCGGGAACGCAGTGAATTCCATCTCGTGTAGTTAAGTTCCCGACTCCCTACTTGGTTCGTCACTCGAGAAGATAGGCATATTGGGCGAGTAACTATGACCACCCTCACCCGTACTAGTCAAAGGACCAGATCCATGCAGACATGGAGTTCGTAACACGCTCGAGATTGTGTCGAGTCACTAATAGTCATCTCACGATGTTATTAGTCTCACATCAGCGGTGTTACATCAGAGGTCTAATAATTCACGGTCCGGTCTTGTACAATCTCATTTGCAGGATGCCCCCACTCGCATGTCAACCACATAAACGAGTCAGATCACCTCGTTTGTATCTAATACAAAGCGGGTCGCATCCACAGTGTATCCAGGATTAGGTCTCCAACCCTATCCATATCCTGTAGACCGTTCGGGTCATTAACTCGAACGTGATCCTCCCTGTGTTTCCACTACACATCGTTCAAGTTTTAGTTCTCTCATAAAATCAATGACCCTGGAGCTTAGTTTATTGGAAAAGTTTATAAATATTGCGAGACACAAAGTAATGAATTAAATAACTCTTATTAATTTCAAACAATATATTACAAACACGAGATTAGGATAAAAATCCCAACAGAGTTGTTGATGGGGCTAGTACGTCAACAATGTTGTTGATCCAAGCTCGTCTAGTCAAGTCTGTTCTCAAGAGTTGAGAATGCCTCGACGTAATGGGAGGATTGTGAGACAGCCTGAACGTTACATGGGTTTAGCTGAAATCCAAGTCGTCACCCCTGATGATGACTGTGAGGATTCATTGACCTATGATCAGGCAATGAAAAACGTTGACAAAAACGAATGGATTAAAGCTATGGACCAGGAAATGGAGTCAATGTACATCAATTCCGTCTGGGAGCTTGTGGATCAATCGAATGGGGTAAAACCTATAGGTTGCAAATGGATCTACAAGCGTAAACGTGGCGTAGGAGGGAAGGTGCAGACCTTCAAAGCACGACTAGTGGCAAAGGGTTTTACCTAGGTTGAAGGGGTTGACTATGAGGAAACCTTCTCTCTTGTTGCCATGGTAAAGTCGATCAGGATCCTTCTGGTCATTGTCGCATATTATGACTATGAGGTATGGCAGATGGATGTCAAGACAGCCTTTCTGAATGGCAAACTTGACCAGACCATCTACATGGACCAGCCCAAGGGGTTCATTACCCAAGGCCAGGATCAAAAGGTTTGTCGGCTTCATAGGTCTATTTATGGACTGAAACAAGCCTCGAGGTCTTGGAATTTAAGGTTTGATGAGGCGATCAAATCTTATGGCTTTGATCAGAATGTTGACGAGCCTTGTGTCTACAAGAAAATCGTCAACAATTCCAAATGGTTGGCTTCACAATTCCAAATGAAAGATTTGAGAGAGGCTCAGTATGTTCTAGGTATCCAGATTGTCGGAACCGGAAGAACAGAACGCTAGTCATGTCTCAAGCGTTTTATATTGACAAGATGTTGTCTAGATATAAGATGCAGAACTCAAAGAAGGGTTTGTTGTCTTTCAGGCATGGGGTTTGTTGTCTTTCAGGCATGGGGTTCACCTGTCTAACGATCAATGTCCTAAAACTCCTCAAGAGGTTGAGGATATGAGACGAATCCCCTATGCTTCAGCTGTTGGGAGCCTAATGTATGTCATGCTGTGTACTAGGCCCGACATCTGTTTTGCAGTTGGGATTGTCAGTAGGCATCAATCCAATCCAGTATTAGATAACTGGACATGTAAACTCGAGATCTTACTTTGGAATTCAAAAAAAAACAAAAACAAAAACAAAGGAAAACAAGAAACAAAAACAAAGGAAAACAAGAAAGGAAAGGATATTATTTATTGGTTGGTTGTTTTTAAAAGAAAAGAAAAGAAAAGAAAAGAAAAGAAAGGAAAAGGAAAAAATGAAAAAGGGGAAAGTGGAAGGTGGGATCCTCACTTAAGTTTTCTTTTTAAAAACTCATCTTACCATCGATTTTCTTCTCATTTCAACAAGGAGAAGCTGAGGGTTTCGTGAGAGAAGGAGAAAGGAAGAAGAAGAAGGAGTTTTTCGTGAGTTAGAGCTGCAGAAGAAGGGAGGAGAACTCAAAGCTTGATTGTTTAGCAGCAAGGAGATCAACTCAACCCTGTTCTGGTTTTCTGTTCATATCGAGCTCCACAGGAAGAGGTAAGAGTTGAGATTTGGTTTTCTTGAAAGCTAATTCATTTTTGAATAAAGTTCGTCAAGGATTCTTGAGCAAATTCTGAGCTTAAGTTGTTGTATTGTGAAGAGGAAGATAGAAGACAGATTTGCTGTCAAATCCGAGAAGTCTCTGATGTTTTGGTTGTACTGATCTGTAGAGTTGGAATCAGAAGCTCTAATTGGTATGGCTCGAAAGATTATTGAATTTCCTACACGTTTCATGAAGAAATCATGAGTAGAAAATGTCTAGAAGATGTTTTAAATCTTAGATTAATTTTGTTGTGCAGCAGGAAAAACGAAATTGGAACAGCAGGAAGTTGTTTTGAGGAAAGTAGCTTTTGAGGTAAATTCGAAAAACTCTGTTTGGAATCTCATTTTCATGTCTTCATAAGAGTTTTAGAGGGTTCAAAAAGGAAGAGTTTGGTATAAATTACATTATTTTTGGATAAGTAATGAAGAAGTTATGGCTGTCTGATAACAGGACAGAAAATCTGTGAAATGCTGGAAAATTTGTTGGAGTGTTTTCTTGTAGTTTTAAGGTTAAAAACCATGAGCTCGAGGTTCTAAAACATGGTTTTGGTTTGTTTGGCAGTCCAAGAAGAAATAGGTCAAGTGTACGGGCCAAGGTTCTAGTTCTAACACTGTGAGTGACAAAATGAACTTTGGAAACGATCTATATGCTTGAATTACGCTTTGAGAAATAGAAGTTTTGCTAGAATGAAAAGGTTTCAATGTTTCTTTTTTTCTTGAACACATACTTATGAGCATTCATGTTTTCCTAGAAATGATTTCAAGTGCTCATTGTGAGCTTAAATGTTTTGATGAAATTTAAACATGAGCATATGTTTATTGTTTGCCGAAATTTATAGAAATGTTATGATTTCTAGTAAGTGTGTTCTAGTAAGTATGATTTAAAGATTTCAAGTTTTTACGATGAACTGAGTAAGCTTGAGATTCAGGGAAGAAAAGATAAGCAGGCATGTTCAAATATTTTTATGTTATTTTCTGAGACTCGAATGAGTAAATAACTAAGATATTGAGCCCGAGGCTTTATAGTACCATGTGCACATAGGTCATATTCTGTTGTCGACGTTGAGTGTACTCCGTGACAACAATGCTGTCGTGAGTGTTGGGCGAGCCCTACTACGACAAAGACGATGGGAGTGTTGGGCGGGCCCCACTACATCGTAGAGCAAATGTGGTTATTCTGGACATGGCCTACATTGTGTGGATTGTTATATGTTATTATATGGATTATTAATATCGATATGCCTTATGAAATCTAATGTCATGCTTGCTGGATTTCTGAAAAAGCTACCATGATTACACGTTTGCTTTTAAAACTTTGCTATAGATGCTTATGCTCATATGCTGCCAGGTGATATGATTTTATGAGTTATAGATTTTATACTCAGTCACTCACTAAGCTTCATAGCTCATTCTTTCAATATTTTCAAACTTTTCAGGTAGAGATCGAGCTCTGCACTGACGATATCCCCGCCATAGCCTCTTTGGAAGCTCCCAGTCTTGATACTTTGTACGTGGCTGGTGTTGTATAGCAAGTCCTTATGTGTTATAGTTTATTTTGAGAGGACTATATAGTTATAGTTGTTTGTACATTAGTGGTTGTATAAACAGTGGTTGTTATGTTTTAAGTTGTGATGCACTTGTCGTTTAGGTTTTCAAGAGAGACTTATGAAGAGTTTCTCCTTATGTATGTTTAGTAGTTGTTAAGTTTCCGCTGTGTTATGTTAAAGTGTTCCATAAGCGAACATATTATGTTTATCAGGTAAAACAGGGTCAGCAGGTATTGTTAAGAGGTAAACAATGTCTGTTGGTTTCACGCCACTTTTCGGGCTAAGTTAGCAGGTAGTTCGGGAGGGGGTGTGACAGGACAACCGTAAAGGCAATCCTCAAGTATCTTAGGAGAACGAGGAACTACACCCTTGTGTATGAGAGTGGAGATTTTATTCTTACGGAATACACAGACTCTGACTTTCAGACCGATAAGGATTCTAGGAAATCCACTTCGGGGCCACCCTTCATTCTGAATGGAGGAGCTTTAGTATGGCGAAGCATTAAGCAGGGATGTATCGCTGATAACTCGCCAAATGAGAGTTATTTTACTATAAGTTTAGAGCTTAATGTACTTGAATTGCATATAATTTATTGAGTCTTATGTTATTTTATCCCTAAATTGTGTATGTTAGCTAAAAAGTCTTGAATTTAAGCATTATCCCTAAATTAGTTTTGATTCTTATTTTGTTTGAGTTGATTTTAGCATTTTATCCTTATTTTTCTTGTTGGGTGTGTCTTATTGTCTTTGTTTCGTGTTTTTATTTTTTGTTGAGCTTGGTTATTCTTTCTGGTTGTGTTAGTGCATATTGTGTTTGTTGAGCCTGTTATAATTGATTCATTATTTTACTATGACTTACGATAATTTTGGGTGGTCTTCTATGCCCAATGAGCAAACACAGTATAGTTCTTTTTCTTATGATCATCCTTCATCCAATTTAGAGTCTTCTAGTGAAGGGTGTTGGGATTTTTGTCCTAATCTCGTGTTTGTAACACATTGTTTAAAATTAATAAGAGTTATTTATTTCATCACTTTGTGTCTCGCAATATTTATAAACTTTTCCAATAAACTAAGCTTCAGGGTCATTGATTTTATGAGAGAACTAGAACTTGAACAGTGTGTAGTGGACACACAGGGAGGATCACGTTCGAGTTAATGACCCAAACGGTCTCTGATGATATGGATAGGGTTGGAGATCTAATCACGGATACATCTGTGGATGCGACCCGCTTTGTATTAGATACAAGCGAGGTGATCGACTCGTTCATGTGGTTGACATGCGAGTGGGGGCATCTGTGCAATGAGATTGTACAAGACAGGACCATGAATTATTAGACCTCTCGATGTAACATCGTTGTGATGAAGGACTAATAACTTCGTGAGATGACCATTAGTGACTCGACCAATCCACGAGTGTGTTAGGGGACTCGCTGCGAGGGTCCGTTTCTTTGACTAGTACGGGTGAGGGTGGTCACGATTACTCGCTTAATATGCCTATCTTCTGGGTGACCAACCAAGTAGGAGTCGAACTTAACTACGCGAGATGGAATTCACTCGTTCCCGCCTTTAGGGAAACTAGAGGAGTTGTTCCCTTAAGTCTTGTCTCTAGGGCTTGGACAACCGCGCCCACCTTCTCACTGGCTCGAGAAGGGTGTTGTGTGTGGTTGGACCATCACAATATGTTGTTCATTAAAGGAGCAGTGGGGACTTAAGGAACAAGAGGTAGACACTGAGGGTAAAGCGGTAATTTGACCCAGTAGTGTCTCTGAACAACCCGTGAAGGGTCGACTCATGGGAATTGGTTATATCGGGGACACGTAATATTGCGTGACCGGCGGGAGTGCAGCTTCACGGGCTATAGTGGAGTGTTACCGTAGCTAATGAATGTTGGTTAACCAGGGTCAAAGAGTTTGGCGAGTTAATCTCGGATCATTGGAGCAAAATCCTTTGTAGGTCCATTAGGTCCCTCGGTTGGCTCAATCTGGGTTAAAAGAAGGGTTAATGTTTTGGTATGAAGTTGAAGTGTTCAATTTCACCTTAAGGGCATTTATGTCATTTATATGAGATATGAATGATATAATATATAGTTTAATGTGAATGAGATTCATAATAAACTATAGGTTAGCCTAATTGTTGAATTAGGGCTAATTGGAGAAATTAAATGAGAGAAATTAAATTGGATGTGATTCAATTTAATTAATCCACAATTATTGCAAATGAGATTTGCAATATGAGATATGAGATATCTTATATTATGTGGTTATGCAAATGAGATTTGCATAACCTATGGTTGTGGTAAAGTGGTAATAATGAGGAGATATTAACTCCCTCATTCCACTATTTAAACCCTTTGCAAGAAGGGTTTGGTGAGCATTCTTCTCATTTTTTGATTTTCACCAAAGAGAAGAAAAGAGAATTCTCTCTACTCTCTCAAATCTCCTCCCTCTCCAAAACTAAGATCCCACCATCTTCCCTTCTCCAAAAGAGAACAACCGAGAAGATCACTTGGTGGTGTTCGAGATCATTTTGGTAGAAGTTTTCGTTGAGATCGAGTAGCACGAAGAGTTCGTGACCGGAGGAAGAAATTTGCTGAGTTTGTCTACAACAAGTAAGTAAGATCTCTTCTTGCTGTAAATTTTTTCTTCTTTAAGCATGTTTAGCCTAAATCTAAGTGTTAGATCAATTTTAATAAATATACGTTGCATAATGATACCTCGACGATTCAATCGTCTTCCGCTGCGTGGGATTCTTATTCCCTTCAAAGGGTATGAATCTTATGACTACCAAATGCCTAATTACTATCATACTAACCCTATGACTTATGGGCCGGGAACCATATGTATGATAATAATCAGAGCAATTGGGCCTATGAACCATATCCTAGGGGTTTTGAGCCATGTCCTTCCTATATTCAAGAAACCCAGGTAGAAGACGAATCTTCTCTTAAAACGTTGTTATTAGAATATATGAGAACCACAGATGAGAGGAATAGGCAAATAGGAGAGTTAATTCAACGCCTAACGGATACACTTGTCTCCCTTAGAGAACAAATTTATTTAGACTGGTCTGAGGTTGAGCACCCTAGGGAAGAGAGTGAAGGAGGACCCACACCCTTAGATAGTTCGGTGAGTCACTTGATCACTGACCCACTGATAGACCTTCAGGATCCTGGTCCTTCACATTTTACTGAGTATGGGCATTTAGAAAATTGTGTTTTCGATGTAAAAGAACTAGAACCTCTTAGCACACACCAGGATAGAGTTATTGAGAGTGTGGAAGAAGTCGAGCCTGTTGAGTTAGGCCAGGAGGTAGAATGTGAGGCTTTTGAGTCTATGTCAGTTCTATCTTCTGATTTTTCTCTTATTGGTGAGTGTTTTTCTTTCTATTCTCTCGAGTCAGTGTCTTTTTGTGAGTCTGTTCATTTTCCTGTTTTTCCTTATTTTCTCTTATCAAATAAAAAACCAAAAAATATTTACTTTGTTGTTTTTCCTTCTTTTCTTTTATTATATAAAAAATTAAAAAATATATCTGACTCGGGCTCTCATTAGAAGCTAGTATTCTTGCTTGCATTGATTTATTTTGTAGATTCGAGAAAGAGAGACCCGAAGAAATGGGAGAATTTTTACTTACCTTGACAAGGCCAAGTGTACTCCGTCAAGCTAATGACGTTTAAACAAGCGCTTCTTGGGAGGCAACCCAAGGATTATTTCTTTTGTTTCATTTTTTTTTTTAGTTGTTTTTGTTTTTGTTTAATAAGTAACCCTTGCTTATTTTGCAGCTCCCCTAGAGTTTGATGATTGATATGCGTTGCAGTGGAGGTCTCCTCAATTCAGGGCAGTATCGTTCTCCCTTCCATCTTTATTAGTTGTTCTTAAGCATTCTTAAGTGAGTTGTTTATACATTAAGAGCAATATATGCTTTAAGCATGAGGGGGAGAAGTGTTGTTCTGAATTTGATTTTGAGCTTAATTGAATTTTTTTCTGTGGATGAGACTGTGTGCTGCTAGAGTTTATAGGGTGTTGCATGCCTCTATGTTTATGAAGTTATTTACTTGCTTTAGGACTTCAAAATGATCTATTTTGACCACCGAATTCCACGTTTAGTTGTTGGTTTCATGGTCTTTGATATACATGATGTAGGTAGTTGATTCTTTAGGTGTAAGCAAGTAAAAATAGGAAAGATGGTTGTTATCCCTTTTATGAAAATTAAGTTTCTGCATGTTTTTAATGGTAAAAATTGTGATGTCTTTTGTAGAAACTTGGTATACATCTCCTTGAAAATAAAAAGTTAAGGCCAAATCTTAGTGTTAATGAAAATAAGGGTTGTTTGTGTTTGAGGCAAGAGTGTGTTATCTTATTTGGTGTTTCTCGTTGTTAAGTTGTTCATTAGGGTTCTTTAGAGCGCTTATGGTTAGTGTATCAATCAAACTAGTTAGGATTCAACTCCTAGGCCAAAAAGTTTGAAAACTAGAAGCCATGACAAGTTAGGTAACCCATACATCTGTTAGAGTGCTTTAAAATTAGTAAACTCCAAATTTGTGATCATTTCAAGTTTGGAGGATTTACCCGACCTCCCTAACTCAATGAGGACATTGAGTACTCTAAGTTTGGGGAGAAAGGTAAATTCTCTCTGTGTTATTATTTTTTTAAAAGAAAAAAAAGCATGCAAACTTTTCATTTTTCTTAAAACTCCTTTGGGCTAAAAAAATGTGTTACTTCTTTTCTTATTTAGAGTCAGTTCAGGCAACTTGATGCTCGATGTCAGGGGGTCTGGGCACTAACCATGCTGGCCTCTTGTAGCGAAGGTATCAAGCAAGTAGCATGTACCCATTACTTAGGTGTGTTGCGTTAACCACGTGTGCCATTCTAAGAACTACGGGAGAACCCCATTGCTTAGGTGTGCTGCGCTAACTACGTGTGCCATTCTAAGAACTACGGGAGAGTCAAAAAAATAAATAAAATAAATAAATAAAAACAAACAAAAGAAAGTAAAAAAAAAAATAATAAACAAAAAACCTTGCCCTAAGTAGTGAGTTTTGTGGAAGTGGACGGGAATAATGTACATATCTGTTTTTTTAAAAAAATATATAAAAACGAATGATCATAAAATTGTAGTCATGCGAGTTTTGGAATGTAACTTATCTTTAACTATGAGTTGCTTGATTTGAATGAGTACGATTCTAGTGGTTGAGCTTGAGGGTAGATGTGCAATCCTAGTTAGTTTGCTCTCGGTTATTGATGCATAAGTGTAGCTAGGAAACCCCAGATGAGCCACTTAGAAAGCATGAAATAAATGGTCACTTGTAGCTTAGAGCATAAGTATTCAACCCTTGTTTAGTTACTCCAAATGATTTGAGTCTTTAAAGGTCTTTAAAGTATTTAGGGAATAGAACTCATTGAGGACAATGAGTAGTTCATGTTTGGGGGTTTGATAACTCGCCAAATGAGAGTTATTTTACTATAAGTTTAGAGCTTAATGTACTTGAATTGCATAGAATTTATTGAGTCTCATGTTATTTTATCCTTAAATTGCGCATGTTAGCTAAAAAGTCTTGAATTTAAGCATTATGTTCGAAAAGAATTAATTTTGATGTTTTTATGCTTTAATTTAAAAAATTTGGAAAAATAAGCTAACAAGTAATTAAAGATCGGAAGACAAAATTTTAACTTCAGAAAAATCTTCTCATATTTAGATGATCCATAATTTAATTGATGAATTTATTGGGCTTTTTCTGTGTGCAGGAGATGTTTGAAAATTACAGGAGTCTCCAAGGGCATTTTAGGTATTTTACCCAAAGGGTAAGATGGTCTTTCTACCCCTAAGGGTATTTTTGTAATTTGTGGAGTTAGGGCAACGCCATCTTATATAAGGAGGCTAGGGTTCACAAGTGCAAAGGGGAGAAAGAGTTGCCACAAAAGGGGAAGAGAGCGAGAGAGGAAGGGGCGATTGCTACAACAAAGGTGTGCATTGAATAAAAGAATCATGAAGGTGCCATTGTTGTAGCAATCGTGCGGAAACAAATCGAAGCTTCAAGGTGCCATTGTTGTAGAAAAAATCGTGCGGTTCGGTTTTTCACAGACAACGCTCACAAAGTTGTCGTTTTTCGGCGTTTTCACCGTTGGACTTTGCTGAAATTTTGACAGCTTATTCAAGACTCATATGGATTTACTTTGAACGGTTGGATCGTCGTTCTGAGCTTTGGTGTGCCAGATATATCTGTCGCGATGGGAGATTAGTGCAGGTCAGTTTTTCACTGGCGGCGCTCACGAAAGTGTCGTTTTCCGGAGTTTCAACCGTTGGAGTTTGCTAAAATTTTGACAGCTTATTCGTGACTCACAGGGCTTCGTTTTGAACGGTTGGATCATCGTTTCAAGCTTGGGTTGATGGGATATTGCTGTCACACAGAACCTGCAAAAACTAAAATCTGCTACTATGGTCTGCTGTCTTCGGTGGTATCTCTTGGTGTTTTGCTTCGTGTCATTACCTCTCTTAATCTCTAATTGTTAATGTTGTTTTTCTGCTATTGGACACATATTTAAGACTATTTTTGTTCACTATTTTAGACCGAATTCGTGACTTTTTTTAGGCTAGAATTGTGACTGATTTATGATAAATTTGTGAACATCATTGGGCTATTTTCATGAACTCTTTAATCAATAAAAACATGCTTAATTTAGAGATGTGTGAATCGAATTCGAACTAAATTGTCTTAGGCAAGGGTTAGGTTGTGTTCAAATGTAAATTTGGAATAAATTTATGGTCGATGCCATTGTTGGATTTATGAAATTTTATTGAATTTAACGTTGCATGAGAATTAGAATTGGCCACTTTGATTTCTCTAGAATTCATGAACTTGAGAGAGCTATTGAATTAGAAAACTAAAATTTCATTCTAGGATTATTGAGTTGATTAGGGATAATTAACCCACCTAGAACCTAAAATCATGAGCATAATTTAGATCACAATTGGAAAATTGTAGGTTTTAAAACTTAGTGATTTTTGAAAGAATCATTTGAATGCATGTGTAGGTAAATCAAGGCATCACTTAAAAATTTATTCCAATTGAACATTAGAACTCTAACCTAACCCGAGCCTATTTTTCATTACAAATCTCATCTCTTGCATCTCCTCTCCCCGCATTTAAATTTAGTTATTTTCTTGTGTCGTATCTTATCTTTCCTATTAATTTATTTATTTACAATAGTAATTTGCACACTCATTCATTGCACTAAAATAAGGAAAATTTGCTAGGACACTCATTCATTTAGGTCTAGCTAGTCCTCGTGGGATCGATACTTTAACTTTTCACTTGCTGCTCTCGACCGTGTATACTTGCACGTCGTAGAAGTGTCGGAGTCTCATTCTAATTTGCATTAATTTAGGGCACCCGATATTTTTACATCAATCGCTGATTCCACGATGGAAGCCGAGTATGTTGCGGGTTGTGAAGCTACAAAAGAAGCTGTTTGGCTTAGGAAGTTCAAGATGGATTTGGAAGTTGTTCCAAATATGAACTTGTCGATTACCCTGTTTTGTGACAACAGTGGTGCTGTAGCCAACTCGAGAGAACCTCGGAGTCATAAGAGGGGCAAGCATATTTAGCAGAAGTATCACCTGATACGGGAGATTGTGCACCTTGGAGACGTGACAGTCACGCAGATAGCGTCGGAGCACAACGTTGCTGATCCATTTACAAAGACCCTCACGGTTAAGGTGTTTGAGGGTCACCTAGAGAGTCTAGGTCTTCGAGTGCTTCCAGACTAGGGCAAGTGAGAGTATTGTAAAGAGTATTCAATGCCCTAGTTTATTGTAATTTTATTGTACATTTGAGAAATGTATTTTGTACTCCACTAGCTTAGTCCAAGTGGGAGTTTGTTGGGATGTATGTCCTAATCTCGTACATGTTTGTAATATTCAATATTGAAATAAATAAGAATTATTTTTTCATCACTTTGTGTCTCGCATATTTACAAACTTTGTCCAATAAACTAAGCTTCAGGGTCATTGAATTATGAGAGAACTAGAACTTGAATGGTGAGTAGTGGACACACAGGGAGGATTACGTTCGAGTTAATAACCCGAACGGTCTACAATATATAGATAAGGTTGGAGACCTAATCCTCGATACGCTGTGAATGCGACCCGTTTTGTATTAGATACAAACGAGGTGATCCAACTCGTTCATGTGTTTGACATGCGAGTGGGGGCATCCTGTGCAATGAGATAGTACAAGACCGGACCGTGAATTATTAGACTTACTGATGTAACACCATTAACAGTATAGGACTAATAACTTCGTAGATGACCAATAGTGACTCGACATTAATCCTGAGCATGTTACGGACTCCTGTCTGCGGGGGTCCATCTCGCGTAGTCAAGTTTCCAGCTCTCCACGTGGTCCTGTGCCTGAGAAGATAGGCATATTGGGCGAGCAACTGTGGCCACCCCGTACTAGCCAAAGTACAGACCCCCACCGACACGAGTCCGTCACACGCTTAGGATTAAGGTCGTATCACTATTGGTCATCTACGAAGTTATTAGTCCTATACTGTCAACGGTGTTACATTAGTAGGTCTAACAATTCACGGTCCAGACTTGTACAATCTCATTGCACAGGATGCCCCCACTCACATGTTAACCACATGAACGAGTTGGATCACCTCCTTTATATCTAATACAAAGCGGGTTGCATCCACAACGTATCTAGGATTAGGTCTCCAACCCTATCCATATACTATAGACCGTTCGAATCATTAACTCGAACGTGATACTCCCTGTGTGTCCACTACACACCATTCAAGTTCTAGTTCTCTCATAATTCAATGACCCTGGAGATTAGTTTATTGGACAAAGTTTGTAAATATGCGAGACACAAAGTGATGAAAAAATAACTCTTATTTATTTCAATAGTGAATATTACAAACATGTACGAGATTAGGACATACATCCCAACAAACTCCCACTTAGACTAAGCTAGTGGAGTACAAAATACATTTCTCAAATGTACAATAAAAATACAATAAACTAGGGCATTGAATACCCTTTATAGAAAAAAGTCTCCCATTCATTTTCTTCTCCTCCACTTTTTCTTTTATTTGTGTTATTTAATTTTTCCAAGCAAGTCTACTATCTTTTCTTTATATTATATTATATATATATATATATATATATCCATAATATTATTATTATTATTATATGATTTGGTAAAGTTTTGGTGCTCGATTTTGCCCTCAAGTTTCACCAGAGTTTTAACTTTATTTACCCTTATTTCTTTGATTTTGACACTCACTCTTTCTTATCTTTTATTTTGTGTTTTTGAAAGTGGAAAAAAAATTGTTATGGAAAGCAATTTTGCAACGGGTTTACTATAGCAAACCTATAGCAGTGTGAGTTAGAAAAGGTTGCGTAAATTTGACATATGACTCAACGCTACCTAATTTCTCCTCCATATATATAAAAAATGAAAAGAGAAACAAAAGGAGGGGGGAAACATAGGAGAAGAACTGGGTAATTTACGGTCTAATTTCTGGTAAATTAACTTCTTTACAGTTGGAATTTATAGGACCCTGAGATTTTGTTGAAGCACTTTTGTTATACCTTATGCAAGTGTTGAACATTTCATTTGTAGGTGTTTATTTCTCTTTCTCTCTCTCTTGCTTAAGATCGATCACCTTACGTGAGTTTCTAGCTAATTTTTTTATACCGAAAGGGTTGAAAATTAGTGGAAGGCACAAATGATAGAAATTTATTTGTTATTATTTTGATAATGGATATTTAAGAGTATAGGCATATACTCTTAACTTGTAAAACAACTGCTTAATTGTGTTTGTGTGCCTTGAGTTTTCATAATGAACATGTTAAACTTTATTTATAAACTATGCCTCGTGATTTTGAAAGAAATGTTGGGTGCAAATTAATCAATTTCGTTTACTGCTTAAACTTTTGCTATAGCAAACTGGATTAAAACATAATTTAGATTAGGAGTTCATTAACCCAAGTTGCTTTTTTTAAATTTTTTTTAATTATTATTAATTTCATTTACCCTACTGTTCACACGAGACTTCAACCAGCGAATGGAAATGAGACACGTGTAAATGAATTTCGTATTTGTATTGATTTCAGGTAATTGTGAGTACAATCTCTAGTGTTTGATCCTCCGATTCTTTCTCCTACTTGTGTGTTGTGATCGAAATTGTCAAAGCAACTTGTTCTCAATGTTGGAAACTTCAATGGATTTCGTGGCGTGTTCTTGACGATCTCCGTGAAGTGTTCTTCGTTCAGCGATGTTTGATCTTCAAGAGCACGGAGACTTCACACTTTGTTTTCGAATTCTCTCTAAGCTTCTTCAGTTCTGACCCTTAAGATGAAAGAAGGATGTCTCTATTTATAGAGTTCCTCTGGGCCTTCTGATGGACTTAGGCCTGCTGGACTGGGCCAAATTGATGTTGGGCCAATCTTTTGGGTTGAGCCTATTTGACTTTGGGCCAGTCATCTGGGCTGAGCCTGTTTGACTTTGGGCTAGTCTTTTGGACTGGGCCTGTTTGACTTTGGGCCAGTCTTTTGGAGTGGGCCAGGTTGATTTGGTTCTCCGCATACTGGGTGAGGCTTGGACTTTCGGACTAGACTTGTCTTCAATTTAGGTAGAGCCCAAATGTGTACCTGAATTTTGCCATAATTTAATTTAGGGATCCTTGAAATTTAAATAATCCCTTATTAAATATGGTTTCGCCATCAATCTTGGGTGATGATGTGGCAATTTCGGATTTGTCAAAATTTTTATTCCAACAAATGCCCCTTTTCGAGATTTATACACAAGTATATGTGTGTGAATTTCGAAAAAGTTACTTTGGAATCAATACTTAAGAGGCTTGCTCTAAATTTGAATGAGTTTTGCTCCTAGTTTGAATTCCATTTATTTGTCAATTTAATCAAATATAAAATTTGGTTCATAACTTGATTTTTTTTTTACACCCTTTTTTTTGGCCAATTTATCAAAATATGAATTTGTGTAAGTACTTTTTTTTTTTTTTTTTTTTGTACGAAATTTTGATTTGAATTCATGAGAGTTTATGTCCTACTTTAATTCAAACCAAAGTTGGGTAAGGTTAAAAATTCTATCCCAAAACTTTGACATTGGATTAAGCTTTGAACTTTTGCCCAAACATTTTTCTTTTATTTGAATTTGGTAATATTTGTTCCAACTTTGGTTTGAGACAAAGTTAACCATACCCAAAACATTTTTGTTCGAGAAGCTTAATTGAAAATTTAGTTAAAATTTAGTTCGAGATAGAAATTTGTTTCAAACCCAAAGCTTTGACTTGGAAGAGCTAAATTTTGAATATTATCGAAATTTAGCTTGAGGCAGCAAGTATACTAATCCCAAAATTTAAGAGACTCGATTTAAAATTTGGTCAAAATTTTAGTGTGGATAAAAATTTGAGATATTGAACTTAAAAATTTGACATATATTAATTTTGGGACAAAAAACTTAGATTAAGCCTAAAGTTTAAGAAACTCAATTTGAAACGTAAGTTGAACCCAAATTTTTTAGAAACTAAAAAAAAAAAAAAAAAAAAAAATGATCGTAAGTCCAAAATTAAGTTTAAGACAAAAGATTTAAATCATGTCTCCATACCTTTAAATTGAGACCAAACTTATTTATTTATTTATTTTTTTCAAACTTTCTACTCAATTTGAGCTTGAATTTGGACCTTGAATTTGGAGAAATTCAAATGAGCTTAAAAAAAAAAAAAAAAAAGTTCCAACAATCATTCCAAGTTGAAGTAAAAATGAGATTTCTCAAATTTAATCATGAACACAAGCCATAAGTTTAATTTTAATTCTGGACATTAAACAAATATTTCAAATTCTAACCCAATTTTGGTCTTAAGCAACAAAATGAATTATTGAAGAATTTACTTAAATTTGGTTCAACTCAAAGACATTTTAGATTTTCAAAACTTCCATTTTAAAAAATTGAAATTATTCACATTCAGTTAAGATTTTTTTTTTTTAATGACTTCAGTTTAGATTTATATGCCATCCCACAACAGAAATGCCCAAATCTCTCCAAAATTTTCCTATATATACTTTATGAATGCAACTTTTTTTTTAAGCAACCAGGATGAAGCTTCTCACTTGAAGATTTGAGTCAGAACTAGAAGCTCACTGTGGGAGTTGCCGTCGCCTGAGCTCGCCGCTAGCCTCGAGACGTCGTTGACGTTCGTCTGCCGCCGGAAATCACATCAAGGTTGCCAGAAATCGCAACGAAGTGTCGCCTGAAGCCGTCAGCCGCCGTGGACCGTTGCTCGCCGTTCGGGGGGTGAGTTTCTTGTGTCGTCGACCACCATGGGTTGTCGCCGCGAGCCATCGAAGTGAGAGAGAGAGAGATGAGATGAGAGTAATGGGAGAGAGAAAGCGAAAGAGAGATCAAGAAGAGAGAGAAAGTAAAGAGGGAGACGGAGAGTGAAAGATTGATGGAGAGAGAGGAAAAAAATAAAAATAAAAAAAATGGGGGCTCGGTGGAAGGAAAGAGGAAAAGAAAAAAAAAAAAAAAAAATTAACATGGGGTGCCGTGAAGCACCCCATTTTCTTCCCTTTTTTTTTTTAATATATATATATATATATATATATATATAAATATAAATTACTTTCATTATTATTATTTTTAAATTTTATTTTATTTTATTTTATTATTATTTTTTTTTTACAACTCATTAACAATTTAATTTTAAAATATTTTCAATTTTATATATGTATTATTTTCAATTTTTTTTTTTAGGTAGGTTTTTTTAACTCTTTATTTTATTTATTACTATTATTTTTCAACTATCTAAACTCTCTTTCTCTTTTTTTTTTTTTGGATTAGTTCACACTTCCTGCAACTTTGTCATTCATATCAACCCTGTTCGTGCTTTAGAGTTGAGTGGATCGCTCATGTTTCCTTTCGGTGCGTGCCTTGGAGGTGAGCCATTGGAGGTGAGTGGATTGCTCACACTCCCCATGACTCCGTTCGTGCCTTGGAGGTGAGTGAATTGCTCACGCCCCGCGACTCCGTTCGTGCCTTGGAGGTGAGTGAATTGCTCACGCCCCGCGACTCCGTTCGTGCCTTGGAGGTGAGTGAATTGCTCACGCTCCCGCGCAGCCTCCGTTCGTGCCTTGGAGGTGAGTGAATTGCTCACGCTCCCCGCAGCTCCGTTCGTGCCTTGGAGGTGAGTGAATTGCTCACGCTCCCCGCAACTCCACCGTTCGTGCTTTGGAGGTGAGTGTATTGCTCACGCTCCCCGCAACTCCACCGTTCGCGTGCCTTGGAGGTGAGTGAATTGCTCACGCTCCCCGCAGCTCAGTTCGTGCCTTGGAGGTGAGTGAATTGCTCACGCTCCCCGCAGCTCAGTTCGTGCCTTGGAGGTGAGTGGATTGCTCACGCTCCCTGCAGCTCCACTTCTTTTTAACCTCCCCTTTTTTTTGTAGGGGTCATGGTGTTCTTCACGGAAGTTTTGGATGAAGGGCGAGGCGACTCGTTATTTTAGATGACGAGAGTCGACCTACAAATAGCGGAACCATCCTCCCGTGAGGGAATCGGTCAAGGAGTCGATGCTTGAGTCGGGTGATACATGTTTTTGTCCACCTTATCCGTCGACAAAACCTTGAGGCGAGAACTCACCGACCGAGTATGGATTTTACGATCTTCTCTTCACAAAAAAAGTCAAATGAGCGATCCGAGTGTGTCGACTTTGGGGCGTCGCATTATTGAAACTCAGGCTCGTTGTTGGAGCTACTACTTGAAATTAAACGGAGAGTTTGGCTATATTCCCCTTTATTGGGAATGGCTTGAACTTGTCGCGGCTCGAAACCAGAAAGTCCTGCGAGGTTCCAATATGTTAGAAAATGTGTGATGGCCTCTTTATACACTTACGATCGTAACCAAGGCGTCATCAGGAGCTTTTTGCGAAGCTTGGTGTCTGCCACCAACACGCTCCATATCTGCGGTAGGGAGATATCCCTATCTTTATGGGATATGTGGAAGTTTGGAGGCTTGCCCATCAAGGGAAGGTTTTATGATGAGGTTATCCCTTCTCGTGGAGAACTGGTGGGGATGTGCAACCAGACCGATTCTCTACCGAAGAGTTGTAGTTACCTCTTCCATGCCTATCACCATCTTGCGTCTCAACAAATGGAAAGGCAACAAATTTCTGTGCATCAGTGGATTTCCTTTTGGTTTAAGGGTAAATCAAAGTATTCCAAGCCACCACCACATGAGACCAAGGAAGGGTCGCCCTCGCTCCACTTATAATCCCAATGGCTCTAACACTCACTCATATGCGTGAGTGGGTTCTTTGAAGAAACGAGGAGGTGTTTCGACTCCTTGGCGTGGACAAAGAATGGGAGGACCAAACTTTCACGGCGCTTTTCTCTCTTGTTGGCTATGTGTGTTTGTTTTCCCTTACAAAAGCATAGGTTTGCTTCATACCGTGTTTTTAAATTTTGCATCACTTATGGCGGATGGAAGATTGTTCAACCTTGCTGTTCCAGTATTGTCCAATATTTACCATGGCCTTGGTCAAATTTATAACACTCCTCACCGAACGGGGCGTTCAGAGATTTGTTTTCCCATTCATTACGTGTATGGATGGCTTGCTCATTACTTTGGCACGCATTATAAGCACCGCGTTGTTGAAGGGGGCCTGGATGGTGGACTACTCGGGAGAGGGTGGTGGTAAATGCTTTGACCCACATGAAGCTCGTAGACTGATCCATGAGGGTGCATCCATAATGTGGGATGTAAATGTTGTCTCTAGGAAGAAGCCCGAAACCTTGCGAGATGTCAAAGGTTTGTCATTTGGTTCCTCCTCTTTTTTCATAAGTCTTCGGTCATGTTATTTATCTTCTCGCCACAGCCAATTGATGACCATCGAAGCTTATAGCCCGTCTGCGCTTTGGCGTCGGTTTGGCTTTTACCAAGGCGTGCCAAGCGACTTACATGGAGACCTCCGCATGTGAGCTTAGAAAATGTTATTCATCACTGGTGTCTCTGCACTAAGACATTGACTTCATCTTACGTGCATTTACCCCCATTTGAGTTGAACCCTCGCTCTCAAGTAACTCAAGCCTATAAGAGTTGGTGGTCGCGTAAGCATGGCAACTATCTCGTAGAAGGCCGACAACTTTTGGTTAATAGTATGCCCCCTCCTCCAAGTAAACAGAAATCTCTCAGGGATCCAGGAGATAATGGCGTATGTGAGACTGTCTGCGACGTTACAATTGAAGAATTGGGTGCTAGTAATAAAGGTAAAAGCGTTCACGAGGCTCCAACAGAGACACCAACCGACCAAGAGGGCGCCTCTGGAGGTGATGATGTTAGCCAAAGTAGCAATGATGATCGCCATTGGAAGAGGCCCAAAAAAATGGGGAGGCTATCGACTCTCAATAATAACTTACTTGAAGGTGCTTCAAACGTTCTTCCTCTGCTTGAGCCTCCCAGTCTTCAGGTGAGCACCTCTTTCTTTTGACATTTTTCTTTAAGTTGTTTAAGGATTCATCTTCATATATATACTAACACTGTTTCCACCTTGTATAGGAATCTTTGGGAGATCAATCACCAACAAGTCGACATATTCTCGATGTTCTTAGAAGCGTGTGATTGGGTCATTGAAGCACCGACCAACCAAGTGGCGACTTTGATCACCTCTACTATTGTAAGTGCACAACCTCAGCAAGAGGTGCAAATTGCCAGTCCGGAGGCTTCCATCTTCAATGCAGACGAGATGATTTTGCATTTTTCTAGCATCCAACGCCAGGCTGCACAGACCATGTGGGAGGCTGCAAGGAATAAACTTGCTCGCGCATCTTTTGAGAAAGTTTCTTCTCTTGAACCAGAAATGGTTAAAATATTTCAAACCATCGCGGGCGTTGATGCGACCAACTTGCCGACTCTTGAGAATTTATAGGCGATTACTTTCGCCATGTGGGAAAGTACAACAGTTGAGTTGAATGTTTGCATTCTTCAAAATTAACCCGACTCAAAAGATCAAAGCTTATTGAGCTTGGAGTAGGGTTGATGACATCATGACTAGGGATAACCTTTCTCTTAAAAAGAAAATTATGTACCAACAAGAGTCCGAGCAGACACTTCTTGAGCTTGAAAGACTCAAAGCCCAACTTAAGTCTTTAGAAGCTCATCATGAAAAGACCATGCTCCAAATTTGGAAGAAGAAAATTTATCGACTCAACGACAATTAGAAATCTCCAAGATCTGGGGAGGAGATGGCGCGATTGAGAACACTCACATTGCAGTGAGTGAACAAGACATTTGAGAGTCTCAAAGTGCTTGCGAATATTTAGAGGGTACTCGTCAAGAATTGCAAGATTACAAGTGGATGATTTAGCTATGCTTAAGATTTTTTTTTGTAAATTTGAAACCCCATTTGCTTATGCATAATATATAGTTGAATTCAACTTATGACTTAAATTCTCTATTTTTTTAAACTCATGACTTAATTCAACTCGTGAATAATATATGTATATTCATTACAATTGGGCGTTCACCTTTTTAAGCTCGTGCGGGCGGGGAGCATCATGTAGTTTATACTCTTTACGATTAGGAGTGTTTACAACATTTTAAGCATAAAATTTCTTAAGAAACTTTCCGTTGATGGGGCCAATCCTCAAGCCACTTTTTGTCGACAATCTTGTATGCCCCATTGGTGTAGACTTCTTTAACAACATAGGGTCCGTCCCATTTGGATGTGAATTTGTTTTCCGTATGTCGCGTTGTGATGATAGGTCTTGAGCAGCAAGCACAAGGTCGCCGACTTGGAATGATCGATGTTTGATATTCTTGTTGAAGGCTTTAGTCATTCGAGCTTGGTAACATTCAATGCTGTTGAGCATCAAGTCTTCTTTCATCAAGTGCTTCTAACTCTTGAAAGCGCAACCTCGCATTATCTTACGTTGTCAACCCCTCTTGTATGGCCATTCTTCTTGATGAAATTTCTCTTTCCAAGGGAGCACGGCTTCCACCCCATAAACAAGCGAATAAGGCGTGACTCTGTGGGAGTGCGATGTGTAGTTCTATAAGCCCGAGTGCTTCACCAATCCTTTCTTGCCAATCTCTTTTTGTCTTGAAACCACCTTCTTGATAGGTTGCATAAAGTCTTGTTGAAAGCCTCTGCTAAACCATTTGCCGCATGTTATATATGGGCGACTTGTATTGCTTGAATTTGAATTTCTCGCATAGTTTGTCCATTAGGCTATTGGCAAATTGTCTTTCAGATTATCTGTCACAATGCGATGTGGGATGCAGTAACGATAAATTATGTGTGTTCGAATAAAGTCTACCACATTTTCTTTCTTGGCTTCCCTTAACGCATATAGCTTACGCCCACCTTGAAAAGTAATCTGCGCGCTAGAATATAAGAGTGACACTCGAAGATTTGGGTGTTATTGGACCGAAGCGAGGTCAAGCCCCATGCTTCAAATGGCAAGAAGCAACGATCGGATGTAAAGGCTCTAGCGGTTGATGGATGAAGTTGGCATGGGCTGCAAGCCTCACATTTCTTTGCATACTCCATAGAGTCATAGATCATCGTAGGCGGTAGTAACCTATTCTTTTCAAGCTGGGCCTGAAGCTTTGAGTCGGGTGATGGGCACCGCAAATGCACGAATGCGCCTCCTCTAGTGCCTTTAAAGATTCTTCTTTTCCTAAACATCATGAGAAAAGACCTTCATAAGACAACCGTCGATAGAGAATACCTTTATAGTAGATGAAGCAAGTGCGGCTTTCCTTCGTATCTCGGTTTTATGTCGAAGGTCGGTGGGGAGTTTTCCATCTTTGCAAGTAATTTATAATGGGTTGCGCCAATCTTCTTCCTCAATTACGTGAAGCGGATATGAGGTTGACTTCTTCACATTGATCTTCCATTGATGGAACAATCCATTTTGGCTAAGATTAATGTTCATGGTGACATTGTCCGTCCTTTATCAAAGTAGTGGCCAAGTTTGCCAAAGCATCCGCCTTCATGTTTTCCATTCTAGGGACATGCTCCAATACTATGTTGTCAAATTTCTCCAACGATTGCTTGGCGTAGATGAAATAGGGCTTTAAATCTTCATGTTTCACCTCGTATTGGAGTAAGAGTTGATTTATTATCAACTTTGAATCACCAAAGACTTCCATGTGCACAATCCCAAACTCCAAAGCCATTTGAAGGCCGATGATAAGAGCTTGATATTACGCTACATTGTTTGAACACAATTTACTCAAGATGAAACTAAGCGGCAACATGTATTTTTGGGCGAGATGAAGATTATGTCGACACCTGCCCCACTTCTTCGTGATGCACCATCAAAGTACATAATCCAAGGCTCTGCGATTTCAACGTAGAATACTTTTTCGTCTGGGAGATCTTCGCATAATTTCCAATCAATGGGGGTTGGATGATCGGCTAAGAAATCAGCCACTGCTTGTCCTTTTACCGCCTTTTGAGGTATGTACACGATATCGTCATCTTGCTTTGTAGTATAATTGCCCACTTAGCCAAACATACGAAATGATAGAGTGCGGACAAAATATACTTTATGGGATCGACTTTTGCCACCAAATGTACGGTGAAGGCTTGCATGTAATGTCTCAACTTATCAATGGAGAAAAATAAAGCGAGACACATTTTCTCGATTGGGGAGTAATTGATTCGGCTCCGTCGAGGTTCTACTTAGGTAGTAGAGGCTTGTTCTTTGTACTTTTCTCTCTCTTGTGCTAATAACGCTCCAACAGATCTCTCTTGTGCAAATGATATAAAGTATTATCGGCTTCCCAATCTTTGGAGCACCTAAACCGGGGGATTGAGCGAGATACCGTTTGATGTTATCAAAAGCATTCGACATGCTTCATCCCACTCGAACTCTGCATTTTTCTTCATAAGTTTTTGAAATGGTTGACATCCGCCGACTAAATTTGCAATAAACCTCTGATATAGGCCAAACGACCTTGAAGACTTCTCAACTCATGCAAGTTTACGGGGTTTGGCATTTTCGAATGGCATCAATCTTGGATTGATCTATCTCAATCTCCTCGATACCTCACAATGAAGCGAGGAACTTCCCGAGAAGTCACTTAGAATGCACATTTGTGAGGGTTCATTTTCAATGGTATTTCTGAGGCGATCAAAGACAACTTTGAGGTCTGCGAGGTGATCTTAGCGTTCTCTCGACTTAACCACAAGGTCATCTACATAGCACTTTGAACATGCTTATGCAACATGTCGTCAAATATTTTCTGCATTGCACGTTGATAAGTGGCTTTGCATTCTTTAATCCGAAGGGCATCACCTTGTAGCAATATATCCCTTTTGGAGTTCTAAAGGCCGTCTTCTCTTCATCTTCAAGAGCCATTCGGATTTGATTGTATCACGATGATCCATCCATGAAGGATAGAGCTTCATGGCCCATGGTGGCATCTACCATGATCTCCGTAATAGGAAGTGGGAAATCATCCAGCCAGACGCGCGTCGTTCAAATCACGAAAGTCGACACAAATACGAAGTTGTCCATTCTTCTTTCTACTTGAGGACAATGTTTGCTATCCATGTTGGATACTTCACCTCGCGAATGAAGCTGCCTCAATCGGTTTATTAACTTCTACTTGATGACCGGGAATGAGTTGGGTAGAAATCGTCTTTGAGCTTGTTTGATTGGCCTATGCCCCTGTTTGGTTGCAAGGCGATGTACCGCTACTTTCGGATCTAATCTGGCATCTCCTTGTATGACCGAGGCAAAAATATCTTTATACTCGGTGAGGAGATTCATATAATCACCTTCCTCTTCATGAGTAAGTAGCGAACTTATAAAGGTGGGGCGTGGTTCTTCCTTCGTCCCAAGATTTACTTCTTTGAGCTCATCTCATTGTTGGTAGCTCACCGTCTTGAGTGATGGCGGAGCTTAAATCCACATTTACTTGAGATATTTCGGCCTCGCTTCCTCTTCAAGCGTGATGTGGTGGCAAGGCGCCTCACTTTCATCTTGCTCTAAGTCTTCTTTAGTGGGGTTAGTAATGACCACATCACGTCGCTTTACCCTCAAGGAACCTTCTGCGTTGATCGTGACAAAAGTCTTCCTTTTCATTCGAGAAGGAACAAGCCGCAGATGTCTTCATCAATTCCCCTTCTTGCTATATGACACATCTTTTGCAATCTTCACCGATCTTTCAAGTTTAATTCGATCAAAAAGCGATGCGGCGGACCCTTCATTTCTTGGCGTGGTCACACTCAACCTTTGAAAAGGCGATGGTCGTATCACAAGCGAAGTTGAAAGTAATTTCTTGATTCCTTCTTGGGCTCGCTTAACCTTTGAAAGGTGATGACCTTACCAAGGTTGGGCACGATTCGATACCATTCTCTTTGCTTGCGGGCATATTTAGCCTCGGAATATTGAAGGTCGAATAACATCGAGGAGTTTGATTCGCTAAGATGTTTCCTTCTTACGTAATAGACCTATTCAACCTCGAAAAGTTAAGCGTCGGGTGGGGTTAGCATTGAAGCGGTGGCTCTTCCTCACTTGTTGTAGTTTCACCTAATCTATGTGAGACCAAAACACGTGCGATTGATGATCCAAGGCGTCGAGAGTGAAATCCTTTGACTTGTGTATTTCTCATTTTTGTATCATCAATTTCATTCACCGTTATGTGATTCACATCGACCATCTTTGCTTTTCCCCTTACGGTTATGCGAATCGCTCGAGCGACTTATATCGAGTCCCTTTCTTGATGTAGGTAGGCGTAACCATCCTAGAATGACTTCTTTTGCGCGTCGCGAAAGTCGGGCCTTTCGTCGACAATCTTCAACACCGAACTTGGTGTGCTTTGAAAAGTCATACCACCGCTTTTGCTAGAAGCTTGTATGCCTTTGGGTCAAATCAGTCTTAGTTCGTCTCTCGGGTAACACTGTTTTTTTTGCTGCTCATCATCGAGTTTCCTAGCTTCTTGTTTTGTTATCTTTGTGAGAGGCATAACGAAGTTTTGTTTGAGGATCTCTACATCGCCAACTTTTAGATTTTTGAACATTCCGCGAAAGGTGACTCATCCTTTTTGCGTTGAGATAAGGGAATGTAGCATAAAATAGGAAGACTTGTGGCACCCTATCTTTTGAAACTTTTCCCCTTGGTAGATTTGTTGAAGTCTGATTTTTCGGGGCTAGTCACATTTGCCTCTTTGGCTACTTTCTTATTCTCCAAATAGCAAGTTACGATTCGCTCCTTGTCTTTGGCTTCAATCATGGGGACTCCCCCCAGTACAACTTCCCTATGTTGTCACCCTTCAAATAGAACTTCGCATCGACAAAATGGGATTGACCTCAGAAAATGGATTTGTATCGACCTCCACTTTCTTAGCGCCATCTTGGTAGAATTTAAAGCATTGATGCAACATGGAAGTTATCACCCCGTTTCCATGGATCGGGGCGACCTAGCAATAACTTGTAGGTGGTTTTGGAGTCGATGACATGAAATAATGTTTGACTTTTAGGTCACCAATGATGAGCTCTAAGCGAACCATGCCAATTGCTCGTTGGCCTCCTTGGTTGAAGCCCTGGATTACCAATTTGCTATTCATCAACTCCTCCATCGAGATGCCTAAGCTGTTTCATAGTTGACTTGGGCATTATGTTGTGGTGATCCATCATCGATGAGAATGCGACCAATCTTACGTTCTCGGATATATCACGAGGCGAACAATGGCCTATTATGAGGTTTTGACCCTAGCAATAAATCTTCGTCGGTAAAACCTATTGACAAGCAACACGTAACACATGAGCGTGTTACTGAGAGGTTGAGGCGCTTGCGTCATTAGAGTTGATCAAGGCTTCGATGAGAACGCCTTTGGCGCTGGGGAAGTGACAACAAGTCTTCTATCTTGAAGGTAGATGAGGTTTCGGCTCATTTGCTCCTCTTAGCCAGGCGTCGGATCTTCATTAATGTTGCGACATGGCATGCAACAAACTCGACCGCTTCTCGGAAGTTTCTTGGGAAGAATTACGCCAAAGTGACGGTCCGCCGAGGTCGGATGAACTCTTCATTCTCTTGCACAATCATCTTCGCCTTTCTAGTAATCTTCGCTTTTTCTTTTCGGGAGTTTACTTCTTCTCTTTCGCTCGCTCTGAAGATGTGTGCTTCCTTACGAGCATAGTTTTGTCGCCGCTTCTTGCGTCGAATTCACGATAGTCCATTCGCCATCGTCATTTTCAATTTGTTCATTCTTCTCTTGAATGCTTTGTTTTTGGTGACTTATCTCACGAACGTCCTTCCTTGATACGATCTCTGAGGCCCGAATTACAATTGGTTCGAGAGACCAATCTGGATCAAACATTACGCATTCTCGTAGAAAGGAAGGCTGCTGGGCGAGTGGGCGCTTGGGTTCGTCACTATTCTTTGCATGGTTTGTTTGAGCTACCTCATCGAGGTCTAACTCAATTTTCTTCTCGCGAGCCAATCTTAAAATTAGCTCCTTGAGGACAAAGCATTTCTCCACCGGATGGCTAATAACTCGGTGGTACTTACAATAATTAGGATTATTTACCTTCCGAGCTCTCCAGTCGTTTACATTCGGAAGCTCAATAAGGCGCTTTTTCGATGAGTTGCTCCAACATATACGGGACATCGGAGTCGGAAATGGATATGTTTTCTCTTGCCTTTCTTTGAGAGTTGGGCGACGCGTTTTCGCCCGCTTCTTGCCCCCCTCGGCTTAACTTCCTTTCCTTTTGAGGAAAACTTGGAGGATTGTGTTGGTGACCATTGATTCTTTAGTGGCGTTCTTCGTAGTCTTCTCTGCGCCTTTAAATTCTTTCTTCTCCTTTTTGCTTGCAGGAGTAAGAGGTCTTTATTCCCTCTAGCAGCAATGCTCAGCTCCATGTCATGAGCGCGAGTCGCCAACTCCTCGAAAGAGCGAGGTTTGATTCCTGCAAAATGTAAAGTAGCCCCAATGCATACCTTGGGTGCACATCTCAACGGCTGATATTTACGTGAGCGGTCCTTGCGATCGAGGCTCGAGCCCTCCAACGATTGATGTAATCAACAACAAGCTCCACTGCGTTGTTTGGTATTGGTGAGTTCCATCATACTAACCAGTTCGCCTCGTCTTTGTAGAAGCGATTCAAGAATTCTTTTTCAAACCGCTCCCAACTATCGATTGTTTACGGCTCTAAGTCGGTGTACGATCGAAAGCATTTCCTTTCAAAATACGCTTACAATTGCTTCACGAGAAGGTCACCACGCGTCCCTGCATTTTCGGAGGTTTCAACGAAATGTGCAATGTGTTGCTTTAGGTTGCCCTTTAGTCGAAGCTGTTGAAATTTTGGAGGTTGGTACCACGTGGGCATCCTCAGTTATCAATCCTCTTGGTGTATGGTTTGGAGTACATGAGAGGATTTTATTTGGGTCCACCGTCTTGAGTTACGATAGAGTTCATAATCATGTCCTGCAGCTGTTGAACGGATAAAGAAGCAACCGACGCGAGTTGTGATGGTTGTTCCTCATGGAAAACGCTTTTTCCTTTGTCATTATTTCTTGCTCTGGGGTGTGCATTTGGATTCATTTGTATCCCTACTTTTGAATTTGACTTTTGAGGTAGGCGATTTCAAGATCTTTGTCTTCCATCGCCTTCATCAGGAGATTGATTTTTTTCTCCACTTCCGCCATACTTTCATCAGGGTCTACATCAGCCATCATGACTGACATTATATCGTGATTTAGCGTCTCCTTGGTGGATTTGGAGCAGGGGTGATTGGTCAAACAAGGGGTTGTCTTTGATGACAATCTTAGCTTTGGAAGCTTCATTCGGTAATTTGGTGAGGTGGCTTGCCCGCTGCATCGAGGAGTTCGATCATCGCTTGTCTCTACCCCTTTGGAGCGACTACGAGTTCTGGCCCCATGTAGATGTTGCTTGCAGCGACAACGATTGATGTAACTTTCTTTGATTGCATTGGTGCGCTTTGATTGGGAGGAAAAAGAGATGAGAGGTAGAGTGGTCCCACCTGGGCGTGCCAATCTGTTCACACGAGACTTCAACAAATGAATGGAAATGAGACACGTGTAAATGAATTTCGTATTTGTATTGATTTGGGTAATTGTGAGTACAATCTCTAGTGTTTGATCCTCCGATTCTTTCTCCTACTTGTGTGTTGTGATCGAGGGTCAAAACAACTTGTTCTCAATGTTGGAAACTTCAATGGATTCGTGACGTGTTCTTGGCGATCTCCGTGAAGTGTTCTTCGTTCGAGCGGTGTTTGATCTTCAAGAGCTTCGGAGACTTCACATGCTTTGTTTACGAATTCTCTCTAAGCTTCTTGATTCGACCCTTAAGATGAAAGAGGAGGTCTCTATTTATAGAGTTCCTCTGGGCCTTACGATGGACTTGGGCTCACTGGGTGGGCCAAATTGATGTTGGGCCAATCTTTTTGGGTTGAGCCTATTTGACTTTGGGCGGTCATGCGAAATTTGAGCTCTGTTTGACTTTGGGCGATCTTTTGGGTGGGCTGTTTGACTTTGGGCGTCTTTTGGGTGGGCGAGTTGATTTAGTTCTCCGCCTCTGGGTGGGCTTGGACTTTCGGGCTAGACTTGTCTTCAATTTAGGTAGAGCCCAAATGTGTACCTGAATTTTGCCATAATTTAATTTAGGGATCCTTGAAATTTAAATAATCCCTTATTAAATATGGTTTCGCCATCAATCTTGGGTGATGATGTGGCAATTTCGGATTTGTCAAAATTTTTATTCCAACACCTACCAATTTGTGAACTTAATTCTAACTTTAATTTGTTATGAGTGCATTTGTTATTTTGTGCAGTGTATTCCCTCATCTTTCCTTGATTTTCATTACCTCTTTTGCTTTAGAATTAACTTTTATTGACTCTCAACTTTATAAAATTTATATTAATTTATCCTCGTAGGATTGATCTTGTCTATTAGTTACTATTTATTATTTCATAGTGAATTTTTGCACAACACTTTGTGCTGGAAAATGATTAATAAAGACATTAAGAGGGGGGAAATAGTACCAAAAATAAAAGGTTTTTTTACCAACCTCAAAATTGTATATACTAGATAAGTTACTTTACTAATTTTTTTTAGTTCAATCATCGTAAAGTGGGAGATCCGAACAAGTTGGATCTCAAAAGTATATATGATGGTTCAATTTTACATATGATGTTCAAGAGTTTCAATTATTATATTGAGATATCAACATTTTTCAATCAATCAATTCTTATTCAATAGCATTACCAAACAGAATGATGATTTAATATTTTAAAAAATTATTAATTACTTTATATTCTGTATATCCATCTTAAAAAAAATAAATTATTGGTCCTACTCAGAATGAGAAATTCATTGGTCTCTTCACCGAAAGAAAATAAGTGAAAGTTGGAACATAATAAATGAAAGTTGGAACATTTATTTGAAGAGCTGCGAAATTTTAAAATATCGTGAACAAAACAAACAAAAAAAAACTAGCATGTCACGTGACCACTTTTTTCATTTTTCCAAGTTTAATTCAACGATAGGGAGATTCAAATCTTTCACTTATATTTAGTCTTAGTTATGAATCTTTCACTTATATTTGGTCTAGGTTATAATGTCATAAGACTCATAAATAACCTATTGAGTTATAGTCAAGTTATTACATGCCATAGTTTTATTATTCAATTTCAATAATGTTATTTTTAAAAAAAAAAAAAACTTGATCGAAAGTTTTTCATATATTAAAAATAAATTTAAAACCTGTAAAAAAATTTTGAATGAAGATTTCAAAAAGGACTGTACAACAGATTTCGCTGAAACTAAATAATTTTACTAAAATATATAATATGACTCGATAAATAATTTTATGATAAAAATGGATGAAAGAATTAGTCTATAAATAACATACAATTAAACAAAAGTCAACCATCAGAGTGGCGCAGCGGAAGCGTGGTCGGCCCATAACCCACAGGTCCCAGGATCGAAACCTGGCTCTGATAGATAACGTTTTTCCTGACATTTTTGTGTATTTATTTTTCCTTTTATTATTTTTCGACAGAAGTGGGCTTACTGGATATAGTGGCCCTTCGGCTTGGGTTGGCCCATCTTCAGACTGAAGTATGCTCTTATTTAATTATAAATTTAGAAGTAAAACATTTAGCTTATGATTGGATGGTTTTTCAAACTCATTTGTTCATTTATTTCAATTAAAAAAATATCTAGATCTTTTTTTCCAATCACTGAACAGAAAATTTTTTAATTTCCCCTTGTAAATATTTGATTTCAGTTTTTATAGCTTTTCAACATCTAAGATATGGGGATAAATATTTATAATTGAAGAATAAGTTTTTGAAAACGAGTTGCAAGAAGTAGGAGTTAGGGAGTAGGAGTTAGAAAGTCTAGAGAGTAAAGAAGTATGAGAGTAAAGAAGTTTGTGTTTGAGGTGCATAATTGTTTAGTCTGGAGTTTTGAGAAACTGTGTTTGGGCCAAAGAGTTGCAGGAAGTAGGAGTTTTAAGAAACTGCGTTTGGGGCAAGAAGTTGCAAGATGTAAGAGTTATGAAGTCTGTGTTTGGGTGCATATTTATTAACTTAGAGTTCTAGTGTCAAATTCTCAAATTCTATCTACAGTTTCTCAAATTTTATAATTGTAAAATTGTTCCCATAAATCCTAAGATTTATATTTTTTTTTATTTCGTTTAATTTATTTATATTTCAAAATTTTACTTAAAAAAACAAAATTTTGAATAAAAAATACCTCACACTCTTATTTTAATATCACATTAATATAATGGATTTATTTTTTGAAGTTTAATAAAATATTTACATCAATTTAAGAACTTTAAATTAAGATTTGTTGTTCAAGCTTAGCAAAATATACTTTCTTCGTGCAAAATTTAGTATTTAACATTTCTAATGGATCAATGTAAGTGATTACTTAACTTTTGATAATTAATCAATCTAATTTATCTTAAGAATTTCAATTAAAAAAACAACAAGAATGATAACTTTCATGTTGTTAACAAGTAGTGAATTCACAAGGCATGTCAACTTCATTGTTCCAACACAAAAATAATACACGTGTTTATGATAAAAATTACCCTATATTATTTTTTAAATATCTCTCATATTAATTATTCAATAATATAGTATTTGAAGTTTTAAATGCCTAAGTAAAAAAATATCAAATATTGATTTTAAAATTACTAAGTTTAAAATGAAAATATTTTTTTAACACCATGTAAAATGAATATCATATATACTTTTGTTTAGATTACTATATACTTATGTTATTTATTGTATAATTCTATTTAGTAAGGTTGGAATGAAAAATCGTTTGGTCTTTGTTTTAAACATGGTTAATTTGAATATCAATTTGTTATTAATACATTAACAATTTTTAATGTTATTTCTTAAATTGTAATAGGAGTTAGTTTAAAATATGTTTTTTTTAATCTTCAAATCATAAAATTATATATATATTTTTAGCTATTAATAAAAGAATAAAAAAACAGATTGCTACTTGTTAGGAGTAATTTTTGTTTAAAGAAAACAAAATGTAAATGACATGTAAATGAAGTGAGATGGAGAGATTTTTGTCAATTAAAAAAAATTGCGCAGTATTCTAATTTACAATAAAAGAAAATAATAATATCATAGTTAAAACATTTATATAATTTATATTTCAAAAAACGAAGTATAGAATAAAAAGAAATATAATTATGTTAAAAATATTTTAAAATTATAAGATAAAAATCAAAAGATTTTTTAAAATAAATATTTATATGTAATTATTAATTAGTAATAATATATATATATATATATATATATAAAATAAATACAGGTAAACTACATAAATGAGTTATTTATTATATCCCTTGTACAGAAGTGTCTAGAAGTTTCTAATTTTGCATCAATGCCCATTCTTTTTATTAGATAAAGCTGAAATTAAAAAAACATTTACAATATTGCCCATTGTTTATACGAAAATTAAAAAAATAAAATAAAAAATATTCCATATTGATTATAATTTGAAAATCTTTCCTAAAAAGAGCCATATAAAAAAAATAATAAAATAATCAAAAATAGAAAAAAAAATCTTTCTAAATAACATCCAGAATATCATAGTCCCTCCCAAAAATTTCTTTCCAAAAATTTCTTTCAATCGTAAAATGCAAAACTTCTCTCCAACAAATGTAGTTTGATCTATAGCATCTCGGTAAGTGTTTATGTCTATAGATCTCTTTCTTTCTCTCTTATTTTGTTATACAATATTATAGTCGAAAGAAATGTACCTATTTCATTTTTTTGTGAGGCACTAGTTTAATCAAATGTATATCTAAAGTTTTAACATTGAAACTCATTTTCTATTTTTAGTATTTTAGAAACAAACACTATTTTGAGGTAATCTTTTCCATCGAAAAGAATAATAATTTTGTTTTAGAAGGATATTGTAGAATGTATTAATGAAAAATTAAAATTTAGAAGAATTGGATTAGAACAAAGTCATGTATTTTAAATTAATATATTTTTTTGTCTATTTGATGGTTTTTTTTATATACACTATTATATGTTGCGGAGTATTTTATTGTTAGATGATTTCGTGAATTTAATTGATCATACAAACTATGAAAGTGTGTAAATGTTATGTTTGATTATTAAATATACATAGTTTTTACAAAAAAAAATAGGATTATATTGATTTTGATTATGTTAGTATTTTTGTAATTTGTCAACAATATATTCATTATACAAAATAAATTTGAGGTAATTTACAATGTCCACCATAAAATGAGGATGTATATATTCATAAAAGTTGTGTTTCATATGATATAATATCTTTTCATGACCAACTTAGATAATTATACACATTTATAATTTTAAAATCACATTTGCTTCTTATAAATTGTAGTTACCCTACATATATAATGTGTGATGTTCATACTACCTATGACAGTGTATATAATTTAAAAATTGTGTTTCATATGATATAATACATTGTATATATTTTTATAAATGTCATATACTAACCAATTTTGTCATTCATCTTATTAGCAATTGTGTGAAGATTAAGGAGATTGGGAATGAAGAAAGGTGCAGGAGTCAACGACTGTGTTAGACGTTCCTCAAATCATACTCCAAAAGAAATACTAATTATATGTTTAGAGATAAGAATGTATATATATATCTACACACACACACAATACATTTGTTATCAATTTTTTAAAATACAGGTGTATTTCTTATATATATTAGTAGATGAGTATATTTGCATTTTATTTTAAAATATGGTCTCTCTCTTAATTCAACGAGTGTTGATATTTTCTATTTTTGTTTTGTCATATTTCATAGGTTTAATGAATATGTCTAATACTTGATATAAACGATAAATATATAGTTCATATTAGACTAGTATTGAACTTCATTCAATGTCATAGTCATTTTAACTAAAAAATAAATAAAATGGGTATATATCAAGTATATATTTATTGAGTGTTAAACATATCAGATACGTATGGTGAAATGAATGAGTACAATTATTATGCATAAGACCTAATATATACGATAAATATATAATTCAAGCTAGAATTAAACTTCTAAATTTCAGAGCTACTTTAACAAAAAAGATATATATCAAATATATATTTGCTAAATGTTAAAAATATTAGGTATATATGACAAAACGAATACATGAACAATTATTATAGTATATAATATATTTCAATGTAGTATGATAAAAAAATCCTCGATATATATGAAGACATGTATAAAAAAAATAACATATATATAAGTTTATATAGATAGCAAAACATGAAAATATAGTGGAAAACATAAAAAAAATAAAATTTGACAAAAATAGATTGAATAGATTGAATAACAAAAAATTAAAAAATAGAGGGAGTTTGACGTACATATTAGTACAAGTAGAAAATGGAACTCAAATAAATTTGATTGAAAAAATGAAAATAACATATTTGGAATAGGTTCATGTTCATAGTAAAAGAGAAATATATATCATAGAAAATGAAAAATGTATGAAAAAAATATAGCTAGATGGACGGATTGGTTAGGAAAAATGGTTGATGAAAAGTACACATAATGAAATCAACATAAATGGAGATGTGGAAAAAAAAAAAAATTTAATAACTCTAGACATTAATGATGATTAGTTAATAATGGAGTGCAATTAATTGGAGAGATAAATCAATATTTTTATACCATTTAATGAAATTTGTAATTACTAACTTAATTTCTAAATAAGGTAATATTTTTTATTTAATATATTGAAAAAAAAGAACAACGGTTTAATAGGGGAAAATTCGTACAAAAATTTAATTTTTTATATTCCTACATATTGTTAAAATGTATATATGCAAAATTTAAATATTGTGGACTTAATTGTAATAAGATTTTAAAAATAATCTATTTATTACAATTATTCAATAAATAATTTTGTTAATTAAGAAATAAAAAAATAGAGAAAGAAATGAGAGAATAGTAGAGAGATCTAAGAGTGGGATGAGGTGAAGAAAAAATGAGATGGAAATGTTGAGCGACCCATTATGAGAAGTTGAAAAAAAATTATGGAGAGTTGGAGAATGAGTTAATAAATCTGTAAGACCCATAAGAAGGAATTAAAAAAGAAATTAATAAATTTGTGGACTCACAAGGAGTAATTAATAAATTCTTGGGTCAAAAAATGAGTGGTGAGTAGTTGTTAACTCCTCCCAATCTCACTCTCCCAACTCTTCAATTCATGACCCCTTAATAGTTTTTTTTTTTTAAAAAGAAAACTCTTCAATAATGTCACTAATATAATTTTTTTTAAATAGTTTAGGATTTATTTATGTATTTATTTATAATTTATTTTAATTAAAATAACACTTATGATCTGTTATTAATTTAAAACTAATAACATTAGATTATAAGTATTTTCATGACATCTTCCTTAAAGGTATAAATAGATTGCACATAAATCACAAACTAAACATATCTTCTAGATAATTTTACATGTATCTCCAAAAAAAAAAAAAAAAATTTGCAAAAATGAGTTTTTGCTTTATTATATAGTCATATTCAATGTCACACTATTTTCTCTAAAATGCCCTCCTAGTAACAGTGAGAATCAGACTAATTTCTTACTACTGTTTAGTACTATCGTAATATATAAAATTTTCATAATATTCTTCTTACTATTTGTTACGTCAACATTCTTTTAAAAAATCATGTGAGGTCCATCAACATTAAAAAACTATTTATAGCTCAAAACCATAGCGTGAAAAAATGAAGCCTAATACTTCCATAATACTAGAAATTTTTTCTTACTAATACATTTTTTTTATAAGTTATCTCGAGCCATGCTAAATCATCTACCAATATGTCACATGGACATTTAATTAATTTTCTTTTTCCCTTTGTAAAATAAGCAATGGAGTTAATGGCAAGGATTTGTTAAAATTATAATCTAAATTTGATGTTGCAATCGGTTCAAAAGGTTAAATAGACGACCTATTAAAATATAGAGACAAATTATAATTTTGTTACCTGCAACTAAATTTATAGTTTAACATAACATTTGTCATTGGGAAGTAGAGAGTTAGAAACGAAGGTTTTACTGGATAGCAAAAATTTAACATGTCCGCTAAAGAAATGTAACTAACTTGTTCATTTTGTTTTTCAAATATCTATGTACTATATTAAAAGTCGAAAGTCAAGATCCCTAACATCATTTGTAGGTCTTATAATCATTTTAATGATATTGTAGATGAACAAAATTTAAGAGCAAGCTTTTGCCTAAAGAAATGCTTTTATCTCACCTTCCTCTAACTGTCAAGAACAGAAAGACCAAAGCAAGTGCAACAGAAAAAGGCCTTCAGGGATGCAACTTTTGAGAGCATTATGCATGCAGTGGTTGAAAAACCCGACCATAAGAGCATGCTTGTTTGGATTGAGTTGGGTTCTAATAAATATCACTGATGGTTGTGCTTGAAATCATATAATATTCTAAGAGAAGAGAGCTAAATATATCAAATGATCCATAAGAAGGCTTTTATAAAATTATTCCATAAGCAAGTTGTTAGGTATCCACTATATAAGCACCTGTGACAAACAGAAAATACACAAACACAAATGGAACCCCCACTGTTCTATTGAGTGTTCTTCAATAGACAATGGATTATTCTAGCCGTTAATATTAAGATAGGAAAATAGAAAGAGCCAAACACAATATCCTCTAGCTTTTCGAACTAGTTTGTTCTCTCTGCCCACAAAATAACCTAATTTCCCTACAAAAAGACCTCTCCCTCACACCAACGTACATCACACACACACTAATATGAAAAACATGATCCCCACACACTAATTTCCCTTATTTCTTCCCATCTTACCCTTTTCTAACATAAGTATGAATAATGGGAGGTCTAACACAAACTTTTCTGTTCGAGAATGGATGACTCATTAAAAGTGATCCAACGAGCATGATCATATTGCCTAAGACAGCTATTTTTGGAGATTGAAAGCTTTGAGGATTGTACACCAAAAAAGGTTAACTTATAGATTCACCTTTGATTTTGTAAAAGACACACTAATTTGGAGAAGGTACAATCTAGGAAGCTTTTGTTAACAATGTATCCACCATATTAATTTATACCTTCATGACTAAGTTCTCTAGGAAAAAAACAAATCTTTTTTTTGGTATGGAACCCTTCCAAATGTTTTTGTAGAGCTTCTTATTTGATGGGTTGTTGCTGAAAGACTTGAAGGGAATCGATTTCCCGCATTGGAAGACGTCGTGAAACGTTGTTGATTCGTTGTGTGTGTAATTTCTTAAAAAACAGAATTTATCATATAAAAACTATGTTAAGCATGCTGATTTGAGAATGAAAACAGTAAATAGATGTTTTACTAACCTCTTGTAGACAACTTCTAGCAATTCCTTCTCGATCTCTCACGATCCAACGATCCTTACGAACAACGACACCTCCAAAAGATCTTCTCGGTTGTTCTTGGAAGGTAGAGGGAGAGTTGTGGAACTCCCTTTGGAATTTGGGATGGAGAGAAAGTATGGAGAATTGAGAGAGATTGAGAGAGAGCTTTCTTTATCTTTTGGTGGAATTCCAAAAATGAGAATCCTTCCAAGTGCTTCACAAAACACCTATTTATAATGGTCAATTCACCATTTTACTACAACCATATGATATGCAAATCATATTTGCATATCACATAATGTAAGGTATCTCATAGCTTATTATACAAATCCTATTTGCATAATTGTGGAATAATTAATTGAATTAAATTTAATTTAATTTCTCTCAATTCAATTTCTCCAATTTAGCACTAATTAATCATTTAGGCTATTCTATAGTTTATTATGAATCTAATTCACATTAAACTATATATTATGTCAATAATATCACATATAATTGACATAGCTACCCAATTAATAAATTTGAACTCTTCAAATCCACTCCAAACTATAAACCCTCAATATGTCCAATTGAGCCAACCGAGGGACCTAATGAACCTACACCTGATAAGCTCCAATGATATGAGATTAACCGATCAAACTCTTTGATCTGGTTAATCCCTATTCATTAGCTACGGTAACACTCCACTAAAACCCGTAGCTGAACTCCCACCATTGTAGGACAAGTTGTGTCCATCGATATAACCAATACCCGCGAGTCGTCCCTTCATAGGTCGTTCGTAGCCACTACTGGGGTCAAATTACCGTTTTATCCTTGTGTCTACTTCTTGTTCCTTAAGTCCCACTGCTCCTCTAATGAACAAGTTTGTTGTATGGTCCAATCATAAACAATGTCCCTCTCGGGCCAGTGAGAGGGTGGTCGCCCGTTGTTCAAGTCCCAGAGGCAACACTTAATGGAACAACCTCTCTAAATTCCCTAAGTCGGGAACGAGTGAATTCCTTCTTGCGTAGTCAAGTTCCCAGCTCCCCACGAGGTTCTGTCCCCAAGAAAATAGGCATATTGGGTGTATCTAGACCACCCTCACCCGTACTAGTGAAAAGACAAACCCCTGTAGACAGGAGTTCGTGAAATGCTCAGGATTCAGGACGAGTCACTAATGGTCATCTACGAAGTCATTAGTCCTACTTTTAATGGTGTTACATCAGTAGGTCTAATGATTCATGGTCCTGTCTTGTACAATCTCATTGCACAGGATGCCCCCACTCGCATGTCAATCACATGAACGAGCTGTATCAACACGTTTGTATCTAATACAAAGCGGGTCACATCCACAGTGTAACCAGGATGAGGTTTCCAACCCTATCCATATATTGTAGACCGTTCTGGTCACTAACTTAAACACGATCTTGCCCGTGTGTTAACTACACACCGTTCAAGTACAATAATATGACCTTGGAGCTTAGTTTATTGGATTAAGTTTTATAAAATGCGAGATACAAAGTTTTGACAAATCAATAACTTTTATTCATTTATCACAATTGTATTACAAACTACACGAGATTAGGACAAACATCCCAACAAAACTAGCTTGTAAGATAGGGAACTAGTAATAAAAATCCCATTTTCTTCTAGAATCCATTTCCAACGGTTTATGTTGTTCGATGTGGAGACAAAAGAGAACCTAGCCCATTTTTCTATTTCATCTTCCTTAAGGTTCCTGCGAAAATTGAGATCCCAATATGATATGTATCATCAACTGTTTGCATATCATCAATGGAATTTATTTTTTTCCTAAATAGCGCATATAGACGGGGAAGGCCACTTCGAGGGGGGCATCACCTATCCATCTATCATTCCAGAATGATGTTTGCCCTATCATGAAGGATTGGATAGTGAGCAATAGAAATTGTTTCCTTATTGTCACAATAAATATGCATTGACTTCTTCGGAAAGAACTTTAATTCTTCCAATAATCTTTTTATCCATATGCCCTCACAAATTTCATAGATTAAGCCTCTGAATTCAGCTTCAACACTACTTTTGGCAGCCACATGTTGTTTTTCTTTTTTTTTTTTGCTTCGACAGGTATCTAGATTACCTCCAACAAAGGAACAATACCCAGAAGTAGAGATCGTCTATCTGTCGTACTCCCTACCCAGTCAACATTAGTGTAAACTTCAACATGTAGGTTATCATGCTTCTTCAACAGTATACCTTTTCCTGGAGTGCCTTTCAAGTATCTTAGGATCCTGTAAACTACTTCAAAGTGAATTGGTCATGAGGCATGCATGAACTGACCTACCACACTTACTGCAAAAGCAATGTCAGAACGTGCTGTGTGAGACAGATAAATGAGTCTTCCCACAAGTCTCTAATATTTTTCTTTGTCTTTTACCTCCTTTTCTATTGCAATATGCAATTTCAAATTTGGTTCAATAGGCGTTTCTATTGTTCTACAACCAAGTAAGCATGTGTTTTCAAGTAAATCAATGATATACTTTCTTTGATTTACAAGAATAACATCTTTTGACCTGACTAATTCCATTCCTAGAAAATACTTCAAAGTTTTCAAATCTTTGATTTGGAATTCATTTGCTAGTTTTTTCTTAAGGTAGTCAATCTTGTCTCATCATTTCATGTGAGAATAATGTCAACATACACTATTAAAACAACAACTTTGTTATTTCAAGTACGTATATAAAAAGTAGTATGATCTGCTTGACTTTGACAGAATCCATATCTCATGACTACTTTTCCAAACCGTTCAAACAATGTTCTAGGAGATTGTTTAAGGTCATATAGAGCTTTCTTCAACCTGCACACTTAGTTAATCCCCAGTTCTTCTTCGAAACCAGGTGGTAAGTCCATAAATAGCTCTTTTTCAAGATCTCCATTGAGTAAAGCATTCTTGTCGTCAAGTTGATAAAAAGGTCAGTCTGCATTGACATCAATAAATAATAAAACTCTAATAGAGTTAATTTTAGCAAGAAGAGCAAGCGTTTCTTGATAATCAACCTCATAGGTCTTAGTGAAGCCTTTAGCAACTAATCTAACTTCGTATCTCTTAATGCTACCATTAGCTTACACTTTATATTAAACACCCATTTGCATCTTACTATCTTCTTATCTTTTGGTAGTTCTGTTGTGTTCCACGTGCAATTTTGTTTAAGAGCATTCATCTCCTCCATAACTGCTAACTTCCAATTCGAATCATTCAGAGCCTCTTGTATACTCATTGGAACAAATAAATTGGCTATCCTAGAGACGAAAGCTCTATGGTATTCAGACAATCTATGGTACGAGAGATAATTTGAAATATGATATTTGGTGTAATTACGAGTACCTTTACTATGGGTTATCAGAATATCAAGATTAGATATTTCACGTACATGATCCTAGAAGAGGAATTGAGAATAGAGGATATGTTACCTGGATCTTCAGAATTATTCATCGGAGTATTTGATTGGTTTGGTGACAAGTCTACTATTTGGTCCCGATGATGGAGTCCATATTAAGAAATCGGAAGCAATTTAGGATCTTCAACACTCTAATTTGACCAGTTTTGCAAAATAAAATACATGCTCAAAGCTGGAAAACAGAGAGTAAGAATACTCAACTTTGATGATCAAATTCTCGTCACCCAATGGACGATTTGCAACACGAACACTTCGTGGACCACATCTAGTGTCTTCCTTACTATCCTCAGGCCTTGGAACGGATTGTGAGATCCTAGATTGAGAGAATTTGGAAGAAGAGTCCTCAAAGGTAAAAAACCTAGAATTTAAAGAATTTCTGCAAAATTCTATCAAATCTCCTTCAAATAAAGCTTCATTAAACTTTGAGGAGATGCCAACACATGAGTGATGAGGATAATTGAAGAAGGAGGTGGCTAATTTTGAGTTTGAGTAGGATGGGCAAGTTGGCCAAGTTGTTCTCATGAAAAATCCATTTCTTTTCCTTTTAATTTTAATTCAAAAATCAATCTAAAACTAATTTAATTTAATATCAAATATTAAATTAAATAAATTGTCCAATCTCGATCGATTTTTTGAACATGAATCCTTATTCATGCTATAAACGGATCCAATATTTAAATCATATTTAAATATGTCCACCTTTTCTTAATCATACTTTAATTCATAATTAAGCTGTGACACGTTAAATATATCACATATAATTAAAGCTTTCACCAAAAATCGAATTTAAACATTTAAAATTCTTTTCTCTCAAATTGTTACAAGGGTTAGTTCGAGCTAGTAAGGAGGACCTAATGGACCTACAGATCATGAGCTCTATCGATACGAGATTAACCGCCCAAACTCTTTAGCCTAACTAATCAACATTCGTTAACCACCAGGACACTCCACTAAAGCCTAGTGGTTGCACTCTCCTCATTCTAGATATATTTCTGTTCACTCGATATAACCAAGATAAGTAATTCGATCCTTAACAGGTCGTTCGTAATTACAGTTTGGTAAAATAAATCATTTTACCCCTGTAATTACTTCTTGTTCCTTAAGTCCCACTGATCCTCTAATGAACAATTGGTTTGTGGTCCAACTAACAAACCGAATCCCTCTTGGGCCAATGAGAGGGGTGGGCCCTTTGTTCAAGACCGAAGTTAGCACTTAAGGGAGCAACCTCTCTACTAATTCCTAAAGCAAATAAGAGTGAATTCCATCGTGCAAAACTATGTTCCCAACTATCTACCCGATCTTATCCCTGAAATGGGAGGCTTATTGAGTCGGCAATCTCAGGCCACTCTCACCCATGCAAAACTAAGGATAATTCGAATAAACAAGAGTTCATAGTATGCTCATGATTAAGATCGAGTTATCTAGGTCATCGTATGAATATAATCAGTTAAGACAATAAACGGAGTTATAATGTCTAAGTGACTATTTCGCAATCTAGTCTTATGCAAACTCATTGCATAGGGCACCCCCACTAGCATGTCTCCACATGAACGATTTAGGATCACATCGTTTGTACTCTATAAAGTGGGTCGCGTTCCATAGTGTCCCTAGGATAAGGTACCCAACCCTATCCCTATACTATAGACCTTCTGGCTATAACTGAACTTGATCCACTTTTATGTCACACATAAAGTTCAAGTATACATCTTATAGCCAAGGGTTCTTGGTTTATTGGATTAAGGTTTCAAAATATATAATTCACTTTATTCAATAACACATTTACTGAATAAACTTCAATAACAACTTTATTGCAAAATAGAATGTACATTCAGTTTACAAAACCACGAGTTTTAGGACATAAAACCTAACACTCGATTCTTTGATTAAATGCCCTTCTATTATAAACCCGAAGCTCAGGATTTCAACCAATCAGACCACTTTGTAGTATTTCTCCCCCTAAAGAAGAGTTTTCCATACTTGGCATTGAGGAACTAGAACTGGTAACCTCTGGACTAATGAGTTTAGGAAGAGGAGATGTGTCCTAGAAATTATCTTGTAAGTTAGGTATTACCTCCCTCTAAAGAGAATTTGGATTAAAAAAAGGGCTGATTTTTTGAAAATCAGATGTTCATGCTCTCAAAGTATATTTTGGTCACTGGGTCAAAACATTTATATGCTTTCTAGTTGGAAACATATCCTAAGAAAACACATTTAATAACCCTAGGATCTAGTTTAGACCGAGAAATACTAGGAAGATGAACATACGCAGTATACCAAAAACTTCGATTGGTAAGTCAGAAAACAAGCGGACATGGGGAAAAAAAGTTTTGAACAAATCCAATGATGTTTTAAAATCTAAAATTTTTGTAGGCATTTATAAGATATGTTGGTGTGAGGATAGTTTCTCCCCACAAATAGGTAAAAACGTGCATAGAAAACATAAGAGCACGAGCAACGTCAAGTAAGTGTCTATTTTTCTTTCAACAACACCATTTTGTTGAGGAGTAACCTACACGTAGATTGATGCAAATACCTTTGATTTTTAGACGCTCATTTAAGTATTCATTGAAATTCTTCGTTCCATTATAAGTATGCAAAATACTAATTTTTTATTGAAATCTATTTTCAATCATGTTATAAAACTAGATAAAAATTTCCTTCACATTCAACTTTTTTGTTAGCAAAAGAATCCAAGTTAAACGGGTGTGGTCGTCAATGAAGGTAACAAACCACCATTTTTCACTATGAGCCAAAACCTTAGATGGTTCCCAAACATCACTATGAATTAAGTAAAAAGGAGCAGAGGCATTGTAAGGTTGGGCAAATAAGCAAATCAATAATTTTTCACAAAGATACAACTTTCACAATGAAAAATAAAACAATCATGCCTTTAAATAAATTTGGAAACAAATTCTTTAAATAGAAAAAACTAGGATGTTTTAATCTACAATGCCAGAGCATTATAGTTTCTTGATTAGGGGAAGAACTAACACTACTCAAGCCCTGAGTTGTTTTATGACTAGTCAAGAATTCCTCAAAATAAAAGAGACCATAAAGTATCCTAACACGTCTAATCATCTCCCCCAAGTCCTGATCCTGAAAAATACAATGGGAATTACAAAAGATACTGGTGGATAACAAATTACAAGCTAGTTTTGGAACATGTAGAACAAAATGTAAATTAATTTTTTAGGACAATCTAATAGTTTATTTTCCTGCAATAGAATTGGAACTACCGTATGCAATTCGAATTTTTCATTACAGTACATGGAGGAGTATGATTCAAATATTTTTGAGGAGTTAGTCATATGATCTAAAGCCCCAGAATCAATGATCCATGAGAATGAGTTAAGACAAAAAAGAGCTTGAGGATAAGTACCTGTTTGTGCCAAGGAAACAATATGATTACCATATGAAGTGTCCTTTAACAGTTTCAGGATTTGATTGACTTGCTCCTTGTTAAATGGATTAGAGTCAACAACATTAGCAGAAGATGTGTGTTGATTCGTACTCTTCCCACCTTGCATGTTGCCCTTCCAATTAGCAGGTTTCCCATGAAGTTTCCAACACGTTTCACGAGTATGTCGAGGTTTGTTGCAGTAATCACACCATTTGCCTCACCTTTCTGTCCCAAAGGTAATAATAATTTGCAATGATATCCCAAAGGTATTCTAAACCTTGGGGTATCATTGCAATGATACCGCAAAGGTAATAGTAATTTGCAATGATACCCCAAAGGAATGATTAGTTGGTCTAGGACGAGACTATCTTGACCAAATCCTGTTACTAGAACAACTGTTATTCTTATAGGTTTTAGTTACCATCTTCCGGTCTGGATGCATTAACTCTTAATATATTCCGTAAGTGTGACCCTCTTATTTTAAATTCCAGAGTCCTTATCCAACAAAGTCAATTGGTTATCATAATAGATAAAGTGTTAACTGAGTTTATTCAATAATGATTATTGAACGTGTATTAGTTTTTACCTTAAATAACCATAAATCATATAAAATAACATCTTAGGTTGTTTTATGAGTCTTGAACTTCATATGGAGACATACGAGGATCGATGTTCAAGAAACAACCTAAAGAGTCTATAGTATAGGGATTGTTGGGGTGTATGCCCTAATCTTATGTCGTTTGTAAGAGTTTACGAATTAATGAATAAATGTTATTTATTATTCAAAGTTTGTATCTTGCATTTTACAAACTTTATCCAATAAACTAAGCTCTAGGGTCATATTTATGAGAACTTGAACGGTGTGTAGTGGACATGCCGGGAGCATCACGTTCGAGTTATTGACCCTAACGGTCTACAGTATATGGATAAGGTTGGGAACCTCATCCTGACAACACTGTGGATGCGACTCATTTTGTATTAGATACAAGCGAGGCGATCCAGCTTGTTCATGTGGTTGACATGAGAGTGGGGGCATCCTGTGCAATGAGATTATACAAGACCAGACCATGAATTATTAGACCTACTGATGTAACACCGTTAACATTATAAGACTAATAAATCCGTATATGACCATTAGTGACTTGTGTTGGGATGTTTGTCCTAATCTCGTTCAGTTTGTAAATACTATTTGAAATTAATAAAGAGTTATTTATTTTATCATTTTGTGTCTCACATTTTATACAAACTTTGACCAATAAACTAAGCTCCAGGGTCATTGAATATATGAGAGAACTAGAACTTAAACGGTGTATAGTGGACACAAAGGGATTATCACGTTCGAGTTAATGACCCAAACGGTATAAAGTATATGGATGAGGTTGGGGACCTAATCCTGGATACACTGTGGATGCGACCCGCTTTGTATTAAGATACAAACGAGGTGATCTGACTCGTTCATGTGGTTGACATGCGAGTGGGGGCATCTTGTACAATGAGATTGTACATAACCGGACCGTGAATTATTAGACCTCACGATGTAACACCATTGTGAAGAAGAACTAATAACTTCAGAGATGACCATTAGTGACTCGACCTGAATCCTGAGCGTGTTACGGACTCTTGTCTGCGGGGGCCTGTCCTTTGACTAGTACGGGTGAGGGTGGTCAAAGTTACTCGCCCAATATGCCTATCTTCCCAGGGACAGGACAAAGTAGGGAGCTGGGAACTTAACTACGCGAAATGCAATTCACTCGTTCTTATCTTTAGGGAAACTAGAGTGGTTGTTCCCTTAAGTGTTGTCTCCAAGGCTTGGACAATGGGTGCCCACTCTCTCACCGGCACGAGAGAGTTGTTGTGTATGGTCGGACCATTACAACGTTGTTGTTAATTAGAGGAACAGTGGGGACTTAAGGAGCAAGAAGTAGACACAGGGGTAAAACGGTAATTTGACCCAATAGTGTCTACGAACAACCTTTGAAGGGTCGACTCATGGGCATTGGTTATATCAGTGGACACGTAATATCTTGCAATGACGGGAGTGCAACTACGGGCTTTAGTAGAGTGTTACTGTAACTAATGAATGTTGATTAACCGATCAAAGAGTTTGATATGTTAATCTCGGATCATTGGAGCTCGTCACTGTAGGTCCATTAGGTCCCTCGGTTTGCTCAAACTGGGTTAAAAGAATGGTCACTGTTTTGGTGTTAATTTAAGTTTTCAATTTCACTAAAGGGCATTTATGTCATTTATATGAGATATCAATGATATAATATATAGTTTAATGTGAATGAGATTCATAATAAACTATAGGTTAGCCTAATTGTTGAATTATGGCTAATTGGAGAAATTAGATTGAGAGATATTAAATTGAATGTGATTCAATTTATAAATCCACAATATTGCAAATTTGATTTGTAATATGAGATATGAGATATCTTATACTATGTGGTTATGCAAATGTGATTTGCATAACCTATAGTTGTCGTAAAATGGTAAATAGGTGGAGATTTCAACTCTACCTATCTCCATTATTTAAACTCCTTTGCAAGAAGGGGAAGGTACTCATTTGATCATTTTTGGAAATCTCACCAAAAGAGGCAAAGACTTTTTCTCTCTAAAAAGTTCTCTCTCAAAACTCTCCTCCCTACCAAAAGGAAAGATCCCACCATCTTGCTTCTTCCAAAAGAAGAACAATCGAGAAGCCAATTGGTGGTGTCCTTGTTCGTGAGAAGAGTTCGAGATTGTAGAGATCGAGAAGCACACGATGAGTTCGTGGATCGTTGGAAGGAACTTTGAAAAAAGTCTTCAACAAGTAAGTATTCTCTTTAACTTACTGCTTTCCTTCCATGTTATGCATGTTTAGCCTAAAACTAAGCGTTAGATTAATTTTAATGAATAATAGTTGCACAACTTCACCACGACGATTCGATCGTCTTTCGCTGCGTGGGAGTTTCATTCCCTTCAAATGGTATCAGAGCCATTCGTTGGTTCGATGTTGTGCACTGTTTTCCGTTAAAATTAGTTGGTTATTGCCTTAATTTATGAGATAAATTGTTGGTTTGCAATTATGGATGTTTTCGATTTTGGCATTAGAATAGATTTACAATTTAAGTTGATTAGATCAATGTAATGGCCCGTTGTCTTGGGCATTTTGTTGTAAATCGAGTCTGTAAGTCCGAGTCGTTCGTGGCAAGAGTTGCTGTGAAGAAATCGGAGAGGAAACGAGCGAGAATCGACGAAGAACAGCAAAAGAAGCTTGTTGTTCTGTCGACAGCGTTGAGACGCTGTTCATCGACGTCTCAACGCTGCGCATGCGATTGGAGGCCTTGCTGCAGAGCGGCGTTGCAACACTGGGCGTAGTGTTACAACGCCGAGGCGTAAAGCACGCAACATGCACGCGAGAAGTGGGATAATGGGGCAATTTTTCAATCGTGTTTTCATTTTTATTTAAAAATGTATTTTTATTTAGTTAATTAATTTATTTTAATAAATAATATTAATATAAATGTTATATTAATGTTATTTAATTAAACAAATGTCTTTAAGTGCCAAAATCGGTCTATTCTTTTTGCTATTTAATTATTTTATGCATGTGATGTATGATTTAATTAATTTCTATATGCATATTGTATGTCATATAGATTTAAAATCCCACCTTAGGTTAAACATATTCATGCATCATTTATATTATAATATATAGTTTGCATGATAGGTTATATTGTAAGAGTTATAATATAATTAAATGCATGTTTTAATTTAATTAATATAAGTGTTATATTTTTTAGATTAAAGTATGCTCATGCATTTAATTTCATGTGATGAATTATTATGTTATAGTATAGTTATTCATGTGATGAATGATCAAACACTATAACATAGAAACACATGCAACCTAAGTTAATTATTAGTTTTAAAGTGTTTAGAATTAATTAGACTTAGGTTTTCTAATTCTAATAAGATTAGAATTAGGAAATCAAAATATAATCTTTGAATGGTGACTGATTAGTAACTCTGTCTAAGGAAGATTTTGTCTAAGGCTGGGGTATTTAAGTTGACGCTTGCGGAACACCCTTACCTGAAAACAAACCTGGGAGTGAATTCGGTCCGGAGATTCTTAGATTATATTTATCGTGAGTGTCGTTAATTAAAAGTTGATTAATTTACTCACATAGACCTAAGTAATAATTTGATTATAAACTTAGGCTAAATACCATATAAGAGTTATATTGGTAGACTGAGGTAAATTTTAGCCGGTTTATCTAGGTCAATCCCGAAAAATATTAAAGTGCTGAGTGAGAGAAAATATAGTGTATGAGATACATTTAATTTCCGACCAAAAATCTCCGTTAAGTCCGCACCATGAGATCCATACTCGGCCTCGTGGCGCAAATGGGAGCGTCCCCCTTCGGATGGTATTTGTATGGGTCAATATCAAAGTGGATGGAGAGAGTACTTATAGTGAGTGGGAGCGGGATCTATAAAAATGGGACCCACGGTCTCTTCTTTCGATTCACACCGTGAGACCCCTATGATCCGCCTGCTAGTTTGGCTTGGACCAGACAATCTTTTCGGAGGGCCTTGATCATGGGAGTCGGAACACCGTGAATTCTCGAAAGGGATACAGTTTTCTCGTTGGTTTTCCTTCGTGGTTCACCCTTCGGTGGCTATTGTTTTGACGGATACTTGAAAACTTAAAGATTGAGGGTGACACTCACAGAATCCGTTAAGTATTAATGAATTCGACCAAATAATGGTAACTGGACGCCTAAGAGTTATTATGGGATTAGGGTCTGGTCAAGAAAGTCTCGTTCTAGAGAAGAAGTGTTTCTGTTCACCCTTCGGTGGCGGACATTCTAAACGTTTAGGATATCATTACAATTTTTAAATGACCTAGGGATCATAGGATTAAATTTTACTAAAACCTGATTGGACTCAAAAGTTTTTTGCGAGACTGACACAAAATTATTTGATATTTTTAGCTAAAAAATGTCTAGCTCAATTATCGCTTTACTCGCTTCTGACAAATTAGTGGGAGATAACTTCCAAACGTGGAAGAACAACATAAACACGATTTTAATAATCGGCGACACGAAGTTCGTGCCATCGAGAAGTGTCCTCGGTTGTCGAAGCTCAGCGCATCACGAAGTGTTCGTGATACATACGATCGATGGAACATGGCCAATGAAAAGGCCAAGGTCTATACCATTGCCAGCTTATCTGAAGTATTGGCAAAGAAGCATAAGTTGATGGTCACCGCTAAGGAGGAGATGAAAGAAGCATGAGTTTGTCCTAATCTCGTTCAGTTTGTAAATACTATTTGAAATTAATAAATATTTATTTATTTCATCATTTTGTGTCTCGCATTTTATACAAACTTTGACCAATAAACTAAGCTCCAGGGTCATTGAATATATGAGAGAACTAGAACTTGAACGGTGTGTATTGAACACACAGGAGGATCACGTTCGAGTTAATGACCCGTACGATCTATAGTATGGATGAAGTTGGAGACCTAATCCTTGATACACTGTGGATGCGACCCGCTTTGTATTAAATACAAACGAGGTGATCTGACTCGTTCATGTGGTTGACATGCGAGTGGGGGCATCCTGTACAATGAGATTGTACAAGATCGGACCGTGAATTATTAGACCTCATCGATGTAACACCGCTGGCATGTGAAGGACTAATAACTTCGTAGATGACCATTAGTGACTCGACCTGAATCCTGAGCGTGTTACGGACTCTTGTCTGCGGGGGCCTGTCCTTTGACTAGTACGGGTGAGAGTGGTCACAGTTAATCGCCCAATATGCCTATCTTCTTAGGGACAGGACCAAGTAGAAAGCTGGAAACTTAACTACACGAGATGGAATTCACTCGTTCCTGCCTTTTGGGAAACTAGAGGGGTTGTTCCCTTAAGTGTTGTCTCCAGGGCTTGGACAACGGTCGCCCACTCTCTCACTGGCACGAGAGAGTTGTTGTGTATGGTCGGACCATTACAACGTTGTTGTTCATTAGAGGAGCAGTGGGGACTTAAGGAGCAAGAAATAGACACTGGGGTAAAATGGTAATTTGACCCAACAGTGTCTACGAACAACCTGTGAAGGGTCGACTCATGGGCATTGGTTATATCAGTGGACACGTAATATCTTGCACTGACGGGAGTGCAGCTACGGGCTTTAGTGGAGTGTTATAGTAGCTAATGAATGTTGATTAACCGGGTCAGAGAGTTTGATAGGTTAATCTCGGATCATTGGAGCTCGTCACTGTAGGTCTATTAGGTCCCTCGGTTGGCTCAAACTGGGTTAAAAGAAGGGTCACTGTTTTGGTGTGAATTTAAGTGTTCAATTTCACTAAAGGGCAATTATGTCATTTATATGAGATATCAATAAACTATGATTAGCCTAATTGTTAAATTAGGGCTAATTGGAGAAATTAGATTGAGAGATATTAAATTGAATGTGATTCAATTTATAAATCCACAATATTGCAAATGTGATTTGTAATATGAGATATGAGATATCTTATACTATGTGGTTATGCAAATATGATTTGCATAACCTATAGTTGTGGTAAAATGGTAAATAAGTGGAGATGAAATCTCCACCTATCTCCATTATTTAAACCCCTTTGCAAGAAGGAGAAGATACTCATTTGCTCATTTTTTGAAATCTCACCAAAAGAGGCAAAGGATTTTTCTCTCTAAAAATTCTCTCTCAAAACTTTCCTCCCTACAAAAAGGAAAGATCCCACCATCTTTCTTCTTCCAAAAGAAGAACAACCGAGAAGCCAATTGGTGGTATTCTTGATCGTGAGAAGAGTTCGAGATTGTAGAGATCGAGAAGCACACGAAGCGTTCGTGGATCGTTGGAAGGAACCTTGAAGAAAGTCTTCAACAAGTAAGTATTCTCTTTAACTTACTGTTTTTCTTCCATCTTATGCATGTTTAGCCTAGATCTAAGCGTTAGATTAATTTTAATGAATAATAGTTGCACAACTTCACCACGACCATTCGATCATCTTCCGCTGCATGGGAGTTTCATTCCCTTCAACTTGTCCTTAATCTTGAGCATGTTACGGACTCTTGTCTGTAGGGGTTTGTCCTTTGACTAGTACGGGTGAGGGTGGCCTTAGTTGTTCGCCCAATATGCCTACCTTCTCAGGGGCAGAACCGCATGGGGAGTTGGGAACTTCACTACGCAAGATGGAATTCACTCGTTCCCGAGCTAGAGAAACTAGAGGAGTTGTTCCCTTAAGTTTTGTCTTCAGGGCTTGAACAAAGGGGCCCCACCCTCTCACTGGCCCTAGATGGACGTTGTTTATGGTAGGACCATGCAACAAAATTATTCATTAGAGGAGTTGTGGAACTTAAGGAGCAAGAGGTAGACACAGGGATAAAATGATAATTTGACCCAGCTATGACTACAAACAACCTGTGAAGGGTCGAATCACGGGTATTGGTTATATCGATGGACACAACTTGTCCTACAGTGAGGAGAGTGTTGCTACGTGGCTATAGTGGAATGTCCCTGTAGTTAATGAATGTTGATTAACCGGGACAAAGAGTTTGGTCGATTAATCTCGAATCATTAGAGCTCATGATCTGTAGGTCCCCTCGATTGGATCAATTTAGACTAAATGAGGGTATACAGTTTGGAGTGAATTTGAAGTGTTCAAATTCATGAAAATGATATTTATGTCATTTATATGAGATATGATTGACATAATATATAGTTTAATGTGAATGAGATTCATAATAAACTATAATATAGCCTAATTATTTAATTAAGGCTTAATAGAGAAATTGAATTGAGAGAAATTAAATTGAATGTGATTCAATTTTAATTCCACAATTATGCAAATAGGATTTGTATAATAAGGTATGTGATACCTTATATTATATGATATGTAAATATGATTTGCATATTATATAATTGTGGTAAAGTGGTATATTGGTGGAGATTTTACCTCCACCACATACCATTATAAATAGGTGCTTGGAGAAGCACTTGTAAGCAATTCTTACCATTTTTTGGATTTTCACTTCCAAAAGGTCTCTCATTCTCTCTCAATCCTCAAAAGAGAAATCTCTACAATTCTCTCCAAAACTCAATCCAAAGGGAGTCCCACATACTCTCCCTCATCCACCAGAGAACAACCGAGAAGATCAAGTGGAGGTGTCACTTGGATCGAGATTCGATTCGTGGTTCGTTTATGGAGAAACTTTTGAGATCGTTGAGATCGTGACCAGAGAAGGAAAACGCGAAGAAGAGGTCTTCAAGAGGTAGATACTTCTATACTTGCTGTAAATTTTCTTCTTCGAAGCATGCTTAGCCTAAAAATTGTATGTGATACTTTCAATTTTAAGAAATTTAGGGCCTGTTTGGTTAGCAATCCGAATTCTGTTTTATGTTTTCAGATTCACTGAATTCAGTGAATACGCGCGTTTGTGACGTGTTTTAAAAATTGTTTCGGATTCTCGTGATCCAAATAGTAGAAATTACGAAAACAACATTTTTATGTTTTCATTGTATCGGCATCTGAATTTGAAATTTTAAAATGCAGAATTATATTAAACAAAGATAAATATCTTAGTAAATATAGTATTTCATGTTTATAAACTTAATTTAATTTTGTTAAATTAAAATAGCTATAATATAATATATAATATATTATAAAATATAAAATATTATATTATATTATAAAATAATAATAATATAAAATTTATAAAAAAATAACATGTTCATAAATTAATTAATAATGTCTTATATTCAACCTAATATTTAGTTTTGGAATTACAACTAATTTTATGATATATAAATATATTATAGAACACACTTTAAACTACTGTTTAAAATGGAATCAAATTTCTAAATCTGCTACCAAACACATATCTGAAAACATGAAATACAACTCTGTTTTCATTGAATCCCTTAGTAACACAATGAAACAACGTGATTCACATCGCACTTCCACTGCGGGATTCCACTCCCTTCAGGGGTATGGTTCACCTAATCCTAGGAACACTATGGATACGACCCGCCTTGTATTGGATACAAACACAATGATCCAATGTGTTCATGTAGTGGACATGTGAGTGGGGGTGTCCTATGCAATGAGTTTGCATAAGACCGAACCAGGAATTATTAACCAACTGATGTAACACCATTAACAACTTTAGGTCTAATAATTCATAGATGACCTTTAGTAACTCAATCTTAATCCTGAGCTGGTTACAGACTCCTGTCTGTTAGGGTTTGTCCTTTAACTAGTATGGGTGAGAGTGGTCGGAGACGCCGACTCAATATGCATACTTTCTTGGGGACAAAAACTAATGGGGAGCTGGGAACATAACTCAACAAGATAGAATTCACTCATTCTCGTGCTAAGGGAATTTAGATGAGTTATTCCCTTAAATGTTGATTCGAGACTTGAATAACGGGGCTCCACCTTCTCATTGGCACGGGAAGGACTTTGTTTCTGGTAGGACTATAAACAAGTTGTTCATTAGAGAATCAGTGGTACTTAAGGAGAAAGATGTAGTCATAGGGGTAAAGTGGTAATTTTGACCCAACTATGACTACGAACAATGTGTGAAGGGTTGACTTACGGGTATAGGTGATCATCAACCAATTTCTTGGTGATTGTAAGTATGTCGAGAACCCGACCAAATATAATTATATAACTGATCTAGATTAAATAATTGCAATACTTAATAGTGGACCAAGTCAAATCACAGGAAGCAATGAATTTCAACTTTCCAAAATTAGATTCCAAAAGAAAGTAAAAAGGGAATAACGAGGGTTTTGAATATTTTGGTTTGAAACAAAGTAAATAAAAGAATAACAAAGAATGAAATAGGAGAGAGAAAGTATTTAGGAGATATCAAATCTTACCAATTTCCAGTTCATAGCTGCGCTATACCAATTGTAATATAGATCCCAGGCATTCAAGATAGATTATAATTAAATTGACAATTAACTTGGCTAGCTGAATAGTTTTTCAAAAGGCTACTTCCCTAAGTTCATTAACTTTATCTATTCAATCTCCATTAATCTCAATTACCTTAACCATCTAGCACTCTTCATACATAAGCAATTAAAATAAAGGCATTAAGCATCATGGAAGACTAAGACATCTTAATTAGAAAGATCAAATTTACATGCTTCTCAAATTCTCTAGTCTAACATGCAGTTATGAATCAAGATATTCCCAAGACTCACACACAGTTATAACTCTAATGTTACTAGTACTAACCCATGATTAACGTGTTAAGTCAATCATGAAATAACAGTAGACATTCATAGTCAATTCAGAAGCAGATGCACAATCATAAAATTAAAGCAGAGAATTCAAGAATTAAAAGCATGAATAGTTAAGAGTTACAAACTAGCCTCACTACATTACAATTGGTTTTGACCGACCTATGAATTAGAAGAGGATGTTTAGCTGAGCATAGTCACGATCACGCCAACGGTCTCATGGTCCTCATCGATGCAACCCAAAAACTATAAACAAACTAAAGAAACTATCCTAAACTATAAACTAGAGCTAATCTTGAAAGTGGAAGAAAAATCTCCACAAAGTTCTCTACTAAGTTCTCTCTATATGCAAAACCTAAAAGAAAAATTGATATTTATAATCGATGGGAAAGGAGAGCGTCTAGATGCTCCCCATCTATATAAGGGAAAAAATCTTCAAGAATATAAGGCGACGTTAAGACGCTTGAAACAATGTCTCGACACTTCTAGCGTCGAGCAGAACCTCCTCGCAACGTCGAGCGAACTCTTGTGATTGCATTTGCGCTAGCGTCGAGATGCTTCGAACAGCATCTAGACGCTCTGTGTGTGGTCCTTCTTGCTAGTGAGTGATTGGCGTCTAGACACTCCTTTTAGGCGTCTAGATGCTCTGCAAGCGGTCTCCTTGGCTTGTCAATCTCTTTTTTCCTTAGTTTGATGCATTCTTTGTTATAATCTTAGCCTTTTAACCCTCAATTGTTCCTAAGCCTCTGGAATGACCTCGAAATATAAATCTTCTGTAAAATAGACAAATAAGCACATGAGAGTTGCAGAACTAATATAAGATAAATAGATAAAAATATCACTTTTATGGAGCTATCAATAGGTTATATCAATGGATACAACTTGTCCTACAGTGAGGAGAGTGCAAGTACGAGTCTATAATGGAGTCACTCGTAGTTAATGAATGTTGATCAACTCGGATCAAATAGTTTGACCAGTTGATCTCGAATGATTAGAGCTCATGAACTGTAGATCCATTAGGTCCCATTGGCAGCTCAACACGGATTTAACAAGGAATATGAGTTTTGGAAGAAATTTGAATTGTTCAAATATCAACCATATATGATATAGTTGATATAATATAAAATTATTTTTCAATGAGATTCAAAATTGAACTGACTCAATTTTACTCTATATACGAATATGATTCATTCTAATTTATGGGAGAAAATTAGTTTGGATAAGATTCAAGTTAAAACTATAAGTTATATTAGAGGAAAATGAAGGGATAAGATTCAAGTTAAAACGGTAATTTGACCCAGCTGTGATTACGAACAACCAGTGAAGGGTCGACTCATAAGTATTGATTATATCAGTGGATACAACATAGTCTACAATGAGGAGAATGCAACTACGAGTCTATAGTGAAATGACTCATAGTTAATGAATGTTGGTTAATTGAATCAAAGAGTTTGATCGATTAATCTTGTATCATTGGAGCTCATGATCTGTAGATCCATTAGGTCCCTCCGTTGGCTCAACATGGAAATAAGGAGGGTTTATAGTTTGGAGTGAAATTGAAATGTTCAATTTCATGTTTAAAGGGATATATCAATTATATATGATATAATTGATATAACATATGGTTCAATCCATGAGAAATATATCATAAGAGCACTATAGGGGTAGGATGGTCATTTCCAACTTATTTCTCTATAAATATGTGCATGAGATGCACATTTGTCAAGCTAATTCAAAAAGGCAACCCTAGTGCTCTCTTTGAGAAGTGTTTTGTTGGAAAAGTTCCAAAACACTTGTCTTCTCTCAAAATCCCTCCCAACTCCAAAAGAGGTTCCACCACCTTCCATCTCCTAGAGATACAACGGAGAAGATCTAGCGGGCGGATCAAAACTACTTCGTAGTTTGTGGAGAACATGAGATCGTTGAGATCGTGAGAACGAGAGGATCAAAAGGAGCATGCGCTGTTTTTTGTCTTGAAAGGTAATATACTTGCTGCCCATATAACCTAATATGCATGCTTAATGGTTTTATGTATGTTTTGATTTGATCTACGTAACACATTACAAGAACACACGATTCAAATCGCTTCCGCTACGAGATTATATCCCATCAATTGGTATCAGAGCCAATTGTGTTCTTGTTTTTGTTCTAGATTTGTCAAAAACATAGGTGGGATCACATTTTGCTCATGAGATGAATGGAGGTTTGCAAAATTAGATGTTTTCATTTTTGGCACTTAGATTTACAATTTTTCATTGAATTGTTCAATGGAAGGGCTCAGTGTTTTAGGCAATTTTAATTGTAAATCGAGTCTGTAAGTCCGTGTCGATCGAGGCAAAGTGATTGCTGAGAAGAACGGAGGAAAAACGAGCAAAATTGAAAACAAACAATGTTGGTCTGTGAATGGCGTTGCAACGCTGTTCATCAGCGTTGCAACGCCATTGCGGCAGGCGCGCAACTGAGGAGACGACAACGTTGCAACGCCGAAGAACGCTGAAACTAAGGCACACTCCAACGGGCAGAAACGTACAAGTATCAGCGTTGCAACGCTGGTATTAGCGTTGCATCGCTGTAGGCATTTCACGGAAGGATGAACAACGAGCAACGTTTTTGTTTTTTAATTATAATTTATTATAAAACGTTTTTTATTTATTTTAATTAATATAATTAGATTATATTAATTTTAATTAATTTTAGGGTGTCAAAAATGGTCTAATTTTGCTATTTAATTTATGCAATTGTTGTATAATTCTTATCATGCATAATGTATGCTATTATTTTAGATATCCCACTTTAGGTTAAGCATTTTCATGCATCATTTATAATATAAAGTGTTATATTATATAGTTTGCATGAATAATTAATATGAAGTGTTATAATAATTTTTGGACAACATTGACATGCATTATAATTCATGAGATGAATATGCTATGTATGTTTATTAAAATAAATAAAAAACGTATAACATGTGATGGATGATCAAGCAAATATAACATAGTATGCATGTCACCTAAGGTTAATTATTAGTTTTAAAATATTTAGAACTTAAAGTTAATAGACCTTTGGTTATCTAGTTCTAATTAGATTAGAATTAGGGACCGAATAATTTATAGAATATGATTAAGAGGAACTCTGTCTAAGGAAGGTTCTATCTAGGCTGGGGTATTTAAGCTGACGGAAATAGAACACCCCTACCTGGGAATAGACCTGCGAGTGAATTAATCTTAGAGTTTATAAATTATTAAAATGTCAGCAGAGTTTATTAAGGGTTGTTAAACTAGAAACTCTAGGTTTGTAGACTTAGGTAAAACTCAATATAAGGGGTTATATTGATAGACTTAGGTAAAATCATTAGCCGGATTTAACCTAGATAAAATGCCTAAAACACTTAAAGTACTTAGTGGGAGGAAATAGATGTATATGATACATCAAGTTTTTCACCTACATGTCTCTAGGAAATTCACATTGTGAGATCCATACTTGGCCTCGTGGCACAAACGGGAGCGCCCCTCTTCTGATGGTGTTGTATGGATCAATATCAAGGTGAATGGAGAAGGTACTTGTAGTGAGTGGGAGCGGAAACTGTGACAAGAAAACCCATGGTCTCTTTTATCGGTTCACACCGTGAGATTACTATGATCAACCTGTTAGTTTGGCCTGGACCAGACAACCCCTTCGGAGGTCTTTGATCATAGGGATCAGAACACAATGAACACCTGAGAAGGATAAAGATTACCTTAGTTTATTTTCCAACCCAGTCCTCCCTTTGGCGAATTTTGTTGGATCGGGACTCTGGAATCCAAAGATATAGAGGGTTACACTCTGAGGATATATTAGTTGTAATAATATCCAGACCGAAGAATGGTAACTAAAACTTATAGGAAAGAGTTATTCTGGCATTAGGTTTGTTGGGATGTATGTCCTCATCTCGTGTAGTTTGTAATATTCCATGTTGTAAATAAATAAGAGTTATTTATTTTAACTTTGTGTAAATAAGAGTTATTTATTTGAACATTGTGTCTCGCATATTTCATAAACTTAATCCAATAAACTAAGCTCTAGGGTCATTGTATAATGAGAGAACTAAGAACATGAACGGTGTGTAATGGACACACAGGGAAGATCACGTTCGAGTTAATGACCCGAACGATCTAAAGTATACGGATAAGGTTGGAGACCAAATCCTGGATACACTGTGGATGCGACCCGCTTTGTATTAGATACAAACGAAGTGATCTGACTCGTTCATGTTGTTGACATGTGAGTGGGGGCATCCTGTGCAATGAGATTGTACAAGACCAAATCGTGAATTATTAGACTTGCTGATGTAACACTGTTAACAGTATAGGGCTAATAATTTCGTAGATGACCATTAGTGACTCGACCTTAATCCTGAGCGTCTTACGGACTCCTGTTTGCTGTTTGCGAGAGTCTGTCCTTTGAGTAGTACGGGTGAGGGTGGCCACTGTTGCTCGCCCAATATGCCTATCTTCTCAGGGACAGGACCACGTGGGGAGCTGGGAACTTGACTACGCAAGAAAGAATTCCCTCGTTCCCAATTTAGGGAAACTAGAGGGTTTGTTTCCTTAAATGTTGTCTCCAGGGCTTGAACAACGAGGCCCCACCCTCTTGCTGGCCTGAGAGGGTTGTTGTTTATGGTTGGACCATGCAACGTAGTTGTTCATTAGAGGAGCAGTGAGACTTAAGAAGTAAAAGGTAGACACAGGGGTAAAATGATAATTTGACCCAGCAGTGTCTACAAACAACCTGTGAAGGGTCGACTCATGGGTATTGGTTATATCGATGGACATAACTTGTCCTACAGTGATGAGAGTGCAGCTACGGGCTTTAGTGGAGTGTTACCGTAGCTAATGAATGTTGAATAACCGGGTCAAAGAGTTTGACAGGTTAGTCTCGGATCATTGGGGCTTGTCACGTGTAGGTCCATTAGGTCCCTCGGTTGACTAAAATTGGGCAAATTGAGGGTTTACAGTTTGGTGTGAATTTGAAGTGTTCAAATTCATTATTTTGGTATTTATGTCGTTTATATGAGATATAAATGGGCATAATACATAGTTTGATGTGAATGAGATTTATAATAAACTATTGTATAGCCTAATTGATTAATTAGTGCTAATTGGAGAAATTGAATCGAGAGAAATTAATTGAATGTGATTCAATTTAAAATTTCACATTTATGCAAATGTGATTTGTATAATAAGGTATGAGATATCTTAAATTATATGATATGTAAATATGATTTGTATATCATATAGTTGTTGTAAAATGGTAAATTTGTGGAGATTTTAACTCCACCACACACCATTATAAAAGGATGCATTCAAAAACATCTCATAAGCCTTTTTTCCATTTTTTGGATTTTGATCCAAAGAGAGCAAAGTATTCTCTCTAGAACTCTCTCATTTCTCTAAGATCTCTCCTCACCCAAAACCAAAGGGAGTCCCACCAACTCTCCCTCAACCTTCCGAGAACAACCGAGAAGACCCTGTGGAGGTGTCTTGCTGTTCGGATCGAGGTTCGTGTTCGACGAGATCGTCTGTTCCAGAGAGATCGTGACCGGAGAAGGAAAGTATTGAAGAAGTGTTCTTCAACAAGTAAGTAGCATTATCCTTAATGTTTTTCTTCTCCTTTTATGCATGTTTAGCCTAGGATCTATGAGATAGATTCAATTTTAAGATAGGAATTACATAACGAATCAATGACGTTTCACAACGTCTTCCACTGTGGGAATTTCAAATCCCTGTAATTGGTATCAGAGCCAATCGTTGCTTTTCGTTGTATATTCTGTGAATTCTTAAAATTAGGTGGGTAGCATTAATTTTCATGAGATGATTCTTAATGGTTTGCGTTTTATATAAGTTCGGTTTTTGACACTTATTTAGATTTACATTCAATGTTGATGAGATCAATGTAAATGCCCGGTGTTTGGGCAATTTTTGATGTAAATCGAGTCTGTAAGTCCGTGTCGTTCGTAGCATGAGATGTCGTGAAGAAATTGGAGCGGAAACGGGCGAAAACGACGAAGAACGAGAAAAATGTTTGTTGTCCTGTCGACATCGTTGAGACGTTGTTCATCGGCGTCTCAACGCTGTCCATGCTCAAAGAGGCGTGCTGTAGGCACAACGTTGTGATGCTAGGCGCGGCGTTTCAACGTTGTGGGCGTTGAGAACGCTAAGGCAATGCTGCCGCATAGTGGACGATTTCCAGCAGTTGCACGAGATCGTGCATGGAGTGGTATTAGGGATTTCGGTCGGCGGTTCGAGCCTTGGAGACGTGCTGCACGATTTATTTTTATTTTTATTTTATTTTCTTTGTAAAATTTATTTATTTAATTATTTTAATTAATATTAATATAAATATTATATTAATGTTAATTAATTTAATTTTATGTCCCTAGGGTGCCGAAAATCGGTCCAATAATGTTATTAATTATTTTATGCATGAGATGTATGATTTAATTATTTCTATGTGCATTAGGTATGTCATATAGATTTAAAATCCCACCTTAGGTTAAACATTTCATGCATCATTTATATTATAAAAGTTATAATATATAGTATGCATGATAGGATTATATTATAAGGGTTATAATATAATGTTTGCATGATTTAATTTATTAATATAAGTGTTATATTTCTTAGATTAAAAGCATGCTCATGCATTTAATTCATGTCATGAATGTATGTTATAGTATAGTATTAGTCATGTGATGAATGATCAAGCACTATAACATAGAAATGCATGTAACCTAAGTTAATTATTAGTTTTAAAATGTTTAGAAATTGAATAATTAGACTTAGGTTCTCTAGTTCTAATAAGGTTAGAATTAGGAAATCAAATATGACCTTTGAATGGAGATTGATAAGTAACTCTGTCTAAGGCTGGGGTATTTAAGCTGACGCTTTGCAGAACAATCCTACCTGGGAACTGACCTGGGAGTGAATTCGGTCCAGAGATTCTTAGGTTATATTCTTGTGAGTGTCGTTAATTAATAGTTCATTAATTTACTCACATAGACCTAAGTTAATAATGTGATTATAGACTTAGGCTAATCCAATATAAGAGTTATATTGGTAGAGTTAGGTAAATTTTAGCTGGTTTATCTAGGTCAATCCGTTTAATTTAAAGTGCTGAGTGAGAGGAAATAAAGTGTATGAGATACATTTAATTTCCATCCACAAATCTCCGTTAAGTTTGCACCTTTAGATCCATACTCGACCTCGTGGAGCAAATGGGAGCGTTCTCCTACGGGTGGCATTTGTATGGGTCAATATTCAACATGAATGGAGAGAGTACTTATAATGAGTGGGAGCGAGACTTGTGAAAACGGGACTCACGGTCTCTTCATTCGATTCACACCGTGAGACGCATATGATCCGCCTGCTAGTTTGGCCTGGACCAGACAATCCCTACGGAGGGCCTTGATCATGGGAGTCAGAACGTCGTGAATTCTCGAAAGGGATACGATTTCCTTGTTGGTTTTCCTTCTTAGTCCTCCCTACGACGGCTATTGTTTGGACGGATACTTGGAAATTTAAAGATTAAGGGTGACACTCACAGGATTCATTAAGAGTTAATGGATTCAGACCGAAATATGGTAACTGGATGCATAATGGAATAAGAGTTATTCTGGTATTAGGGTATGGTCGAGAAAGTCTCGTCCCAGAGGAGGAGTGGCTTTGTCTACCCAACGGTGGCGGTCATTCTAAACCTTTGGGGTATCATTGTAAATTTTGAATGATCTAGGGATCATAGGATAAAAATTTGCTAAAACCCGATTGGATTTTCAAAAGTTTTTGCGAGACTAAAACAAAGTTTTTTCATTTTTTCAGCAAAATGTCAAACGCTTTTAACGCTCCTTTAGCCTCCTTTAAGTTAGGCGTTGATTATTTGTGGAAAAACAATATTAACACGATTTTGGTAAATGACGACCAAGGGTTCGCGCTCACTGAGGAGGGTCCTCAGGTGCACGGTCCAACAGTCCTATTCAACGATCTACAAACCTTCCAGTCCTTGGTGCAAACTAAGGGACAGGAAGCTGAGGCAAGTGTTGCCTAAAGACCTTTTCACAGGGGTATGACCTTTGGGACAAAGTTTGTAGACTCTTCAGGCCCTAAAGGGAAGAAGGAGAAGCTGAAAGAGGATAGGGTTGACCGCGCTGCCGCCTTAAAGGCAGAGAAATCAAGGAAGTTGCGAGAAAGTGTTTCTACTGCAACGGGGACGGACATCTGAAAAAGAGTTGTCTCAAGTTCCTTGATGAAAAGAAGATGACAGATATTTTGGGATTTGTGCCCTAAACATATGTAATTTTGATCAAATAAATAAAAAGTTATTTGATTTGATAAAATTATATTCTTGCTTTATAAATCCAATAAACTAAGCTCCAAGGTTATAATGTATCTTGAACATCAGTGTAGTAGACACTATTCGGATTGTGTTAATGAATATAACCTAAATGGTCTATGGTATAAGAATAAGGTTGGAAACCTTATTCAGGTAACACCATAGATGCGACCCACTTTGTAATTAGTTCAAATGAGGTAATCCAACTCAATCATGTGGTTGACATGCGAGTGGGGGCATCCTGTATGAAGAGTTCATACAAGATCAGGATCAGAAATTATTAGTCTAACCAAAGATAACATCGTTAATGAGGATAAGACTTATAATTTATAGATGGTCATTAGTGACTCGACTTGAATCCTGAGTAAGTTAAGAACTTCTGCTTATAGGGATTTGTCCTTAGACTAGTATGGGTGAGAGTGGCATGTAGCCGACTCAATAAGCCTACCTTCTCAGGGACAAAACCTCGTAGGTAGCTGGGGACTTAACTATACAAGATGGAATTCACTCATTCCCAAACTTAGGAATTAGATAGGTTGTTCCCTTAAGAACTGACTCCAGGTCTTAAACAACGGGGCCCTTCCCTCTAAACTGATTAAGAGCGTACGAGTCTATGGTAGGACCGTAGACTTGTTGTTTATTAGAGGATCAGTGGTGCTTAAGGAACAAATAGGTAATCATAGGGGTAAAACGGTAATTTGACCCAACCGTGATTACGAACAACATTTGAAAGATCGACTAATGGGTAATGATTATATCAGTGGACACAATATAATCTACAATGAGGAGAGTGCAACTACAAGTCTATAGCGGAGTGACTTGTAGTTAATGAATATTGATAAACTGGATCAAAAAGTTTGTTCAGTTAATCTCAAATCATTGGAGCTCATGAACTGTAAGTCCATTAGGTCCCTCCGTTGGCTCAACATGGTAATATTGAGGATATAAAGTTAGGAATGAAATTGAAGTGTTCAATTTCACATATGAGGTGTTATATCAATTATATATGATATAATTGATATAATATATGGTTTTAATGTGAATTAGATTCATATATAAACTATATACTAATGAGAGAATGAAGGAAGGATAGGATGGTAATTTCCATCCTATTTCCTTATAAAAGGTTGCATGAGATGCAATTTGAAATGTAGAAAAATCTTGGAAAACCCTAGATTATGAAGTGTTTTGTCTTGTTGGAAAAGTTCCACAAAACAAAAACACAACCTCTCTCACAACCATCTTACCTCATCCTAAAGGAACCCACATTCCTCCCTCACCTAGAGAACAACAGAGAGGATCTGCTGGTAGTGTCTTCATCCGTGCGGGTTCGAGTTGCTGAGATTGTGATCGTGGGAGAAGGAGCACTTAAAGAAAGAGTTCTTCAAAGGTATTTACTTGATGTCTATCTTGTAGAAGCATGCTTAATCTTAGATCTAGTTCTTGTTTATGATATCCATGTAACAATATTAAGAACACGGGATCAACAATCGCTTCTGCTGCGGGATTCGATCCCTTAATTGGTATCAGAGACCAATTGTGTTCTTGATTTTTGTTCTGGATTTATCAAGATCAAAGGTGGGATTTACTGTTTCATGTGATGAATGAAAGGTTTGCAAATTAGATGTTTTCAATTTTGACACTTAGATTTACATAATTTCGTTGAATTGTTCAATGTAATGGTCTATTGTTTTGGGCATTTTATTATGTAAATCAAGTATATAAGTTCGTGTCGATCGAGACAAGGTGGTTGCTGAGTAGAACGGAGCAAAAATGAGCAAGAAAATTGAAATGGAATTGTTATTCTGTGAATGGTGTTGCAACGCTGTTCATTGGCGTTGCAACACCACTAAGGCAGGCGCGTGGCTGGGAAGACGACAGCGTTGCAACGCTGTCCTCGGCATTGCAACACTGACGCGTTGTGTAACGCAGGAGCTGAGGCGCGCTTCAATGGATAGAAACGGACAAGGCGCAGCGTTGCAACGCCGAAGGCGTTTCAACAACTTTCAAATGGGCGAAAAATATTTTTAATTATATATTAAATATAAAAATATTTTATATTTAAATTATATTTATTTTAATTAATTTTAGGGTGCCAAAATTGGTCTAATTTTGCTATTTAAATTATGCAATTGTTGTGAAATCATTACCATGCATAATGTATGCTTTTAATTTAGATATCCCACCTTAGGTTAAGCATTTCCATGCATCATTTATAATATAAAGTGTTATATTATATAGTTTGCATGAATAATTAATATGAAGTGTTATAATAATTTTTGGACAACATTGACATGCATTATAATTCATGAGATGATTATATTATGTATGTTTTGTTATTCATGAGATGAATGATCAAACACAATAACATAGTATGCATGCCACCTAAGGTTAATTATTAGTTATAAAAAGTTTAGAACTTGGAAATAATAAACCTTTGGTTATCTAGTTCTAATTAGATTAGAATTAGGAACCAAGTAATTTATAAACAATGATTAAAAGAGGAACTCTTTCTAAGGAAGGTGCTGTCTAGGCTGGGGTATTTAATCTGACGGAAACGGAACACCCCTACCTGGGAACTGACCTGAGAGTGAATTTTAATCAGAGAGCTCATAAATTATAGTAGAGTCAACGAGTTTATTAAAGAGTTAATAAACTAGAAATCCTAGGCTTAATATAAAGAGTTATATTAGCAAACTTAGGATAAAGTCAATATAAAAGTTATATTGATTATCAATATAAGAGTTATATTGATAAGTCTAGGTAAAACCATTAGCCTCGGTTTAACCTAAGTAATTTTCCTATAGATTTAAAGTATCCAGTGGGAGGAAAAGTGTATATGATACATATTTTTCCACCTACGTATCTCTGGGAAGTTCACACCGTGAGACTCATACTTGGCCTCGTGGCACAAACGGGAGCGCCCCCCTTAGGATGGTGTTTGTATGAGTCAATATCAAGGTGAATGGAGAGGGTACTTATAGTGAGTGGGAACAGGTTTAGTGAAAACAAAACCTATGGTCTCTTCAGTCGGTTTACACCGTAAGATCACTATGGTCGGCCTGGACTAGACAATCCCTTCGGAGGGCTTGATCATAGGGGATCGAACACAGTAGATGTTGGGTTTCATGTCCTAAAACTCGTGGTTTTGTAAACTGAATGTATATTCTATTTTGCAATAAAGTTGTTATTGAGATTTATTCAGTAAAGGTGTTATTGAATAAAGTGAATTGTGTATTGTGTAACCTTAATTCAATAAAGAACCCTTGGCTATAGGATGGATACTTGAACTTCATGTGTGACATAAAAGTGGATCAAGTTCAAGTTATAGCCAGAATAGTCTATAGTATAAGGATAGGGTTGGGTACCTTATCCTGGGGACACTATGGACACGACCCACTTTGTAGAGTACAAACGATGTGATCCTAAATCGTTCATGTGGAGACATGTGAGTGGGGGCGCCCTATGCAATGAGTTTGCATAAGACTGGACCACGAAATAGTCACTTAAACTTTATAACTCCGTTTACTGTTTTAACTGACTATATTCATACGATGACCTAGGTAACTCGATCTTAATCCTGAGGTTCTATGGACTCCTGTTTATTCGGATTATCCTTAGATTTTCATGGGTGAGAGTGGCTCGAGATTGCCGACTCAATAAGCCTCCCATTTTAGGGATAAAATCGAGTAGATAGCTGGGAACATAGTTCTGCAAGATGAAATTCACTCCTACCCGCTTAAGGGATTAGTAGAGAGGTTGTTCCCTTAAGTGCTGACTCCTGGTCTTGAACATAGAGCCCACCCCTCTCATTGGCCCGAGAGGGATTCGGTTTGCTGGTTGGACCACAAACCAATTGTTCATTAGAGGATCAATGAGACTTAAGAAACAAGAGGTAATTACAGGGGTAAAACGATAATTTTGACCCAGCTGTAATTACGAACGACCTGTGAAGGATCGACTTACTAATCATGATTATATCGAGTGGACAAAAATATATCTACAGCGAGGAGAGTGCAACCATTGGGCTTTAGTGGAGTGTCCCGGTGGTTAACGAATGTTGATTAGCTAGGCTAAAGAGTTTGACTGGTTAATCACGTATCGTTGGAGCTCATGATCTGTAGGTCCATTAGGTCCTCCTTACTAGCTCGGACTAAGCCTTGTAACATTTTGAGAGAAAAGAATTTGAATTGTTCAAATTCGAGTTTTGGAGAAAACGTTAATTATATGTGATATATTTAACGAGTCATAGATTAATTATGAATTAAACTATGATTAATAGAAGGTGAGGTGGATATATTTAAATATGATTTAAATATTGAATCGGTTTATAACATGAATAATGATTCATGTTTGGAAAATCGATCGGGATCGGGCAATTTATTTAATTTAATATTTGATTTAAATTAAATTAAAAATTAATTAATTAAATTAATTTTAAATTATTTAATTAATTAAATTAATTTTAAATTATTTAATTAATTATATTAATTTTAATTAAAAATCAATTTAATATTGATTTTAGAATTAAAATTAATTGTAAAATTAGTGGATTTTCATGGATTTTCATAAAATCCAAATTGCAACTTGCCCAATCCCTCTCATCTTCAAATTCACCAAAATTGGTCACCTCCATCTCAAAGCATCCTCATCACCCTTGAGTTAACACTCTATTGAAGCTTATTGAAGCTTTATATAATGGTGATTTGAGGGATGTTCTGAGAATTTTGCAGAAAATTCTAAATTCCCGAATTAGTGACATTTGAGGTCTTTTTCTTCCAAATTCCTTCAACCTAGGATCCCACAATCCGTTCTAAGGTCTGAGGATAGTAGGGAAGACTCTAACGATTGTCTACGATGTGTTCGTTTTGAAAACCATCCATCGGGTGAAGAGAATTTGATCTTCAAAGTTGAGTTTTCTATCCCTCTGTTTTTCCAGCTTTGAGCATGCATTTTATTTTAAAAAATTGATCAACTTAGAGTGTTCAAGATCCAAAATTGCTTCCGTTTTCTTAATCTAGACTCTTTCAGTAGACACCCGAAAGGGATAAAGACTTCCTTAGTCTGTTTTTTCAATCTAGTCCTCCATTTGGCAGATTTTATTGGATGGGGTCTCTGGGGTCTAAAGACAGAAGGTTACACTCACAAGGTACATAAGAAGTGTATGTATCCTGACCGAATAATGGTAACTAAAGCCTATAGGAATAAGAGTTATTCTGGCATTCGGTTTTGGTCAAGAATGTCTTGATCCAGAGGAGGAGTGTTTTTTATTACCCTTCGGTGTCATACATTCTAAACCTTTGAAGTATAATTTCAAATTATAAATGACCTAGGAATCATTTAATTAATTAGCTAAAATATGATTGGATTAGACAATTATAACAAGAAGCTCATACAAGTTTTTTATTAAATTTTCAGCAATATGTCTAGCTTAATTATTTCCTTACTTAGTGCGAAAAAATTAACCGGAGAAAACATAATGATTTGGAGGAATAGACTCAACATAATCTTGGTTCCACATGATCTTAAGTTCGTTCTCAATGAGGAGTGTCCTCAATTCCCTACTCAAAACACACCTCAATCTATTAAGGATGCATATGACCGCTGGATCAATGCCAATGAAAAGGAAAAAGCCTATATCCTGGCTAGCATACCTGATGTTTTAGCCAGGAGGCTGGAGGGCAAGGTCTCAGCTCGTGAGATTGTGGATTTTGTGCTAAATTTGTCTGGACAACCGTCCAAACAAATTCGGCATGAAACCCTAAAGTACATTTACAACTCGCACATGGAGGAGGAAACGTCAGTAAGAGAACATATTCTAAATCTGATGGCTCACTTCAACATAGCGGAATTAAACGTGGTGGTCGTAGATGAGAAAAGTCAGGTTTTGTTCATCCTAGATCTCTTCCGAAGAGTTTTCTGTAATTTTGCAGCAATGTAGCGATGAACAACATAGAGTATAATCTTACTTCTCTGCTGAATGAGCTGCAAAATTATCAGTCTCTTACGGATGATAAGAGACAACAGACTGGAGAGGCAAATATGTTTGCCCATTCCAAAAGTTCTCAGAAGGGTTCACCCTCTGGAACTAAGAATCATGATCATACTTACGAACTTAAGAAGATATGTAAGAAAGAAAAAAGTAATGATAAAGAGCAACCGTCTAGCAAGAAAAAGCTGTTATTTGATAACATATATGTAGTGTCAGGGTTTATTAGAAACCTTATTTTTATTTCTTGCCTTAGTAAACATTGTACTTCAATTTCTTTTCAATTGAATAAAGAGTTTATTTCTTTGGAAAAGTATTGAACTATGTGTTGCTCTTCTTGAGAATTATTTGCAATAGTTTAATTCAGTTAAAATAGTTTTAAACACTGAATTATTCAAAGTAGCAAGTACATGAACTGATTTCTCCTAAAGATGCTCACATCTGGCATCTTAGATTGGATCACATTAACCTCAATGGGATTGAGATATTGGTAAGAATGGACTTCTAAATAAGTTAGAAGAAAATGATTTACCTGTATGTGAATCCTCCCTAGAAGGCAAAATGACTAAAAGACCTTTTAGTGGAAAAGGTTATAGAGCCAAAGAACCTCTTGAGCTTATACATTCAGACCTCTGTGGTCCGATACAAGAGGAGGTTATGAATATTTCATCTCCTTTATAGATGATTATTCTAGATTTTGGCATATTTACCAAATGCATCATAAGTCTGAAACACTTGAAAAGTTCAAGGAATTCAAGACTGAAGTTGAAAATCAATTAGGTAAAGCAATTAAAACACTTCGATCAGATCGAGGTGGAGAGTACATGGATTTAAAATTCCAGAACTATATGATAGAACATGGAATTACATCCGAACTCTCAGCTCCCGGTACACCACAGCAAAACGGTGTATCGAAAAGGAGAAATAGAACCTTGTTGGACATGGTTCGATCAATGATGATTTATGCTCATCTCCCTAATTCTTTTGGGATTACACAGTAGAGACTGCGGTATACATTTTGAACAATGTGCCTTCAAAAAGTGTTTTCTGAAACACCTTTTGAACTCTAGAAATCACGTACAGGCAGTTTATGTCATTTCAGAATTTGGGGTTGTCCAGCACATGTGCTTGTAACAAATCCAAACAAATTGGATTCACGTTCAAAATTGTGCCTGTTCGTAGGCTACCCAAAAGAAACAAGAGGTGGTTTATTCTATGATCCTAAGGAAGATAAGATTTTTGTGTCGACAAATGCCATTTTCTTAGAGGAGGACCACATAAGGGAGCACAAACCAAGAAGTAAAATTGTGTTAAGTGAGTTAGGCAGAACAATAGCAAAGGTTGCTAATAAAACTAGTACGTCAACAAAAGTTGTTGACACTAGCTTGTCTAGTCAAGAGAGTCGATCTCAAGAGTTTAGTATGTCTCGACGTAGTGGGAGGGTTATAACACAACATGACAGTTACATGGGTTTATCTGAAACCCAAGTTGTTATACCAGATGACGACTGTGAGGATCCATCGACTTATAAACAAGCGATGGTTGACAAAGACAAATACAAATGAGTCATAGCCATGGACCAAGAAATGGAATCTATGTACTTCAATTCTGTTTGGGATCTTGTAGATAAACCTGATGGGGTAAAACCTATAGGTTGTAAGTGGATCTACAAGAGAAAGTGTGGTGTAGATGGAAAGGTGCAAACCTTTAAAGCTAGACTAGTAGTAAAAGGTTATACCCAGGTTGAAGGGTGGTGCGAAAATATCGAGTGCCCTAAACTAATATAAATTAGTATAAGACTCCGACACTTCTACGACGTGCAAGTATACACGGTCGAGAGCAGCAAGTGATAAGTTAAAGTATCGATCCCATGAGGACTATCTAAACCTAAATCAATGAGTGCCCTAGCAAATTTTCATTATTTTAGTGCAATGCATGAGTGTGAAAATTACTATTGTAAATAAATAAATTGATGTGATAAGTGTGCAAAGACAAGACTAGACTCAAGAAAATAACTAAATTTAAATGAGTAGAGGGGAGAATGCAAAGAAGAGGGAAGATGCAAGAGATGAGATTTTTAATGAAAAATAGGCTCGGGATAGGTTGGAGTTTTCATGTTCAATTGGATTGCAACTTTGAGTGATACCTTGAATTTACCTACACATGTATTCAAATGAATTTCTTTCGAAATCACTATGTTTTAAAACCTACAACTTCTCAATTGAGATCTAAATTATGCTCATGATTTTAGGTTCTAGGTGGGTTAATTATCTCTAATCAACTCAAGAATCCTAGAATGAAATTTTAGTTTTCTAATTCAGTAGCTCTCTCAAGTTCGTGAATTCTAGAGAAATCAAAGTGGTCAATTTTAATTCTCATGCAACGTTAAATTCAATAAAATTTCATAAATCCAACAATGGCATTAATCATAAATCATTCCAAAATCTACATTAAAAACGACCTAACCCTTTCCTAAGACAATTTAGTTCATGATAAAAATAAACTCACAAACTTCTAATTGATGCATGCTTTTATCCATCAAAGAATTCAAGAAAACAACCCAATGGTGTTTACAAATTTATCATAAATCAGTCACAATTCTAGCCTAAAAACAGTCACGAATTTGGTCTAAAATAGTGAACAAAAATAGTCTTAAATATGTGTCCAATAGCAGAAAAACAGTATTAACAATTAGAGATTAGGAGAGGTAATGACACGAAGCAAAACACCAATAGATACCACCGAAGACAACAAACCATAGTAGCAGATTTTAGTTTTTGCAGGTTATGTGCGACAACAATATCTCCTCAACCAAAGTTCGGAACGATGATCCAACCGTTCAATATGAAGCCCTGTGAGTCGCGAATAAGCTGCTAAATTTTAGCAAAATCCAACGGTTGAAACTTCGACAAATGACACTTTCGTGAGCGCCGCTAGTGAAAAACTGAACTGCACTAATCTCCCAATGCAACAGACATATCTGGCATACAAAAACTCAGAACGACGATCCAATCGTTCAAAGTAAAGCCGTCCGAGTCTTGAATAAGCTGTCAAAATTGCAGCAAAATCCAACGGTGGAAACGTCGACAAACGCAACTCTGTGAGCGTCGTCTGTGAAAAATTGAACTGCACGATTTTTGCTACAACAATGGCACCTTGAAGCTTCGATTTTTTTTTTTCACTCGCACGATTGCTACAACAATGACACCTTCATGATTCTTCTCTTCAATGCACATGTTTGTTGTAGCAATCACCCCTTCTCTCTCGCTCTCTTCCCCTTTTGTGGCAACTCATTCTCCCCTTGGCACTTGTGAACCCTACCTACCTAGCCTTCTTATATAAGATGGTGTTGCCCTAACTCCACAAATTACAAAAATTCTCTTAGGGTAGAAAGACCATCTTATCCTTCGGGTAAAATGTCTAAAATTCTCTTAGGGACTCCTGTAATTTTTATAATCTCCTGCACACAGAAAAATCTCAAATAAATTCATGAATTCAATTATAAATCAAACTAAATATGCAAGGATTTTTGGAGTTAAAAATCTCGTCTTTTGGTGTTTAATTAACCGTTAGCTTATTTTCCCAAATTTCTTCAAATAAAACATAAAAAACATAATAATTAATTCTTTTCGAACCTAATGCTTAAATTCAAGATTTTAAAACTAACACACACAATTTAGGGGTAAAATAACATGAGACTCAATAAATTCTATGCAATTCAAGTACATTAAGCACTAAAATTATAGTAAAATAACTCTCCTATGGCGAGTTATCAAAGGGGTTGGCTATGAGGAGACCTTTTCACCTGTTGCTATAGGAAAGTCTATCCGTATCCTACTTGCCATTGTCGCCTATTATGACTATGAGGTATGGCAAATGGATGTCAAGACAACCTTTTTGAATGACAATCTTGACAGGAACATCTACATGGACCAACTCAAAGGGTTCATTGAACCAGGACAAGAGCAAAAGGTTTGCAGGCTTAAAAGGTCCATCTATGGACTGAAACAAGCTTCTAGGTCCTGGAATATAAGGTTTGATGAGGCAATCCAATCTTTTGGCTTTGATCAGAATGATGATGATCCTTGTGTCTACAAGAAAATCATCAATAGTTATGTCGCATTCCTAGTTCTATATGTGGATGATATCCTACTTATTGGAAATAATGTAAAATATCTTACTGACATTAAAAATTGGCTGGCTACGCAATTCCAAATGAAAGATTTGGGTGAAGCGCAGTTTGTTCTTGGGATCCAGATTGTCCGGAACCGCAAGAATAAAACACTAGCCTTGTCTCAGACATCTTACATCGACAAAGTGTTGTCGAGGTTCAAGATGCAAGACTCCAAAAAGGGTTTATTGCCTTTTAGATATGAAGTTCATTTGTCTGAGGAACAATGTCCTAAGACACCTCAAGGAGTTGAGGATATGAGATAGATTCCTTATACATCAGCTGTTGGGAGCCTCATGTACGCCATGTTGTGTACTAGGCCAGACATCTGTTTTGCAGTTGGAATGCTCAGTACATATCAATCCAATCCAGGACCTGAACACTGGACAACGGTTAAAACAATCCTTAAGTATCTACGGAGAACAAGGAACTACATGCTTGTGTATGGGACTAAGGATCTGATCCTTACAGGATACACGAATTCTGACTTTCAGACTGATAAAAATTCTCGAAAATCTACATCAAGGTCATATTTTCTCTTACGTAGGAGCTGTAGGATGGCGAAGCGTCAAGCAGGGATGCATCGCTAATTCCACCATGGAGGTCGAATATGTAGCAGCTTGTGAAGCAGCTAAAGAGGCCGTTTGGTTAAGGAAATTCATGTTAAATTTGGAAGTTGTTCCAAATATGGGTTTGCCCATCACATTGTATTGTGATAACAGTGGTGCAGTGGCAAATTCAAGGGAACCACGAAGTCACAAGAGGAGAAAACATATTGAGCAGAAATATCATCTCATCCAGGAGATCGTGCATCGAGGAGACGTGATCGTCACGAAGATAGCCTCAGAGCACAACCTTGCCGATACTTTTAAAGTATTAGAGAGTCACCTAGATGGTCTAGGTTTACAAGTTTTCCCAAACTAGGGCAAGTGGGAGTATATTGTACAAAGGGTTTAAATGCCCTAGTTTATTGTATTTACATTATTGCAATGTTTTTAAGACTCCACAAGCTTTAGGTCAAGTGGGAGATTTTTGGGATTTGTGCCCTAAACTTATGTAATTTTGATCAAATAAATAAAAAGTTATTTGTTTTGATAAAATTATATTCTTGCTTTATAAATCCAATAAACTAAACTCCAAAGTTATAATGTATCTTGAACATCAGTATAGTAGATACTATTTGAATTGTGTTCAAGAATATAACCTAAATGGTGTATGGTATAAGAATAAGGTTGGAAACCTTATTCAGGTAACACCATGGATGCGACCCACTTTGTAATTAGTACAAATGAGGTAATCCAACTCAATCATGTGGTTGACATGCGAGTGGGGGCATCTTGTATGAAGAGTTCATACAAGACCGGACTGCAAATTATTAGTCTAACCAGTATAACACCGTTAACAGGATAAGACTTATAATTTATAGATGGTCATTAGTGACTCGACTTGAATCCTGAGTAAGTTAAGAACTTCTGCTTATAGGGATTTGTCCTTAGACTAGTATGGGTGAGAGTGGCATGTAGCCGACTCAATAAGCCTACCTTCTCAGGGACAAAACCTCGTAGGTAGCTGGGGACTTAACTATACAAGATGGAATTCACTCATTCCCACACTTAGGAATTAGATAGGTTGTTCCCTTAAGAACTGACTCAAGGTCTTGAACAACGGGCCCCTACCCTCTAAACTGATTAAGAGGGTTCGAGTCTATGGTAGTACCTTAGACTTGTTGTTCATTAGAGGATCAGTGGTGCTTAAGGAACAAAGAGGTAATCATAGGGGTAAAACGGTAATTTGACCCAACCGTGATTACGAACAACCTGTGAAGGGTCGACTCATGGGTAATGATTATATTAGTGGACACAATATAATCTACAGTGAGGAGAGTGCAACTACAAGTCTATAGTGGAGTGACTTGTAGTTAATGAATATTGATTAACTGGATCAAAGAGTTTGAGAAGTTAATCCACATCATTGGAGCTCATGAACTGTAGGTCCATTAGGTCCCTCCGTTGGCTCAAAATGGTAATATTGAGGGTATAAAGTTAGGAATGAAATTGAAGTGTTCAATTTCACATATGAAGTGTTATATCAATTATATATGATATAATTGATATAATATATGGTTTTAATGTGAATTAGATTCATATATAAACTATATACTAATGAGGGAATGAAGGAAGGATAGGATGGTAATTTTCATCCTATTTCCTTATAAAAGGTTGCATGAGATGCAATTTGAACTGTAGAATAATCATTGAAAACCCTGGATTATCAAGTGTTTTGTCTTGTTGGAAAAGTTCCACAAAACAAAAACACAACCTCTCTCACAACCATTTTACCTCATCCTAAAGGAACCCACATTCCTCCCTCACATAGAGAACAATGGAGAAGATCCGGTGGTGGTATCTTCATCCGTTCGGATTCGAGTTGCTGAGATCGTGATCGTGGGAGAAGGAGCACTTGAAGAAAGAGTTCTTCAAAGGTAATTACTTGTTGTCCATCTTGTAGAAGCATGCTTAATCTTAGATCTAGTTCTTTTTTATGAGATCCATGTAACAATATTAAGAACACACGATCAACAATCGCTTTCGCTGCGGTATTCGATCCCTTTAAGATAAATATGATTTACTTGTCACAGAAACTTGTTTAGTGGAGAGTAGTGACTCTTTCTGGATATTGGATTCAGGCGCCACTAACCACGTTTACTCTTCTTTTCAAGGATTGAGTTCCTGGCAGCGGCTGCAAGAGGGTAAGATAACACTAAGGGTTGGATCCGGAGAAGTTCTCTCAGCTGCAGCTATAGGCACGGTGAAACTGTTCTTTGGCGGGAAGTACTTATTATTGGATAATATGTACATAGTTCCTGGGTTTACGAGAAACCTAGTTTCTCTTTCCTGTCTATTAGAACCAAATATTTCTGTTTCTTTCAAGAGTAATAAAACGTTTATTTCTCGAAATGGAAATCTGATTTGTTCTGCTTCGCTTGAGAGCAATTTATATGTTTTTAACCCTAATTAGGTCAAAAGTGTTTTGAATACCGAATTGTTTAAAACAGCTGAAACGCGAACTAAGAGATTAAAAGTTTCTCCTAAAGAAAGTGCCCATCTTTGGCATATACGGTTAGGCCACATTAATCTCAATAGGATTTAGAGACTAATGAAGAGTGGTCTTGTAAGCGAGTTGGAACAAAACTCTTTACCGGTATGTGAGTCATGCCTTGAAGGCAAAATAACCAAACGTCCTTTTAGTAGAAAATGATATAGAGCCAAGGAGCCCCTTGAGCTTATACATTCTGACCTCTGTGGTCCAATGAATGTTAAAGCACGAGGAGGTTACGAAGACTTCGTATCTTTCATAGATGACTATTCGAGGTATGGGTACATTTACCTAATGCATAGGAAGTCTGAAACTCTTGAAAAGTTCAAGGAGTTCAAGACTGAGGATGAGAACCTGTTAGGTAAAACTATAAAGACACTTCGATCGGATCGAGGTGGAGTGTATATGGACACCGAATTCCAGGACTATATGATAGAACATGGAATTACGTCCTAACTCTCAGCACTTGGTATGCGACAGCAGAATGGTGTATCGAAGAGGAGAAACAGAACCCTGTTGGACATGGTTCGGTCGATGATGAGCTATGCTCGTCTCCCTGATTCTTTTTGGAGTTACAAAGTGGAGACTGCGGTTTACATTTTGAACACAGTTCCGTCGAAAAGTGTTTGTGAAACATCTTTCGAACTATGGCATGGTTGTAAAACCAATTTACGTCATTTCAGAATTTGGGGATGCCCGACCCATGTGTTGGTGTCAAACCCAAAGAAGTTGGAACCCCGTTCAAAGTTGTGCCTCTTTGTAGGTTATCCAAAAGAGACTAGGGGTGGTTTCTTTTACGATCCTAAGGAAAATAAGGTGCTTGTGTCGACAAACGCCACTTTTCTTGAGGAAGACCACATCAGGGATCACTTTCCAAGGAGTAAGATTGTGTTTAATGAAATGGACAGTTCATCAGCAAGAGTTGCTGATGGTGCTAGTACGTCAACAAGTGTTGTTGATCCTAGCTCGTCTAGTCAAGTCTGTTCAAAAGAGTTAGGAATGCCTCGACATTGTGGGAGGGCTGTGAGACAACCTGAATGTTACATGGGTTTAGCTGAAACCCAGGTCGTCACTCCTGATGATAACTGTGAGGATCCGTTGATCTATGATCAGGCAATGGCTGACGTTGACAAAGACGAATGGATTAAAGCTATGGACCAGGAAATGGAGTTGATGTACTTCACTTTCGTTTGGGAGCTTGTGGACCAACCGGATGGGGTTAAACCTATTGGTTGCAAGTGGATCTACAAGCGTAAACGTGGCGTAGATGGGAAGGTACAGACCTTCAAAGCTAAACTAGTGGCAAAGGGTTTTACCCAGGTGGATGAGGTTGACTATGAGGAAACCTTTTCACCTGTTGCCATGGTAAAGTCTATTAGAATCCTTCTGGCCATTGCCGCATATTATGACTATGAGGTATGTCATATGGATGTCAAGACCGCCTTTCTCAATGGAAATCTTGACGAGACCATCTATATGGACCAACCCAAGGGGTTCATTGCCCAAGGCCAAGAGCAAAAGGTTTGCTGACTTCAAAGGTCTATTTATGGACTGAAACAAGCCTCGAGGTCTTGGAATTTAAGGTTTGATGATGTGATCAAATCTTATGGCTTTGATCAAAATATTGACGAGCCTTGTGTCTACAAGAGAATCGTTAACAGTACTGTCATATTTCTAATATTGTATGTGAATGATATCCTTCTCATTGGGAATGAGGTAGGATTTCTTACTGACATTAAGGAATGGTTGGCTTCGCAATTCCAAATGAAAGATTTGAGAGAGGCACAATATGTTCTAGGTATCCAGATAGTCCAGAACCAGAAGAACAGAACGCTAACCATGTCTAAGGCGTCTTATATTGACAAGATGTTGTCTAGGTATAAGATGCAGAACTCCAAGAAGGGCTTGCTGCCTTTCAGGCATGGGGTTCACCTGTCTAAGGATCAATGTCCTAAGACACCTCAAGAGGTTGAGGATATGAGGCGAATCTCCTATGCTTCAGCTGTAGGGAGCCTGATGTATGCCATGTTGTGTACTAGGCCCGACATTTGTTATGCCGTTGAGATTGTCAGTAGGTATCAATCCAATCAAGGATTAGATCACTTGACAACCGTAAAGGCAATCCTCAAGTATTTGAGGAGGACGGGGAACTACAACCTTGTGTATGAGAGTGGGGATTTGATTCTTACGGGATACACAGATTCTGATTTTCAGACCGATAAGGATTCTAGGAAATCAACTTCGGGGTCAACCTTCATTCTGAATGGAAGAGTTGTAGTGTGGCGAAGCATCAAGCAGGGATGCATCGATGATTCCACAATGGATGTCGAGTATGTTGCGGCTTGTGAAGCTGCAAAGCAAGCTGTTTGGCTTAGGAAGTTCATGACGGATTTGGAGGTTGTTCCAAATATGAACTTGTCGATCACACTGTTTTGTGACAATAGTGGTGCAGTAGCAAACTCGAGAGAACCTCAGTGTCACAAAAGGGGCAAGAACATAGAGCGTAAGTATCACCTGATACGGGAGATTGTGCACCGCGGAGATGAGACAGTCACGCAGATAGCTTCGGAGCATAACGTTGCTGATCCATTTACAAAGGCCCTCACGGCTAAGGTGTTTGAGGGTCACCTAGAGAGTCTATGTCTTCGAGTGCTTCTTGACTAGGGCAAGTGGGAGTAATGTAAATGGGTATTCAATGCCCTAGTTTATTGTATTACTTTACTGTACATTTGAGAAATGTATTATGTGCTCCACTTGCTTAGTCCAAGTGGGAGTTTGTTGGGATGTATGTTCTCATCTCGTGTAGTTTATAATATTCAAAGTTGTAAATAAATAAGAGTTATTTATTTTAACTTTGTGTTATAAATAAGAGTTATTTATTTGAAATTTGTGTCTCACATATTTCATAAACTTAATCCAATAAACTAAGCTCTAGGGTCATTGTATTATGAGAGAACTAAGAACTTGAACGGTGTGTAGTGGACACACAAGGAGGATCACACTCGAGTTAATGGCCCGAACGGTCTATAGTATACGGATAGGGTTGGAGACCTAATCCTAGATACACTTTGGATGCGACCCGCTTTGCATTAGATACAAATGAGGTGATCTGACTCGTTCATGTGGTTGACATGCGAGTGGGGGCATCCTGTACAATGAAATTGTACAAGACCGGACCATGAATTATTAGACTTGCTGATGTAACACCGTTAACAGTATAGGGCTAATAATTTCATAGATGACCATTAGTGACTCGACCTTAATCTTGAGCGTGTTACGGAATCCTGTCTGCGGGGCTCTGTCCTTTGACTAGTACGGGTGAGAATGGCCACTGTTGCTCGCCCAATATGCCTATCTTCTCAGGGATAGGACCACGTGGGGAGCTGGGAACTTGACTACGCAAGAAGGAATTCACTCGTTCCCAACTTAGGGAAACTAGAGGGATTGTTCCCTTAAGTGTTGACTCCAGGGCTTGAACAACGGGGCCCCACCCTCTCGCTGGCTCGAGAGGGTTGTTGTTTATGGTTGGACCATGCAACGTAGTCGTTCATTAGAGGAGAAGTGGGACTTATGGAGCAAAAGGTAGACACAGGGGTAAAACAGTAATTTGACCCATCTGTGTCTACGAACAACTTGTGAAGGATCGACTCATGGGTATTGGTTATATCGATGGACACAACTTGTCCTACAGTGATGAGAGTGCAGCTACGCGTTTTAGTGGAGTGTTATCGTAACTAATAAATGTTGAATAACTGGGTCAAAGAGTTTGACAGGTTAGTCTCGGATCATTGGAGCTCGTCACGTGTAGGTCCATTAGGTCCATCGGTTGGCTCAAATTGGACAAATTGAGGCTTTACAGTTTGGTGTGAATTTGAAGTGTTCAAATTCATTATTTGGGTATTTATTTCGTTTAGATGAGATATAGATGACATAATATATAGTTTGATGTGAATGAGATTCATAATAAACTATTGTATAGCCTAATTGATTAATTAGTGCTAATTGCAGAAATTGAATTGAGAGAAATTAAATTGAATGTGATTCAATTTAAAATTCCACATTTATGCAAATAAGATTTGTATAATAAGGTATGAGATACCTTATATTATATGATATGTATATCATATAGTTGTGGTAAAATGGTAAATTGGTGGAGATTTTAACTCCACCACACACCATTATAAAAGGATGCATTCAAAGGCATCTCATAAGCCTTTTTTCCATTTTTTTGATTTTGATCTAAAGAGAGCAAAGTATTCTCTCTAGAACTCTCTCATTTCTCTAAGATCTCTCCTCACCCAAAACTAAAGGGAGTCCCACCTACTCTCCAACCTCCCGAGAACAATCGAGAAGACCTTGTGGAGGTGTCTTGCTGTTCGGATCGAGGTTCGTGTTCGAGGAGATCGTCCGTTCCAGAGAGATCGTGACCGGAGAAGGAAAGTATTGAAGAAGTGTTCTTCAACAAGTAAGTAGCATTATCCTTACTGTTTTTCTTCTTCTTTTATGCATGTTTAGCCTAGGATCTACGAGATAGATTCAATTTTGAGATAGATTCAATTTTAAGATAGAAATTACACAACGAATCAACGACGTTTCACAACGTCTTCCGCTGCAGGAATTCCAAATCGCATCAAGGTTTTGGTCAAGAATTTCTTGATTCAGAGGAGGAGTGTTTATGATTACCCTTTGGTGTGATACATCCTAAACCTTTGGAGTATCATTGTGAATTATTAATGACTTAGGAATCATTAGATAATTAGCTAAAAATGATTAAATTAATTAAAGGTTTAGCAAGAAACTAAAACAAGTATTTTGTATTTCAACAATATGAAATAGCTCAATCCTTTCCTTATTGGCTACTGAGAAATTAACAGGAGAAAATATGATGACCTTAAAAAACAATCTTAATATCATCTTGGTTGCAGACGATCTAAAGTTTGTGCTTATTGAGGAGTGTCCTCAGGTGCCAAGCTCGAATGTGTCACGAAATGTGCGTGATGCATACGATCGATGGATCAAGGCCAATGACAAGGCCAATGTCTACATCTTGGCTAGTATGTCAGACATACTAGCCAAGAAGCACGAGGGCATGATGACCGCCAAGGAAATCATGGATTCGTTGCAGGGCATGTTGGGACAACAGTCTGTTCAGGTCAGACACAATGCCCTCAAATACATCTTCAACGCTAGAATGGCAGAGGGATCATCTGTTTGGGATCATGTTCTCGATATGGGTTCACTTCAACACGACAGAGTCGAATGGTGCTTCTATCGACAAATCGAGCCAGGTCAGCTTTATATTAGAAACTCTAGCAGGGAGTTTTCTACAGTTTCGAAGTAACGCTGTTATGAACAAGCTTACTTTTAACCTTACCTCTCTTCTTAATGAACTCCAAACCTTCCAATCTCTGATGAAAATCAAAGGATCGAAAGGTGAGGCGAATGTTGCCAGTAGGAGTATTCACGGATGTTCAACCTTTGGAACAAAATCAATGGCTTCATCTTCCTCAAGCCTGAAAGGCAAGAAGAACAAAATGAAGAAGGTTGGTAAGGGGAAACGGGCTGACAAAACTGCCGCCCAGAAAGGCAAGAAGGTCAAAGAAGTTGCAGACAAAGGAAAATGTTTCCACGACAATGAAGACGGGCATTGGAAACGGAACTTTCCGAAGTACATTGCAGAATAGAAGAAAGAAGGTAAATATGATTTACTTTGCTTAGAAGCTTGTTTAGTGGATGGTGATAATTCTGCCTGGATATTGGATTCAGGAGCCACTAATCATGTCTGTTCTTCTTTTCAGGGAATTAGTTCCTGGCAGCAGTTAAAAGAAGGAGAGATAACACTCCGTGTTGGAAATGGGAAAGTTGTCTCATCTATAGCAGTGGGCCTTATGAAGCTATTGTATGGCAAGAAACATATGTTGTTAAACAATGTACTAGTGATACCAGGGTTTACTAGAAACCTAATTTCAATTTCTTGCTTAGTAGAACAATGTACTTCAATATCCTTTTCTTCTAATAAAGTCTTTATTTTTAAGTTATATTAGAGGAAAATGAAGGGATAAGATTCAAGTTAAAACGGTAATTTGACCCAGCTGTGATTACGAACAACCTGTGAAAGGTCGACTCATAAGTATTGATTATATCAGTGGATACAACATAGTCTACAGTGACGAGAATACAACTACGAGTCTATAGTGGAATGACTCATAGTTAATGAATTTTGGTTAATTGAATCAAATAGTTTGATCGAGTAATCTTGTATCATTGGAGCTCATGATCTGTAGATCCATTAGGTCCCTCCGTTGGCTCAACATGGAAATAAGGAGGGTTTATAGTTTGGAGTGAAATTGAAATGTTCAATTTCATGTTTAAAGGGATATATCAATTATATATGATATAATTGATATAACATATGATTCAATTCATGAGATATCATAAGAGCACTATAGGGGTAGGATGGTCATTTCGACCTTATTTCTCTATAAATATGTGCATGAGATGCACATTTGTCAAGCTAATTCAAAAAGGCAACCCTAATGCTCTCTTTGACAAGTGTTTTGTTGGTAGAGTTCCAAAATACTTGTCTTCTCTCAAAATCCCTCCCAACTCCAAAAGAGGTTCCACCACCTTCTCTCTCCTAGAGATACAACGGAGAAGATCTAGCGGGTAGATCAAAACTACTTGGTAGTTTGTGGAGAACGTGAGATCTTTAAGATCGTTGAGATCGTGAGAACGAGAGGATCAAAAGGAGCACGTGCTGTTTTTTGTCTTGAAAAGTAATATACTTGTTGTCCATATAACCTAATATGCATGCTTAATGGTTTTATGTATGTTTTGATTTGATCTACGTAACATATTACAAGAACACACGATTCAAATCGCTTCCGCTACGGGATTCTATCCCATCATGATGAGCTCCAATAATCCGAGAATAACCTGTCCAACTCTTTGACTCTGTTAAGGCCGTAGCTGCACCCCCATCACTATAGGACAAGTTGTGTCCATTGATATAACTAATGCCTGTGAGTCGACCCTTCACAGGTTGTTCGTAGGCACAGTTGGGTAAAATTACCATTTTACCCCTGTGTCTACCTTTTGCTCCTTAAGTCCCACTACTTCTCTAATGAACAACAATGTTGTATTGTCCAACCATAAACAACATCCCTCTCAGGCCACTGAGAGGGTGGGTGCCCGTTGTCCAAGCCCCAGACACAACACTTAAAGGAACAACCCCTCTAGTTCTCCTAATTCAGGAACGAGTGAATTCCGTCTCGTGTAGTCAAGTTTCCAGCTCCCCATGTGGTCCTGTCCCTTAGAAGATAGGCATATTGGATGAGGAACTGTGACCACCCTCACCCGTACTAGTCAAAGGACAGACTCCTGCAGACAGAAGTCCGTAACACGCTCAGGATTAAGGTCGAGCCACTATTGGTCATCTACGAAATTATTAGCCCTATACTGTTAACGGTGTTACATCAGTAAGTCTAATAATTCACGGTCCGGTCTTGTACAATATCATTGCACAAGATGCCCCCACTCGCATTTCAAGCACATGAACGAGGTTAATCACCTCGTTTGTATCTAATACAAAGCAGTTCACATCCACAGTGTATCAAGGATTAGGTCTCCAACCCTATCCGTATACTATAGACCGTTCTGGTCATTAACTCGAACGTGATCCTCCCTGTGGGTCCACTACACACTATTCAAGTTCTAGTTCTCTCATAATTCAATGACCTTGGAGCTTAGTTTATTGGATTAAGTTTGTAAATATACGAGACACAAAGTCATGAAAAAATAAATCTTATTTATTTCAATAAGGAATGTTACAAACATATACGAGATTAGGACATACATCCCAACAAACTCTCACTTGGACTAAGCTAGTGGAGTACAAAATACATTTCTCAAATGTACAGTAATAATACAATAAACTAGGGCATTAAATACCTTTTACAATACTCCCACTTGCCCTAGTCAGGAAGCACTCGAAGACCTAGACTCTCTAGGTGACCCTAAAACTGAAGGGAATCGAAGTCCCCGCAGCGGAAGCGATTGCGAATCGCGCGCTCTTGATTTAGTTACAACGATTAATTCAAGAACATACATAACAAGATTAAGCATAAAATCAGAATGGACAACAAGAATTTACCTTTGAAGAACCTTTCTTCGAGTGCTCCTCTCTCCCACGGTCACGATCTCAGCAACATGAACTCCAACATACGAAGACATGACCACCGGATCTTCTCCGTTGTTCTCTAGGTGAGGGAGGAAGGTGGGTTCCCTTTAGGAGAGGTGATGTAATTTGAGAGAGATGTGTGTTTTGGAACTCTTCCAACAACACAACAAGAGAGCTTGTCAAACCTTGCTTAGAATGACTTAACCTAGTTGCATCTCATGCAACCATATATATAGGGGAATGGGATGGTAATGACCATCCTACCCCTCCTTTAATCTCTCTTTAATATATAGTTTATATATGAATCTAATTCACATTAAAGCTATATATTATATCAATTATATCATATATAATTGATATAACTCCTCATGTATGAAATTGAACATTTAAATTTCACTTCTAACTTTATACTCTCAATATTACCATATTGAGCCAACGGAGGGATCTAATGGACCTATAGTTCATGAGCTCCAATGATGTGAGATTCACTGATCAAACTCTTTGATCCAGTTAATCAATATTCATTAACTACAAGTCACTCCACTATAGACTTGTAGCTGCACTCTCCTCACTATAGATAATATTGTGTCCACTGATATAGTCATTACCCATGAGTCGACCCTTCACAGGTTGTTCGTAATAACAGCAGGGTCAAATTACCGTTTTACTCTTGTGATTACCTCTTTGCTCCTTAAGCACCACTGATCCTCTAATGAACAACAAGTCTACGGTCCTACCTTAGACTCATACCCTCATAGAGGACGGGGCCCTGTTGTTCAAGACACGAGTCGATTCTTGGGAACAACCTATCTAATTGCTTAGTGTAGGAATGAGTGAATTCCATCTTGCATGATTAAGTTTCCACTACCTACGAGGTTACGTCCCGAGAAGGTAGGCTTATTGAGTCGGCTACAGGCCACTCTCACCCATACTAGTCTAAGGATAAACCCCTATAAGCAGGAGTTCTTAACTTGCTCAGGATTTAGGTCGAGTCACTAATGACCATCTATAAATTACTAGTCTTAACCTGTTAACGGTGTTACACTGGTTAGACTAATAATTTGCGATCCAGTCTTGTATGAACTCTTCATACAGGATGCCCCCACTCGCATGTCAACTACATGAATGAGTTGGATCACCTCATTTGTACTAATTACAAAGTGGGTCGCATCCATGGTGTTACCAGAATGAGGTTTCCAACCTTATTCTTATACCATAGACCATTTAGGTTATAATTTGAACTCAACCCAAATAGTGTCCACTACACTGATTTAACCTTGGACCTTTGTTTATTGGATTTATTAAAGCAAGACTGTAATCTTATCAAAACAAATAACACTTTATTTAATTGATCAAAATTACACAAGTTTAGGGCATAAATCCCAACAATCTCTCACTTGACCTAAAGCTTGTGGAGTACTAAACATTACAGTAATGTAAATACAATAAACTAGGGCATTTAAACCCCGTTGTACAAAATACTCTCACTTGTCCTAGTTGGAAAAGATTTGTAAACCTAGAGCTTCTAGGTGACTCTCAATTACTTTAGCCGTGAGAGCCTTTGTAAAAGGATCAACAATGTTGTGCTCTGAGGCTATCTTCGGGACATTCACGTCTCCTCTATGCACGATCTTCCGGATGAGATGATACTTCCGCTCTATATGTTTTCCCCTCTTGTGACTTTGGGGTTCCTCGAATTTCCATCTTTGCACCACCTTTATTCGCATGTCTGACGTGATGGGCAAAGTCATATTTGGAACAACTTTCAAATTTAGCATGAATTTCCTTAACCAAACGGCCTCTTACCGCTCTTCACAAGTCGCTACATATTCGACCTCCATGGTGGAATCAACGATGCATCCTTGCTTGACGCGCGCCATACTACAACTCCTCCGTTAAGAGTGAATCACGACCACGATGTAGATTTTCGAGAATTTTTATCAGTCTGAAAGTCAGAATCCGTGTATCCTGTAAGGATCAAATCCTTAGCCCCATACACAAGAATGTAGTTCCTTATTCTCCGAAGATACTTAAGGAATTTTTTAACTGTTGTCCAGTGTTCAAGTCCTGGATTGGATTGATACCTACTGACCATCCCAACTGCAAAATAGATGTCAGACCTAGTACACAACATGGCGTACATCAGGCTCCCAACAGCTGATACGTAAGGAATCCGTCTTATATCCTCAACTCCTTGAGGTGTCTTAGGACACTGTTCCTTAGACAAATGGATTCCATGTCTAAAAGGCAACAAGCCCTTTTTGGAATCTTGCATCTTAAACCTTGACAACACTTTGTCTATATAAGATGCTTGAGACAAGGTTAGTGTTTTATTTTTGCGGTTTCGGACAATCTGGATCCCAAGAACAAACTGCGCATCTCCCAAATCTTTCATTTGGAACCGCGTAGCTAGCCATTCCTTGATGTCAGTAAGATAACCTACATCATTCCCAATGAGTAGGATATCATCCACACAGATAATCAGGAAAACGACAGAACTATTGATGATTTTCTTGTAAACACAAGGTTCATCATCATTCTGGTCAAAACCATAAAATCTTATTGCCTCATCAAATCTTATAGACATGGACCTAGAGGCTTGTTTCAGTCCATAATTTGACCTTTTAAGCCTGCAAACCTTTTGCTCTAGTCCTGGTTCAATGAACCCTTTGGGTTGGTCCATGTAGATGTTTTCCTCAAGATTGTCATTCTAAAAGGTTGTCTTGACATCCATTTGCCATACCTCATAGTCATAATAGGCGGCAATGACAAGAAGGATAAAGATAGACTTTACCATAGCAACAGGTGAAAAGGTCTCCTCATAGTCAACCCCTTCAACCTGGGTATAACCCTTTGCTACTAGTCTAGCTTTAAAGGTTTGCACCTTCCCATCTACACGACGTTTTCTCTTGTAGATCCACTTACAACCTATAGGTTTTACCCCATCAGACTTATCTACAAGATCCCAAACAGAATTGAAGTACATCGACTCCATTTCTTGGTCCATGGCTATGACCCATTTGTCTTTGTCTTTGTCAACCATTGCTTGATTATAAGTCAATGGATCCTCGCAGTTGTCATCTGGTATAACAATTTGGGTTTCAGCTAAACCCATGTAACGGTCAGGCTGTATCAAAACCCTCCCACTACGTCGAGGCATACTCAACTCTTGAGATGGACTTTCTTGACTAGACAAACTAGTATCAACAACTCTTGTTGACGTACTAGTGTTCTTATTAGCAACCTTTGCTAATGTTCCGTCTACCTCACTCAACACTACTTTGCTTTTTGGTTTGTGGTCCCTTATGTGGTCCTCCTCTAAGAAAGTGGCATTTGTCGACACAAAAACCTTATCTTCCTTAGGATCATAGAATAAACCACCTCTTGTTTCTTTTTGTATCCTACGAATAGGCATAATTTTGAACGTGAATCCAACTTCCTTGTATTTGTCACAAGCACATGTGTCGGACAACCCCATATTCTGAAGTGACATAAACTGCCTTTACGTCCTTTCCAGAGTTCAAAACGTGTTTCAGAAACACTTTTGGAGGGCACATTATTCAAAATGTATGTTGCAGTCTCCACTGCGTAACCCCAAAAGGAACTAAGGAGATGAGCATAACTCATGTTTGATCGAACCATGTCCAACAAGGATCTATTTCTCCTTTCCGATACACCGTTTTGCTGTAGTGTGCCGGGAGCTGAGAGTTGGGATGTAATTCCATGTTCTATCATATAGTTCTGTAATTTTAAATCCATGTACTCTCCACCTCAATCCGATCGAAGTGTTTTAACAGTTTTACCTAATTGATTTTCAACTTTAGTCTTGAATTCCTTGAACTTTTCAAGTGCTTCAGACTTGTGGTGCATTAGGTAAATATGCCTAAATCTAGAATAATCATCTATAAAAGAGATGAAATATTCATATCCACCCCTGGCTTTAACATTCATCGAACCACAAAGGTCTGAATGTATATGTTCTGAGGGTCTTTGGCTCTATAACATTTTCCACTAAAAGGTCTTTTGGTCATTTTGCCTTCTAGGAAGGATTCACATACTTGCAAAGAATTTTCTTCTAAGTCGTTTAGAAGTCCGTTCTTTACCAATCTCTCAATCCTATTGAGATTAATGTGACCCAATCTTAGATGCCAAAGATGAGCATTTTTATTATGAGAAGTTTTACGTTTCTTAGTTTGTGCGTTTGCAGTTTTAAATAATTTAGTGTTCAAAACCATTTTGATTGAATTAGGCCTTAAAACATACAATCCATTTTCTAATGAAGCTGAACATATTTCTAAACCTTTCTTCAAAATAAACACTTTATTCATAGAAAAGGTAACAGAAATACATTGTTCAATAAGGCAAGAAATGGAAATAAGGTTTCTAGTAAACCCTGGTATCACTAATATATTGTCCAACAATACATATTTCTTGCCAAAATAAAGCCTCATTGTGCCTACTGCTACAGTTGAGACGACTTCTCCATTTCCAACCCAGAGCGTTATCTCTCCTTGCTGTAGCTGCTGCCAGGAATCAATTTCCTGAAAAGAAGAGCAAACATGATTAGTGGCGCCTAAATCAAGTATCCAAGTTTTTTATCATTATCCACTAAACAAGCTTCTAGGAAAAGTAAATCATATTTACCTTTCTTCTTCTTTTCTGTAATGTACTTCGGACAGTTTCGTTTCCAATGCCCGTTTTCGTTGCAGTGGAAACACTTTCCTTTGTCAGCAACGTCTTTGACTTTCTTGCCCTTCTAGGCGGTAGTTTTGTCAGCTTGTTTTCCTTTACCAACCTTCTTCATGTTCTTCTTCTTTCCTCTCAGGTTAGAAGAAGATGAAGCCACTGTTTTATCCCAAAGGTCGAACCTCTATGATAACTCCTACTGGAAACATTTGCCTCACCTTTCGATCCCTGAATTTTCATCAAAGACTGAAAGGTCTGGAGTTCATTCAGAAGGGAGGAAACTATCTGGAAGGGTTTCCAGAATGAAGCTAACCTGGCTCGACTCATCGATGGAAGCACCATTCGACTTCGCGATGTTAAAGTGCACCATTATATCCAGGACATGATCCCAAACAGATGTACCCTTTGGCATCCTCGAGTTGAATATGTTCTTTAGGGCATTATGTCGGGCTTGTGTGGACTGTTGTCCAAACATACCATGCAAAGAATCCATGATTTCCTTGGCGGTAATCATGCCCTCATGCTTCTTGGCTAATATGTCAGACATACTTGCCAGCATGTAGACCTTGGCCTTATCATTGGCCTTGATCCATCGATCATATGCATCACGAACATTTCGTGACGCATTCGAGCCTGGCACCTGAGGACACTCCTCAGTTAGCACAAACTTCAGATCATCCACTACCAAAATAGTGTTGAGTTTGTTTTTCCATGTCATTATATTCTCTCCGGTTAACTTTTCCGCACCCAATAGTGAAATTATAGAGCTAGACATTTTTGCTGAAAATTTACAAACAAACTTGTATGAGTTTCTTGCTATAATTCTAATCCAATCATGTTTTAGCTAACTATCAAATGATTCCTAGGCCATTTATAATTTGGAATGATACTCCAAAGGTTTAGAATGTATGACACCGAAGGGTAATCAAAAACACTCCTCCTCTTGATCAAGACACTCTTGACCAAAACCTAATACCAGAATAACTCTTATTCCTATAGGTTTTAGTTACCATTTTTTCGGTCTGGATACATACACAACTTATGTACCCCGTGAGTGTAACCTTCTCGCTTTAGATCCCAAAGTCTCGATCCAATAAAATCCGCCGAAGGGAGGACTAAATTCGAAAATAGTCTAAGGAAATCTTTATCGCTTTCGGATGTCTACTGTGTTTGATCCCCTATGATCAAGCCCTCCGAAGGGATTGTCTGGTCCATGTCAAACTAGCAGGCTGACCATAGTGGTCTAACGGTGTAAACCGACAAAAGAGACCGTAGGTTTTGTTTTCACTAAACCTGCTCCCACTCACTATAAGTACCCTTTCCATTCACCTTGATATGGACTCATACAAACACCATCCGAAGGGGGACGCTCCCGTTTGCGCCACGAGGCCAAGTATGAGTCTCACGAAGTGAACTTCCCGGAGATAGCGTAGGTGGAAAAAATATGTATCTCTTACACTTTTTCCTCCCACTAAATACTTTAAAGTTTATAGGAATTACTTAGGCTAAAAACCCGGCTAATGGTTTTTCCTAACTCTATCAATATAACTCTTATATTGATAATCAATATAACTCTTATATTGATTTTATCCTAAGTTTGTTAATATAACTCCGTATATTAAACCTAGGATCTCTAGTTTATTTACCCTTTAATAAACCCGCTGACGCTACTGTAATTTATAAGACTCTCTGATTAAATTTCACTCCTAGGTCAGTTCCCAAGTAGGGGTGTTAGTTTAAAGTCAAACTTAAATACTGACCTAGACAGAACTTTCCTTAGACAGAGTTCCTCTTTTAATCATAGCTTATAAATTACTTGGTTCCTAATTCTAATCTAATTAGAACTAGATAACCTATGGTCTAATATTTCCAAGTTCTAAACACTTTAAAACTAATAAAAACCTTAGGTGACATGCATACTATGTTATAGTGCTTGATCATTCATCACATGAATAATAAGACATTCATAGCATATTCATCTCATGATATATAATGCATGTCAATGTTGTCCATAAATTAATATAACAACCTTATATTAATTAATCATGCAAACTATATAATATAACTCCTTATATTATAAATGATGCATGAAAATGCTTAACCTAAGGTGGGATTTCTAAAATAAAAGCATACATTATGCATGACAATAATTACACAACAATTGCACAATTTAAATAGCAAAAATTAGACCAATTTTGGCACCCTAGAAATAATTTTAATTAATATAATCTAATTATATTAATTAAAATTAAATATATTAAATATATTAAATATAAAACATTTTTATAATTAATATATATTAAAAATCTGTTTTCTACCTGTTGCTCTTTGCGTGAAACATATCTGGCATTGCAACGCTGCTCCTTGTCATTTTCTGTCGAGCGTTGCGCAACGCCATAACGTTGCAACGCTAGAGGCTGCGTTGCAACGCTGCCTCCTGTGCGCGCCTTCTCCCGCAAGCGCAGCGTTGCAACACCGATAAACAGCGTTGCAACGCTGCACACAGATAACAATGTGATTTCTCCAAATCTTGCTCGTTTTCGCTCCGATCTTCTCAGCAACCGCTTTGCCTCGATCGACACGGACTTACAGACTCGATTTACAATTAAAATTGCCCAAAACACCGGGCCCTTACATTGAACGAGTCAATGGAAATTGTAAATCTAAGTGCCAAAATTGAAAACATCTAATTTTGCAACACCGTTCATACATCTCATGCAAAAACAGTAAATCCCACCTTGTTCTTGAAAAATCTAGAACATAAATCAAGAACGCAATTGGGCTCTGATACCAATTGAAGGGAATCGAAGTCCCCGCAGCGGAAGCGATTGTGAATCGCGTGCTCTTGATTTAGTTACAACGATTAATTCAAGAACATACATAACAAGATTAAGCATAAAATAAGAATGGACAACAAGAATTTACCTTTGAAGAACCTTTCTTTGAGTGCTCCTCTCTCCCACGCTCACGATCTCAGTAACAGGAACTTCAACGTACGAAGACACGACCACCGGATCTTCTCCGTTGTTCCTTAGGTGAGGGAGGAAGGTGGGTTCCCTTTAGGAGAGGTGAGGTAATTTGAGAGAGATGTGTGTTTTGGAACTCTTCCAACAACACAACAAGAGAGCTTGTCAAACCTTACTTAGAATGACTTAACCTAGTTGCATCTCATGCAACCCTATATATAGGGGAATGGGATGTAAATGACCATCCTACCCCTCGTTTAATCTCTCTTTAGTATATAGTTTATATATGAATCTAATTCACATTAAAAATATATATTATATCAATTATATCATATATAATTTACATAACTCCTCATGTATGAAATTGAACATTTAAATTTCACTCCTAACTTTATACCCTCAATATTACCATATTGAGCCAACGGAGGGATCTAATGGACCTATAGTTCATGAGCTCCAATGATGTGAGATTAACTTATCAAACTCTTTGATCCAGTTAATCAATATTCATTAACTACAAGTCACTCCACTATAGACTTGTAGCTGCACTCTCCTCACTATAGATAATATTGTGTTCACTGATATAGTCATTACCCATGAGTCGACCCTTCACAGGTTGTTCGTAATCAAAGCTGGGTCAAATTACCATTTTACCCCTGTGATTACCTCTTTGCTCCTTAAGCACCACTGATCCTCTAATGAAAAACAAGTCTAAGGTCCTACCTTAGACTCATACCCTCATAGAGGACGGGGCCCCGTTGTTCAAAACCTGGAGTCAGTTCTTAAGGGAACAACCTATCTAATTCCTTAGTGTAGGAATGAGTGAATTCCATCTTGCACAGTTAAGTTCCTAGTTACCTACGAGGTCCTGTCCATGAGAAGGTAGGCTTATTGAGTCGGCTACAGGTCACTCTCACCCATACTAGTCTAAGGACAAACTCCTATAAGCAGGAGTTCTTAACTTGCTCAAGATTCACGTCGAGTCACTAATGACCATCTATAAATTACTAGTCTTATCCTGTTAACGGTGTTACACGAGTTAGACTAATAATTTGCGATCCAGTCTTGTATGAACTCTTCATACAGGATGCCCCCATGATAACTCACCATAAGTGAGTTATTTTACTAGAATTTCAGTGCTTAATCAACTTGAATTGCATAGAATTCATTGAGCTTCATGTTATTTTATCCCTAAAATTATGAATGTTAGTTGAAAATCTTGAATTTAAGCATTAGGTTCTAAAAGAATTAATTTTGATGATTTTGTGCTTTAATTTGGAGAAATTAGCTAACAAGTAATTAAAGACCGCAATTTGAGATTTTTCTTAACTTTTACATATTTAGTTTGATTTATGATTGATAATGATGTATGAGGATTTTTCTGTGTGCAGGAGATGTGTAAAAGAAAAAAATTACAAAAACCCATAAGGACATTTTAGACATTTTACCCGAAGGGCAAAATGGTCTTTATACCCTAAATGGCGTGTTTGTAATTATCAAACTAGGGCAACATCTTCTTGTGATAAAAGGAAAAAGAAGAGAGGAGCTGAGGAGGGCGTTTTTGCGAGAGGAGAGTCCTTGTGTTTGCTGAAGCAATCGCGGAAGAAGCAATTTTTAGGGTGTTGCTACAGCAAGGCCGAGAGACGGGAACGAGAGGAGCAGTAAGAACACAGTGGTTGTCGTCGATTGCTGAAGAAATTGTAAGGGGAGACTGAGGTTCGGCGTTTTGCTACAGCAAAGCTGAGGGGAGAAAAACGGTGAAGGCATCGAGAGAGCCAACCTACCTCCTTGCTGAAGCAATCGGAAGAATGCGCTAAAAAATTGTTGTAGCAATTGCGAGGAGGGGCAGCATCGGAAGAGCAGACCCATCGATTGCTGAAGCAATCGCGAAGGAGGCACAGAGGAGCGTTGTTGTGCGCGTAGGTGCGAGGAATCGCCCAACTTTTGCTGAAGCATTCGCGCGCATTGGTGAGTATCGACCAAGTATTGCTGAAGCATTTGTGCGGCCTTTGCGTTGCTGTGAGGAGTCGCCCGACTATTGCTGAATCAATTGCCTGGAGTTGCCCGACTGTTGCTGAAGCAATCACGTGGTAAGCTGTGAAGAGCAAAACCCGATAAGCCATTTGCTGAAGCAATTTGGCAGATCAGTGTTAAGGTCAACTGAGGCAGTTTGCTGAAGCAAAGTACCCTGCCGTAGACCAAAGTTGAGGTGCTTTGCTAGGCTATTCTTTGAAGCAAAAAAAACAAACAAGCTACCTGTTGTGTAACTATTCCTTACTTTGAAGTGCTATTGCTTATTATTCTTGCAAATTTGACACTGTTTTGTTGAGTTGTTTTACACTGATTAGAAGTAAAATTGCTCACTGTTTAGACAAATTGTGTGGCTATTTTGTGTTGTTCTGTAGATATAAATCTCTTGATTAGTGAAAGCATGCTCAACTTAAATATGTGTAATTTGACTCCAATCATGAGCTAAATTCTCCTAGGCACGGGTTAAGTTGTTCTTCAATGTATAAATTGTAATAAATTAATGGTTGATGTCATAGTTGAATTTATGAGATTTTAATGTTTACAACGATGCATGAGGGTTAAAATTTGGCCACTTTAACTTCTCTTTAAATTCATGAACTTGGAAAAGCTAGTGAATTAGGAAATTAAAATTTCATTCTAGGATCTTGAGTTAATTAGGGATAATTAACCCACCTGGAACCTTGAAATCTTGAGCGTAATTTAGGTCTCAATTGGGAAATTGTTGGTCTTAAAATTTAGTGATTTTGGAAAAATTCACTTGATCATGTGTGAAGGTAAATTCAAGGCATCAACCACATATTTGTTATTTTAATTATACATGAAACTTCAACTTAACCCTAGCCTATCTCTCAATCTAAAAGCCCTAGTTTACTCTCGTCTAGTTTATGTTTTTAACGTTTTCACGTACTTTTGAATTATTGCATTAGTCTTCGTTATACTTAACTCATCCAATTAATAAGATAAAAAAAATCAAATTCTATTATTGCATTCACTGATTTTGTTTAACACAAATTTGCATGCCCATTGCATTGCACAAAAAAAAAAAAAAAATAGGAAACAAATTTCTAGGACACTCATTGATTTAGATTCTACTAGTCCTCGTGGGATCGATACTTTTCTTATCACTTGCTGCACTGACCGTGTATACTTGCACGTCAAAGGAGAGTCAGTCTCATCCTAGTTGCATTAGTTTAGGACACCTGACATTTTTCGCATCAAGTTTTTGGCGCCGTTGCCGGGAACTAGCTTTGAATCTTATCTGTGAGTTTGAGAAATTTTCTTTACTTTTGTGTTTTTTTTTTTTTAGGATTAGTTTCTTTTTCATAATATTGCTTTAGTTGGGGTTTTCTGCATTTCAGGTATTTGAGGATAGTTTATGAATGTGCGTCGCCAGTTAGAGTTTGATTTTGACCCCGAAATAGATAGAACCTTTAGGAAGCGGTTGAGAGAGCAAAAATTAGCCATGGCTAACAAGAATAATCCTAGAGACCCTATAGATCCTCTAGCCCAACACCATAACCCTAGAGCACCCCAAGATGTTAGAGACAATCCACTTTTTAACCTTCCGGCAGGGGGTCCTACTAATGTGATAGAGCTAGCCAATGACCGAGAGCGAGCCATTAGGACCTATACCAACCCCTTAGTGGATGAATTGAATCCAGGGATAATCAGACCTGTTATACAAGCTACTTCTTTTGAGCTAAAACCAGTTATGTTTCAAATGCTCCAAACGATTGGGCAGTTCCATGGCTTACCAGCTGAGGACCCCCATCTCCATTTGAAATCATTCCTGGGAGTAAGCGATTCCTTCATCATGCCAGGAGTCTCTAGTGACGCCATTAGATTGAGCTTATTCCCTTATTCCCTTAGGGACGCTGCAAAGAACTGGTTGAATTCACTTCCGCCAGGTGCAGTAGATTCCTGGAACTCCTTGGCAGAGAAATTCCTAATAAAATATTTCCCACCCACTAGAAATGCAAGATTTAGGAATGAAATTGTAGCTTTCCAACAGTTTGATGATGAAACCCTGAGCGAGGCCTGGGAGAGGTTTAAGGATCTTTTGCGTAAATGCCCCCACCATGGATTGCCTCACTGCATCCAAATGGAGACATTCTACCATGGTTTGAACACCTCCACTAAGCAAGTAGTGGATGCCTCTGCTAATGGAGCTTTATTGGCCAAAACTTACAATGAGGCCTACGAGATATTAGAGAGGATCTCATCCAACAATTGCCCGGTGGGCGGATGTGAGAAGAACTTCTGTAGGAAAAAAAAAGGAGTCCTTGAGTTGGACACATTGAACTCAATAAATGCTCAAATCTCTTCCATGGCTTCCATGTTGAAGAATTTGACTATGGGTAACGTGAACCAAATCTCTTCCAATGCTCCAACCCCATCTTTTGCACCTCAAGAGAGTTTAGAATCCTGTGTCTACTGTGGTGAAGGACACACTTTTGAGTTCTGCCCTAGTAACCCTGCATCAGTTTGTTATGTAGGAAACTCAAACCAGGGTTAATCTAGGAATAACCCATATTCGAGCACCTATAACCCAGGATGGAGGAATCACCCAAATCTATCTTGGGGAGGCCAAAGCAGCAATGCCCAAGCCCCTCAAATGCAAAATAGAGTGAATCAACCACCTGGTTTTAGGAATCAAGGGTATCAGAATTATGGGAATCAGAACTCTGCCCTTCAACCACAACAGAAGGCTACACCCTCCCAGCAAGTTTTAGGTGATTCTCTAGAAAGCTTGTTCAAAGAATACATAGCTCGCAATGATGCTATTTTAGCTCGCAATGATGCTATTTTTACTCGCAATGATGCTATTATTCAGAGTCAACAAGCTTCTATAAGAAATCTTGAAATGCAAGTTGGCCAATTAGCAAATGAGCTAAAGGCAAGGCCCTTTGGGCACGCTCCTGCAGCACACGAAATCCTAAAGAGAGATGGGAAGGAACATGTTCTAGCGGTAGAGAATTAAGGAGTGGGAGAATTTTAGGAGAGGGTAGTTGTGAGAAAACCCAGAGAGATGAGCGAACTGACTCTGTTGATGAGGAAGGGCAAGATGAGGAAATGGTAGATCCAAAACATCGGGGAACCGATGGGATTGAGGATAAACCAGAATCTCAATAAGCCTCAACTTCCAAGGAAACAACAGTAGAAGTGCCTGAGTTCAAACCACCCCCACCACCCTATCCTCAAAGACCGAAGAGGAAGCGAAGAAGGAAGCCCATTTTGAAAAATTCTCGGATATGCTAAAGGAGGTCCATATCAACATACCACTGATTGATGCGTTGAAGCAAAAGCCCAACTACTTGAAGTTTCTCAAGGACATCTGTTCTGAAAAAGAGAAGTTCCAAGAGTTCAAAGTGGTATCGTTGAGTGAGGAGTGTAGTGCGGTGTTGTAAATAGGATACCCCATAAGGAGAAGGATCACGGATCTTTTACCATACTCGTGTCTATTGGTAGAAAGGCAGTTAGGAGGGCGCTATGTGATTTAGGAGCTAGCATCAACTTGATGCCTCTCTATTTATAAGGGATTAGGCATTGGGGAGGCGAGGCCCACCACGTTGTGACCTGCAGCTAGTGAGATAGATCCATAACCTACCTCGAAGGAAAAATAGAGGACATCCTGGTCCAAGTGGATAAATTCATATTCCCAGCGGATTTTATCATCCTGGATTATGAAGCTGACAAGGATGTTCCTATTATCCTAGGGCGACCTTTCCTGAAAACAGGTAGTGTAAACCCGAGATCTTTCTTTGGAACTTTTTATTATCAAACAACAAAAAGAAAGAAGAAATGAATGTTTAAAACTTGGTTCCCCATGTTTTAAAAAGAAAAGTAATGAAGTGAAAGACAAAAGGAAAACAAGGAAGAAAAAGTTTAAACCATTTTTGTTTGTTTTGCTTTTAAAGACAAAAGAAGAAAAGGAAATGAAAAAAATGTTTTATATTAAGTTATTTTGGTTTTGAAAAGAAAAGAAAAGAAAAGAAAGAAAGAAGATAAAGGAAAGAAAAGAAAAGGAAAAAGAAATAGAAAATGAAAATATCAAAAGTGCAAAAAGACAAACTCTTCCACCAATTGACTTTTTGTTAAAAAGGGTTTCTCTCCATTTTCTTCTCTTTCATCACAAACCAAGCTGAAATTTCGTGGTTGAAGGAGAAAGGAAGAAGAAGGAGGCCATTTTTGGTGATTTTGGGCTGGAGTTGCAGAAGGAAAGAGGAAAACTCAAGGGAATTCATTTTTACAGCAAGAAAATCAACTCAGACAAGCTCTGATTTTCTGTTCATCTCGAGCTCCACAAGAAGAGGTAAGAGTTGAGCTTTTGTTTCATGAAAGTTAACTCATATTGGAACAAAATTCGTGAAGGATGCTGGAGCTAATTCTGATGTTAAGTTGCTGTTTTGTTAAGAGGAAGGCAGAAGACAGAAATTTGCTGTCAAATCCGCGAAGTCTCTGATGTTTTGGTTGTTCTGATCTGTATGCTTGGAGTTAGAAGCTCTAATTGGTATGGTTCGAAAGCTTATTTAATTTCCTACAGGTTTTGTGAAGGAATCGTGAGAAGAAAATGATTGGAAGATGTTGTAATCTTCAGGTTAAGTTTCGGGTTGCAGCAGGAAGTGAAATCTGGAACAGCAGCAGGATCAATTTAGGGGTTAAGCTACGGAGGTAATTTCTAACCAATACGTTAGGAATCTCATTTTCATGTCTTCATAAGAGTTTTAGAGGGTTCAAAAAGGAAGAGTTTGGTATAAAGTACATTCTTTTTGGATAAGTAATGAAGAAGTTATGGCTGTCTGAAAACAGGGCAGAAAATCTGAAAATGCTGGAATTTTTGAAAGTGTGTTTTCTTGTAGTTTTGGGGTTAAAAACCATGAGCTCGAGGTTCTAATACATGAATTTGGTTTGTTTGACAGGCCAAGAGCAAATAGGTCGAGTGTACGGGCTAAGATTCTAGTTCAAACACTGTGAGTGATAAAAGGAACTTCAAAAGTGTATATATGTTTGAATTATGTTCAAGAAATGCAAGTTTTGCTAGAATAAAGTTTCAATGCATTTATGCTTTCTTTTGAACACATGTTTATGAGTATTCATGTTTTCCTAGAAATGTTTCAAGTGTTCATTGTGACCCTAAAAGTCTTTATAAAGTTTATACATGAGCATATGTTCAATGGTTGCCAAAATTTATGGAAATGTTATGATTTCAAGCAAGCATGTACTAGCAAGTATGTTTTAAAGTTTTCCAATTTTATGAACAAAGTTTGAGTAAGCTTGAGTTTATGAAAAAAAAGATGGCGGGCATGTTCAAATGTTTTCATGTGAATTTCTGAGATATTGAGCCCGAGGTTTTATGGTACCGTGTGCACACAGGTCTTATTCTGTTGTCGACGTTGAGTGTACTCCGTGACAACAGCGCTGTCGTGAGTGCTGGGCGGGCCCCACTACGACAAAGACGATGGGAGTCTTTGGGCGGGCCCCACTACATCGTGAGAGTAAACGTTGGTTTTATTGGGCGTGCCCTACACAACGTGGATTGTGAAATGTTTTTAAAAGAGTTTATCTCATTTACATGCCTTACGAGATTTTGATGATATACTTGTTGGTTTTACGAAAGTCTATTATGATTCCACGTTTACTTTAAATACTTGAATACAAATGCATATGCTCATAGTTTTGTGTCACATGTTTTACAAGTTCTGAGATATTTAACATGATCACTCACTCACCGAGCTTCATAGCTCATTCCTTCTATGTTTTCAAACCTTTTAGGTAGAGATCGAGCTCCGGCTTTGAAATTTATCGCCATAGTCTGCTTTGAAGCTTCATAAGTTAAATACTTTGTACGTGCATTTGGTTTTGTCTAGCAAGTCTCTATGTTTGTAAATTATTTGTGAGGACTTGGGTGTTATAGTTGTTTGTACATTAGAGGTTGTATAAACAATGGTTGTCTTGTGTTGTTTCGATGCACTAGACTTTTAGTTTCCAAGAGAGACTTGTGAAAGGTTTCTCCTTGTATATGATTAATAGTTGTCCGATTTCGCTATGTCATGTTTAAGTGTTCCATTTTCGAACATAGTATGTTTATCAGTGTATCGGGGTCAATGGTATTGTTAAGAGATAAACAATGTCTGTTGGCTTCACGCCGCCTTCGAGTGAGTTAGCGGGTAGTTCGGGAGGGTGTGACAGTAGAATCGTGATAGATGTTCATGCGAGGACCATTAAAGTCGAGAATGAATGATCAAGAGGTCCAGCTTTAGCATCCGTGATATGTTGAGGTATCCAAATGGGACATGAGAAAGTTGTTCTGTAATTCATGTTTTAGATGGAGTTATTTTCAAACCGCCTTGGTGAAGAATTGAAAGGAATCCATGAGATGAGATTTGGAGATCCGAGAGAAAGTGAGTTAGAGAAGTCGGGAATAGAAGAGTTGACCTGTGGTTTTGAAGAACTAGCGAGAAATAGCAAAGTTGAGAAAAATCTTTGAGTCATTAGATTTGAAGGAAGGAGAGAGACCTTCTATGATACCCTCGGTTCAAGAACCCCCAACACTAGAAATCAAACCTTTACCCCAAAGACTTAAAGTATGCATTATTGGGTGATAAGGAAACTCTTCCCATTATCATATCAGCAAGTCTACCCCTAAGGATGAGCAGTTGTTGCTTAATGTCCTTAAGCAACACAAGAAGGCCATAGGATGGACTCTTTTGCCGACATTCAAGGGATTAGTCCTTTTATTGCATGCACAAGATTACCTTAGAGGAAGGGACATTCAGATCCATAGAGCCCCTGAGAAGACTTAACCTTGACCATGAAAGAAGTGGTGAAGAAAGAAGTCATTAAATGGTTGGATGCTTGAATTATCTACCCCATAGCGGATAACAATTGGGTTAGTCGGTCCAATGTGTTCCCAAAAGGGAGGATGACATGAATTATTAATGAAGCCAATGAAACCATTCCTTCTAGGGTAGTGAGCGGTTGGAGAGTCTCAGTATGGACTATAGGAGGCTAAACAAGGCCACCGGGAAAGACCATTTTACTCTCCGTTCATAGATCAAATGTTGGACAAACTGGCGAGTCAAGCCTTTTATTGTTTCCTTGATGGTTACGAGTGGTTATAACCAAATAACCATTGCACCACAAGACCAAGAGAAAACAACATTTACATGTCCATATGACACCTTTGCTTTTCGAAGGATGCCATTTGGACTATGTAATGCTCCTGCGACCTTTCAAAGGTGCATGATGGCGATTTTCTCTGACTATGTAGAGGACATCATGGAGGTTTTCATGGATGACTTCTCGGTCTTTGGAAACTCATTTGAGGTTTGCTTAGAGAATTTGGGGAAAGTACTTCAGCGTTGTGAAGAGACACACCTAGTTCTAAATTGGGAAAAATGTCACTTCATGGTTAGAGAGGGGATTGTGTTAGGGCATAAGATATCATGCAAGGGAATAGAAGTAGATAGGGCGAAGATTGAGATTATTGAGAAATTGGAACCGCCCATAAATGTCAAGGGAGTGAGAAGTTTCCTTGGACATGCGGGGTTCTATAGAAGATTCATCAAAGATTTCTCAAAAATCTCAAAACCATTGTGCTCTCTCCTGGAAGTCAACAAGCCCTTTATATTTAGTGAGAAGTGTCTCCATGCCTTTAATGTCTTCAAGACAACCCTAGTCACTGCACCTATTATGTCTTCACCTGATTGGAAACTGCCATTCGAGTTGATGTGTGATGCAAGTGACTATGTTGTGGGTGTTATGCTAGGAAAAGGCAAGAGAAGGTAATACATCCAATTTATTATGCAAGTAAAACTTTAAATGAAGCTCAGATGAACTACATAACTACTGAAAAGGAGTTGTTAGTGATGAGTCTTTGCTTTTGAAAAGTTTAGACCATATCTGGTTGGTACTAAGGTGGTGGTCTACACAGATCATCTTTGCCATTAGGTATTTGTTGGCAAAGAAAGATGCCAAACCAAGATTGATTAGATGGGTATTACTTCGCAGGAGTTTGAAGTGGAAATCAAAGATAAAAAGGGTTCGAGAGAATGTGGTGGCGGACCATTTGTCTAGGATTGAGAACTCGGGCCTTTACCCTCACACTCCCACATAAGGGATGACTTCCACGATGAGAAACTCTTGTTAGTTGGTGAGGTCCAAAATACCAACCCCCTTGGTTCATGGACTATGCCAATTACTTGGCTTGCAATATCCTTCCCCACGATTTGTCAAAGACAATGTGAAAAGAGATTCTTGCATGACTCCAAATTTTTTCGTGGGACGATCCATGTTTATATAGGCAGTGTGTAGATGGTATGATTAGGAGATGTGTGACCGAAAGCGAGATACCATCTATTCTCGAGCATTGTCATTCGTCCCCTTATGGAGGCTATTTTGGTGGCCAAAGGATCTGCGACAAAGGTGTTGTTCACAGCTATTATTGGCCATCTGTCTTTAAGGATGCCTATGTTTTTAGCAAGACATGTGATACATGCGAGGAGAGGTAATATAGGAAAGAGAGAGGAAATGCCCTTGACATACATCTTAGAGGTGGAGCTCTTTGATGTTTGGGGATTGACTTCATGGGCCCTTTTCCTCCTCTAAGGGGAATTTGTATATCATAGTGATGAGATTATGTCTCTAAGTGGGTAGAAGCCATGGCGTGCCCGAATAATGACGCCAAAGCAGCTTGTCAGATTCTTGCATAGGCACATATTCACGAGATTTGGGACCCCTAGAGTCTTAATCAGTGATGAGGGCTCTCATTTTGTCAATAAGGCAATAAATACCCTCCTGGCCAAGTATAATGTAAAGCACAAAATCTCACACCCGCACCATCCACAAGCTAATGGACAAGCTGAAGTGTCCAATAGGGAGATTAAAGGAATCCTTGAGAAGGTTGTAAAACCTCAAAGAAAGGATTGGTCCGTCAGGCTGGATGAAGCCTTGTGGGCTTATAGGACCGCCTTTAAAACCCCCATTGGAATGTCCCTTTATAGACTTGTGTTTGGTAAGGCTTGTCACCTACCCTTAGAATTAGAGCATAAGGCATTCTGGGCCTTAAAGGAACTCAATCTAAATCTAATTGCTACAAGAGATCTGAGACTACTTCAATTGAATGATTTGGATGAGTTTAGAAGATTTTCTTATTAGAATGCAAAGCTTTACAAAGAAAGAACTAAAGCTTGGCATGATAGGAGACTCATTCCAAAGACTTTTGAAGCAGGCCAAAGAGTTTTATTATTCAATTCCCGCCTCAAACTTTTTCCTGGTAAGCTTAGGTCTAGATGGTCAGGCCCCTTTACAGTGATTGAAACTCTCTCCTACGGGGCTATTAAGCTTCGATGTGAGCAGGATGGAAGAGAGTTTCTTGTTAATGGGCAACGTTTGAAACACTATTGGGGTGAAGACTTCCAAAGGAACATGTCCACATGGAAGTTGAGTGATAATGAAGTGTAGTGAATCCTTCTATTAAAAAAAAAAAGAAGCTTAGCTAGGTTGTTTTATTTTTCCTTTTTATTCGTTGTCTATGCATGATAGGAGATTTAGTTGTTCATATGATTCTTGATCCAGTTGTTTCATGTTTTGCTCTTTGTTTTATCATATATAGTTAATCTTTGATTAAGTATCGTTAGGATGTAGAATTGGAGCATACAAAAGGTTAGAGGTAAGAATTCCTTCTCCTCTTGTTCGATCACCAAGCATGATTGTTCATTTCGTATGGCTGAATTAAGTACAATTTTTTTTTCCCTATTGAAAATTTTCCAACATACTAGTATAGGTTAACTTGTGTTTTTAGTAGAATAAAAATCTAAAGCATGTGAATTTTCATTGTAGCATGTAATCTAGGATGAATGGAAGCATGTGAAAAGCTAGGGTACAATTTTCTCTATTGTTTTAGGATAATAAAATTCCTAGTTTGATGCTTCCCTTTAATTTTTAATTGCATGTCTTAAAAAATGATTAAATGTTGACTTTATGCTTTCTTTTTTGTTTTGCAGGTTGACCTATTTTAGGTAGATGTTTTTGCACTTTAGGTTAGGAAGTTGGATAAAGGATAGGAGTTAGTGGAAAAAGGAAAAAGAAAGAAAAAAAAAAGAGTTGCTTTGGGGATTAGTCATTTTTTTTTCGGTAAAAGGAAATCCTAGTCTTGGAACCTAATGAAACTTGAGCTAGGAGAAACCAATCGAGATCCAAATCTAGCTTAGGAAGAGTCTTTCTTAGTTTAGGAAGCTTGTTGTCCATTCCTTAGAACTTTTCTAGTACCTTTCTCTCTTTTGCTTCATATTTAATCATGTGGCTACGAAGAAGCAAAAGCAAGAAAGAGGCCGAAAAATTGAAGAGTGCAATGGTAGAAGTGAGCCAATCCAATCCTAGATCGTCCACCCATTCCTCCTCTTCCTCGCGGAGTAAAGGAAAGCAGGTGGTTAGTGAATGGCCCTTGGAGGATGCATATCCTTTGGAGGCCCCTGAACCACCAGCACCTAAGTCCAAAGAGAAGAAAGAAAAGAAGAAGGAAGGGTACACTAGGGAAGACAATCCCGAAGTGATGAAGGAGGTATTGTGTGAGGAAGATATCCCTGAGAGATTTATCAGTGAAAGAGCAAGAACAAAATATGATAAGTTGAAGAAAAGAGCTCTTTTGCTAGAGAGAGGTTTCAACCTATGCTCAAGAGAGATTCCTCCTTTCCTATCCCAAAATATAGAAAATCTAGGTTGGAAAAAGTTTTGTAAAGAACCTGAGGCCGTCATCCCCACCATAGTTAGGGAGTTCTATGCGAACATCTATCTAGAAGAAAGGGTATCCATAGTAAGGGGTAAATATGTTCATTGGGACACGGATACCATTAACTCCATGCTCGAATTGCCTTGCCAACTTTACGGTAGGACAAACGAGTTGTTAATGGCCCCATCCGACACCCAAATGAATGTCGCCCTAAGAACGGTAGGGATCAATGGGGCGAAATGGATGGTAAGCTCAACGGGAGCGAGAACTATGTTAGCTTCCTATTTAGCTCCTGAAGCACACATGTGGCTTCCTTTCGTGAAGTTGAATCTCATGCCCACTTCGCATGATTCAACGGTCTCGAGGAGTCGAATCATGCTTCTTTATGCCATCCTCTCAGAATTGCAAATCGATGTAGGAAACCTAGTAGCTAGGGAAATAGAAGGGTGTGCAAAGAAAAAGAGTGGAAAAATCTTCTTCCCTAGTTTAGTAACCTCTCTTTGCATTAGGGTCGGGGTTCCTTATTATATTTGGGAGGATAAAATCTTAGCTAGCGGGCCTTTAGACACCATTATGGACCATCATACCCAAGTTGGTTCAAATAAAGGAATGGGGTTAATGGTAGGCATGGACCAACTCATACACCAAAACAATGTGATGATGAGCATGATGCACCATATGCAAGATCAATCACATTGTTATTGGGAGTATGCCCAAGAGAGAGATTTAGCCCACCGAGCCGCTATGCAAGCTAATTTTCCAAACCCCTACCCAAATTTCTCCGAATTTCCCCACTCCATTTTGCAGCCTTGGATGCAGTCGGGTGATGATGAAGAAGATGAGATGAACAACGTGGAGGAGGAGGAAGCCCAATAAGAGGAAAACGAGGAGGATGAATACTAGAGCAAAAGAGGGAGACCCTGTTCCCTTTTCTCTTTAGTATTTTGAATTGTTTTGCTTGTTGTCTTTTCCTTTATAATCTGTTGCTGCCCTTTTTGCAATTTGTTGATTTAATTCCCTTTTTATAAGCATATGTAGGTTTTGTTGGGTGTAATGGTTTCTGCTGAGAATTCTTTGTTATTTACTTGCTTTAAGACTTCTAAATATTCTGTTTTGACTACTGAAATCCATATTTCGTGTTGATTGGTTATGCATGATGTAGGTAGTTGATTTACTATGTTTAAGCAAGTAGAAATAAAAAAAAAAAGATGGTTGTTGTCCCTTTTATAAAAACTAAGTTTCTGCATGTTTTTAATGGTAAAAGTATATATTGTCTTCAGAGAAACTTGGTGAGAAACTCGTTAGAGCTGAAAAGTTAAAAAAATCTTATGGTTAATGAAAATAAGAGTTGTTGCTTGTGTTTGAGGCAAGAGTATCCTATCTTGTTTGGTGTTTCTCAAGGTCAAGCTTGTCATTAGGTTTTTTTTAGTGCGCTTATGGTTAATATGTCAATCAAAGTAGTTAGGATTCAACTCCTGATCCAAAAAGTTTCGAAAACTAGAAGCCATGACAAGTGAGGTAACTCATACATCGTTTAGAATGTTCCAAAATGAGTAAACTCCAAATTTTTGATCATTTCAAGTTTGGGGGAGTTACTCGACCTCCCTAACTCAATGAGGACATTGAGTACTCTAAGTTTGGGGGGAAAGGTAAATTCTTCATGTTTATTTTTTTTTTTTAAAAAAAAGAGAAAGAAAGAAAGAGTGTGCATACTTTCCATTTCCCTAAAACTTTGTTGGGTTAGAAAAAAATAGATGTTATTTATTTTGTTATTTAGAGTCAGTTTAGGTAACTTGGTACTCGATGTCAGGGGGTCTGGGCACTAACCATGCTGGCCTCTTGGAGCGAAGGTATCAAGCAAGTAACCTGTACCCATTGCTTATGTGTGCTACGCTAACCACGTGTGCCATTCTAAGAACTACAGGAAGTCCCATTGCTTAGGTGTGCTGCGCTAAACACGTTTGCCATTCTAAGAACTACAGGAGAGTCAAAAAAAATATATAAAAATAAAAAAAGTAAAAAAAAAAAAACCTTGCCCTTAGCAGCGAGTTTTATGGAAATTGAGGGGAATAATGCACATATCTATTTTTTTTTAAAATATATATATATATATATAAAATAAAAGGAATGATCATAAAATTGTAGTCATGCGAGTTTTGGAGTGTGACTTATCTTTAACTATGAGTTGCTTGATTTGAATGATTAGGATTCTAGTGGTTGAGATTGAGGGTAGGTGTCGAATCCTAGTTGATTTGCTCTTGGATATTGATGCATAAGTGTAGCTAGGAAACCCCAGGTGGGCCACTTAGAGATCATTGATTGAATGGTAGCTTAGAGAATAAGTTCCCAATCCTTGTTTAGTTAACCCAAATGATTTCAGTCTTAAGGACTTTAATGTGCTTAGGGAATAGAACTCATTGAGGACAATGAGTAGTTCAAGTTTGGGGGTTTGATAACTCACCATAAGTGAGTTATTTTACTAGAATTTCAGTGCTTAATCAACTTGAATTGCATAGATTCATTGAGCTTCATGTTATTTTATTCCTAAAATTATGAATGTTAGTTGAAAATCTTGAATTTAAGCATTAGGTTCTAAAAGAATTAATTTTGATGATTTTGTGCTTTAATTTGGAGAAATTAGCTAACAAGTAATTAAAGACCACAATTTGAGATTTTTCTTAACTTTTACATATTTGATTTGATTTATGATTGATAATGATGTATGAGGATTTTTCTGTGTGCAGGAGATGTGTAAAAGAAAAAAATTACAAAAACCCATAAGGGCATTTTAGACATTTTACCCGAAGGGAAAAAGGGTCTTTATACCCTAAATGACGTGTTTGTAATTATCAAACTAGGGCAACATCTTCTTGTGATAAAAGGAAAAAGAAGAGAGGAGTTGAGTTTCACAATCATACTAGAAGAGCGTATGTTTGTGAACCTCACAGTGACAAGTCGTGCCATGATGCGATCGAGGAGGACGGTGCATCATCTAACACACCAAGATAGGTGGGCTCGAAGGCATGTGAGACTGGGGCCAACCGTGTCGTCGGAGGGGTCGATGTATGAGCGTATGACTCCTCGCCAAAATGACGTGCAAGGGAGGAAAACCCAATATTTCACATAATATACTATAGGGGGGTACCATGGTGTCGACTCTCCACCACCCACCGGCTTGTAGGCCTAAGTGAGTCACCCCGTAGCGCGTTCGCGTGTCATGGTTTGGGCGAGCGTCTCAAGAGAAGTGTCTTGAGCGTTTCCTTTGTAATGGGTTTTCAAGGGGCGGTGTCGGGGCGCGCGGTGTGTGCCGACATTGCGCCCCTTCCCATGGGCTGGAGGTTCCGATATAGGGCCCGTTAGCGGCCAGCGATCCGAGAATGTCCCGTCAAAGCCAACTCATGGGAAAGACAAGTGCAAGTACACGGACGGGCGACGTGTACGACCAAGTTAGATTCCGCTGCTTATTTACTTGATGCTTGGTTGAGGACTGAAGAGCCTCGCCTAAAGGCCCGACGAAACCACAAAACGTTGCGATCATAGAGATGGGCCAGGAGTTCCCTTCCGTTAGCATTGTGAAGGCATCGAGACGATGCCGAGTTTAAGTGGGGGAGAGTGTTACAATCCATTGTGTGATGATTTGGATTGAATTCCCGAGTATGTCATCGAGGACGATGACGAGATTAAGTGGGGGAGAATGTCACAATCATACTAGAAGAGCGTATGTTTGTGAACCTCACAGTGACAAGTCGTGTCATGATGCGATCGAGGAGGACGGTGCATCATCTAACACACCAAGATAGGTGGGCTCGAAGGCATGTGAGACTAGGGCCAACCGTGTCGTCGGAGGGGTCGATGTATGGGCGTATGACTCCTCGCCAAAATGACGTGCAAGGGAGGAAGACCCAATATTTCACATAATATACTATAGGGGGGTACCATGGTGTCGACTCTCCACCACCCCTGGGCTTGTGTGCCTAAGTGAGTCACCCCGTGGCACGTTCGCGTGTCATGGCTGGGGCGAGCATCTCAAGAGAAGTGTCTTGGGCATTTCCTTTGTAACGGGTTTTCAGGGGCGGTGTCGGACGACGCAGGTGTGTGACATTGCATTGCGCCCTTCCCATGGGGTGGAGGTTCCGATATAGGCCCGGTTAGCGGCCCGATCCGAGAATGTCCCGTCAAAGCCAACTCATGGGAAAGACAAATGCAAGTACTCGGACGCGCGGCGCGTATGCGACCAAGTTAGATTCATTTGCTTATTTACTTGATGCTTGGTTGAGGACTGAAGAACCTCGCCTAAAGGCCCGACGAAGCCACAAAGCGTTGCGATCATAGAGATGGGGCAGGAGTTCCCCTTAAGGTTGGCCATGTTCGAGGGATGATTCATGGCGCCGCACGGTTCGAGAGGTACGACCGTGACACTGAGCAGGACGTTTTTGCGAGAGGAGAGTCCTTGTGTTTGCTGAAGCAATCGCGGAAGAAGCAATTTTTAGGGTGTTGCTACAGCAAGGTCGAGAGACGTGAACGAGAGGAGCAGTGAGAACACAGTGGTTGTCGTCGACGATTTGAAGAAATTGTGAGGAGACCGAGGTTCGGCGTTTTGCTACCAAGCAAAGCCGAGGGAGAAAAACGGTGAAGGCATCGAGAGAGCCAACCTACCTCTTTGCTGAAGCAATCGGAAGAAGGCGCTAAAAAATTGCTGTAGCAATTGCGAGGGGCAGCATCGGAAGAGCAGACCCATCGATTGCTGAAGCAATCGCGAAGGAGGGACAGAGGAGCGTTGTTGTGTGCGTAGGTGCGAGGAATCGCCCAACTTTTGCTGAAGCATTCGCGCGCATTGGTGAGTATCGGCAAAGTATTGCTGAAGCATTTGTGCGGCCTTTGCGTTGCTGTGAGGAGTCGCCCGACTATTCTTTGAAGCAATTGCCCGAGTCGCCGATATTCTTTGAAGCAATCACGTGGTAAGTCGTGAAGAGCAAAACCCGATAAGCCATTTCTTTGAAGCAATTTGGCGATCGTGTTGAGGTCAATCGAGGCGGTTCTTTGAAGCAAAGTACCTACTGCCAGTAGACCAAAGTTGAGGTGCTTTGCTAGGCTATTCTTTGAAGCAAAACAAACAAGCTACTGTTGTGTAACTATTCCTTACTTTGAAGTGCTATTGCTTATTATTCTTGCAAATTTGACACTGTTTTGTTGAGTTGTTTTACACTGATTAGAAGTCAAATTGCTCAATGTTTAGACAAATTGTGTGGCTGTTTTGTGTTGTTCTCTAGATATAAATCTCTTGATTAGTGAAAGCATGCTCAACTTAAATATGTGTAATTTGACTCCAATCATGAACTAAATTCTCCTAGGCACGGGTTAAGTTGTTCTTCAATGTATAAATTGTAATAAATTAATGGTTGATGTCATAGTTGAATTTATGAGATTTTAATGTTTACAACGATGCATGAGCGTTAAAATTTGGCCACTTTAACTTCTCTTTAAATTCATGAACTTGGAAAAGCTAGTGAATTAGGAAATTAAAATTTCATTCTAGGATCTTGAGTTAATTAGGGATAATTAACCCACCTGGAACCTTGAAATCTTGAGCGTAATTTAGGACTCAATTGGGAAATTGTTGGTCTTAAAATTTAGTGATTTTGGAAAAATTCACTTGATCACGTGTGAAGGTAAATTCAAGGCATCAACCACATATTTGTTATTCTAATTATACATGAAACTTTAACTTAACCCTAGCCTATCTCTCAATCTAAAAGCCCTAGTTTACTCTCGTCTAGTTTATGTTTTTAACGTTTTCACGTACTTTTGAATTATTGCATTAGTCTTCGTTATACTTAACTCATCCAATTAATAAGATAAAAAAAATCAAATTCTATTATTACATTCACTTATTTTGTTTAACACAAATTTGCATGCCCATTGCATTGCACAAAAAAAAAAATAGGAAACAAATTTCTAGGACACTCATTGATTTAGATTCTACTAGTCTTCGTGGGATCGATACTTTTCTTATCACTTGTTGCACTGACCGTGTATACTTGCACGTCAAAGGAGAGTCAGAGTCTCATCCTAGTTGCATTAGTTTAGGACACCTGACATTTTTCGCATCACCCCACTCGCATGTCAACTACATGAATGAGTTGGATCACCTCATTTGTAATAATTACAAAGTGGGTCGCATCCATGGTGTTACCTGAATGAGGTTTCCAACCTTATTCTTATACCATAAACCATTTAAGTTATAATCTTGAACTCAACCCAAATAGTGTCCACTACACTTGTTTAACCTTGGAGCTTAGTTTATTGGATTTATTACAGCAAGACTGTAATCTTATCAAAACAAATAATACTTTATTTAATTGATCAAAACTACACAAGTTTAAGGCATAAATCCCAACACAAACACCTTAGCCGTGAGGGCCTTTGTAAATGGATCAACAACATTGTGCTCACTATCTGCGTGACTGTCACGTCTCTGCGGTGCACAATCTCCTGTATCAGGTGATACTTCCACTTAATGTGCTTGCCCCTCTTATGACTCCGAGGTTCTCTCGAATTGGCTACTGCACCACTGTTGTCACAAAGCATGGTCACTTGCAAGTTCATATTTGGAACAACTTCCAAATCTATCATGAACTTTCTAAGCCAAACAGCTTCCTTTGCAGCTTCATAAGTCGCAACATACTCGACTGTTGAATCAGCGATGCATCCTTGCTTGATGCTTCACAACACTACAACTCCTCCATTAGGATCAAATCCCCACTCCCATACACAAGGTTGTAGTTCCTCGTTCTCCTAAGATACTTGAGGATTGCCTTTACGGTTGTCCAGTGATCTAATCCTAGATTAGATTGATATCACTTACAATCCCAATTGCATAACAGATGTCGGGCCTAATACACAACATGGCATACATAAGGCTCCCTACAGCTAAAGCATAGGGGATTCGTCTCATATCCTCAACCTCTTGAGGTGTCTTAGGACATTGGTCCTTAGACAAGTGAACCCCATGCCTGAAAGGATACAAGCCCTTCTTGGAGTTCTGCATCTTATATCTAGACAACATCTTGTTAATATAAGATGCCTGAAACATGGCTAGTGTTTTGTTCTTCCGGTTCCGAACTATCTGGATACCTAGAACATACCGAGCCTCACTAAATCTTTCATTTGGAATTGTGAAGCCAACCATTTCTTAATGTGAGTAAAAAATCCTACCTCATTCCCAATGAGCAGGATATCATCCACATACAATATTAGAAATGCGACAGTGTTGTTGATGATTTTCTTGTAAACACAAGGCTCATCGACATTATGATTAAAGCCATAAGATTTGATCGCCTCATCAAACCTTATATTCCAAGACCTCGAGGCTTGTTTCAGTCCATAAATAGATCTTTGAAGCCGACAAACCTTTTGCTCTTGGCCATGGGCAATGAACCGTTTGGGCTGGTCCATGTAGATGGTCTCATCAAGATTGTTATTCAGAAAGGCTGTCTTGACATCCATCTGGCATACCTCATAGTCATATTATGCAGAAATGGCCAGAAGGATCCTGATAGACCTTACCATGGCAACAGGAGAAAAGGTTTCCTCATAGTCAACCCCTTCAACCTGTGAAAACCCTTTGCTACTAGTCTAGCATTGAAGGTCTACACCTTCCCATCTACGCCACGTTTACGCTTGTAGATCCACTTGCAACCAAAAGGTTTGACCCCATCCGGTTGATCTACAAGCTCCCACAAATAATTGATGTACATCAATTCCATTTCTTAGTCTATAGCTTTAATCCATTCGTCTTTGTCAACGTCTGTCATTGCCTAATCATAGGTCAATGGATCCTCCAGTCTTGATCAGGGGTGATGACTTGGGTTTCAGCCAAACCCATGTAACGTTCAGGCTGTCTCACAACCCTCCCACTACGTCGAGGCATTCTCAACTCTTGAGAACGGACTTGACTAGATGAGCTAGGATAAATAACACTTGTTAACGTACTAGCCCCATCAACAACTCTTGCTGATATACTATCTATTTCATTTAACACAATATTATGAAGGGAATGAGAATCCCCGTGCAGTAGAAGACGATCAAATCGCCGTGGTATCGTTATGCAATTCGTTTTGTTAAAATTAAACTATCTAATAGTATAAGGTTAAACATGCTAATTAGAAGGAAAAACAGCAACTTAGCACTACTTACTTGTTGAAGACCGACTTCAAATTTCCTTCCTCCAATCACGAACTCTTCGTGTTCTTCTCAACAATCTCGAACTCCTCGAACAAACCCAACGAACGGACACCTCCACTCGATTTCTCAGTTGTTCTACTTTAGGTAGAAGAAGAATTGTGGGATTCTTTGTTTTGGTGAAGGGAGGAGACTTTCAGAGAGAGATGAGTTTGAGAGAGAATTTCTAATGTTTCTTTTTGTGAGAATTCCAAAAATGACCAAATGCTTAATGAACCCTTCTTGCAAAAGGGTTTATATAATGGTGATAGGTGAAGTTGAAATCTCCACCTATTTACCATTTTACCACAACCATAGGTTATGCAAATCATATTTGCATCGCCACATATAATAACATATCAAATATCTCATTTTTCAAATCACATTTGTATTATTGTGGATTTTTAAATTGAATCACATTCAATTTAATTTCTCTCAATCTAATTTGTCCAAATTAGTCCTAATTCAACAATTAGTCTAACCTATAGTTTATTATGAATCTCATTCACATTAAACTATATAATATATCATTCATATCTCATATAAATGGCATAATTACCCTTTAGTGAACTTGAACACTTCAAATTCACACCAAAAATGTAAACCTTCTATTAATCAAGTTTGAGCCAACCGAGGGACCTTATGGACCTACAGTGACGAGCTCCAATGATCCGAGATTAACCTGTCAAACTCTTTGACCCGATTAATCAACATTCATTAGCTACGGTAACACTCCACTAAAACCCGTAGCTGCACTCCTGTCAGTGTAAGACAAGATGTGTTCACTAATATAACCAATGCCCATGAGTCGACCCTTCACAGGTTGTTCGTAGACACTGGTGGGTCAAATTACCATTTTACCCCTGTGTCTACTTCTTGCTCCTTAAGTCCCCACCGCTGCTTTAATGAACAACAACATTGTAATGGTCCAACCATACACAAAAATCCTCTCGTGCCAGTGAGAGGGTGGGCGCCCATTGTCCAAGCCCTGGAGACAACACTTAAGGGAACAACCCCTCTAGTTTCCTTAAAGGCAGGAACGAGTGAATTCCATCTCGCGTAGTTAAGTTCCCAGCTACCTACCTGGTCCTGTCCCTAAGAAGATAGGCATATTGGGTGAGTAACTTTGACCACCCTCACCCGTACTAGTCAAAGGATAGACCCCCGCAGACAGGAGTTCGTAACACGTTTAGGATTCAGGTCGAATCACTAATGGTTATCTACGAAGTTATTAGTCCATACTGTTAACGGTGTTTCATCAGTAGGTCTAATAATTCATGATCCGATCTTGTACAATCTCATTGCACAGGATGCCCCCACTCGCATGTCACCCACATGAACGTGTCAGATCCCCTCGTTAATATCTTAATACAAAGCGGGTCGCATCCATGACGTATCCAGAATTAGGTCTCCAAACCTGTCCATATACTGTAGACCGTTCGGGTCATTAACTCGAACGTGATCCTCCCTGTGTGTCCACTACACACCGTTCAAGTTCTAGTTCTCTCATAAATTCAATGACCTTGGAGCTTAGTTTATTGGAAAAAGTTTGTAAAAATTGCGAGACACAAAATGATGAAATAAATAAATTTTATTAATTTCAAATGTTAAATTTACAAACTAAACGAGATTATGACATCCATCCCAACAAACTCCCACTTGGACTAAGCTAGTGGAGCAAATACATTTCTCAATTGTACAATAATTACAATGAAGTAATACAATAAACTAGGGCATCAAATACGCGTTTACATTTCTCCCACTTGCCCTAGTCAGGAATCACTCGAAGACCTAGACTCTCTAGGTGACCCTTAAACACCTTAGCCGTGAGGGGCTTTGTAAATGGATTAGCAACATTGTGCTCCGACGCTATTTGCTTGACTGTCACGTGGCCGCGGTGCACAATCTCCCGTATCAGGTGATACTTTCGCTCAATGTGTTTGCCTCTCTTATGGCTCCGAGGCTCTCTGGAGTTGGCTACAACACCACTGTTGTCACAAAACAGTGTGATCGGCAAGTTCATATTTGGAACAACTTCCAAATCCATGATGAACTTCCTAAGCCAAACAACTTCCTTCCTTTGCAGCTTCACAAGCCGCAACGTACTCAACCTCCATAGTGGAATCAGCGATCCATCCCTGCTTGATGTTTCGCCATACGAAAACTCCTTCATTCAGAATGAAAGCTGACCCCGAAGTGGATTTTCTAGAATCCTTATCAGTTTGAAAGTCAGAATCTGTGTATCTCGTAAGGATCAAATCCCCACTGTCGTACACTAAGTTGTAGTTCCTTGTTCTCCTAAGATACTTGAGGATTGCCTTAACGGTTGTCAAGTGATCTAATCCTTGATTGGATTGATACCCACGACAATCCCATCGCATAATGAGATGTCGGGCCTAGTACACAACATGGCATACATCAGGCTCCCTACAGCTGAATCATAGGGGATCCCTCTCATATCCTCAACCTCTTGAGGAGTCCTAGGACATTGATCCTTAGACAAGTGAACCCCGTGACTGAAAGGGAGCAAGCCCTTATTTGAGTTTTGCATCTTATTGTTGGGATGTTTTGACCTAATCTCGTGTTTGTAAATTGCTATTTGAAATTAATAAAGAGTTATTCATTTCATTATTTTGTATCTCGCATTTAATAAAAACATTGACCAATAAACTAAGCTCTAGGGTCATTGAATATTTGAGAGAACTAGAACTTGAACGGTGCGTAGTGGACACACAGGGAGGATCACGTTTGAGTTAATGACCCGAACGGTCTACAGTATATGGATGGGGTTGGAGACCTAATCCTGGATACAATGTGGATGCGACCTACTTTGTATTAAGATACAAACGAGGTGATCTGACTCGTTCATGTGGTTGACATGCGAGAGGGGGCATCCTATGCAATGAGATTGTACAAGACCGAATCGTGAATTATTAGACCTACTGATGTAACTGAAGAGAATGAGAATCCCCGCACAACGGAAGACGATGGAATCGTCATGGTGAAGTTGTGCACTTGAGTTTCATTAAAATGATTTAACTATTAAATCTAGGCTAAACATGTTTGAAACGAAAAGGAAAAACAGTAAGTTATCATTACTTACTTGTTGAAGACCTTCTTCAAGAACTTCTTTCCAGCGAATCACGAACTCTTCGTACAATCTCGATCTCTACAAATTCGAACACTTCTCACGAACAAGAACACAACCAAAGGCTTCTCGGTTGTTCTTCTTTTGGAAGAAGGAAAGTGGTGGGACTTTTGTATTTCGGAGAAAGGAGGAGAGTTGGGAGAGTTGAGAGAGAATGATTCTCTTCCTTTTGGTGAGAATCCCTTAGGGAACAAATGTATTTAGACTCATCTGAGGTTGAGCACCCTAGGGAAGAGAGTGAAGGAAGATCCACACCCTTAGATAGTTCAATGAGTCACTTGATCACTGACCCGCTGATAGACCTTCTAGATCCTAGTCTTTCACATTTTTCTGAGTATGGGAATTTAGAGGATTGTGCTTTAGATGTAAAAGAACTAGAACCTTTTAGCACACACCAGGATGGAGTTAGTGAGAGTGCGGAAGAAGTCGAACCTGTTGAGTTAGGCCAGGAGGTGGAGTTTGAGGTTTTGAGTCTATGACAGTTTTATCTTCTGATTTTTCTCTTATTGGTGAATGTTTTTCTTTCTATGCTCTTGAGTCAGTGTCTTTTTGTAAGTCTATTTATTTTCCTGTTTTTCCTTCATTTCTATTATCAAATAAAAAACCAAAAAATGTTTTTCCTGTTTTTCCTTCTTTTCTTTTAATATATAAAAAATTAAAAAATATACCTGTTTCGGGCTCTCACGAGAAGCTAGTATTCTTGCTAGCTCTGATTTGTTTTGTAGATTCAAGAAAGAGAGACCCGAAGAAATAGGAGAATTTTTACGTACCTTGACGAGCCCACGTATACTACGTCAAGTTAATGACGTAAAACAAACGCTTTTTGGGAGGCAAACCAAAGTTTATTTCGTTTGTTTCGTTTTTAATTTTTTTAATTTTTGCTTTTGTTTCGTTTTTAGTTGTTTTTGTTTTTAAATAAATAACCCTTACCTATTTTGCAGCTCCCTTAGGGTTTGATGATTGATATGCGTTGTAGTAGATGTCTCTTCGATTAGGGTAGTATTGTTCTCCCTTCCATCTTTATTAGTTGTCCTTAAGCATGCTTAAGTGACTAGAGTATACATTAAGGGCAATGTGTGCTTTAACAATGAGGGGGACACTGTTGTTTTGAATCTGATTTTGGGCTTAATTGAAAATTTTTCTGTTGATAAGACTGTGTGCTACTAGAGTATATAGGGTGTTGCATGCCTCTGTGTTTATGAAGTTATTTACTTGCTTAGGACTTCAAAATGATCTATTTTGACTACCAGGTTCCATGTTTAGTTGTTGGTTTTCATGGTCTTTGATATGCATGATGTAGGTAGTTGATTCATCGTGTTTAAGCAAGTAAAAATAGAAAAAATGGTTGTTGTCCCTTGTTTAAAAATTAAGTTTCTCATGTGTTTTTAATGGTAAAAAGTGTTATGTCTTTTGTAGAAACTTGTTATGCATCTCCTTGAAAATAAAAAGTTAAGGTCAAATCTCAGGGTTAATGAAAATAAGAGTTGTTGCTTGTGTTTGAGGCAAGAGTATGCTATCTTGATTGGTGTTTCTCAAGGTCAAGCTTGTCATTAGGGTTCTTTAGTGCACTTATGGTTAGTGTGTCAATCAAAGTAGTTAGGATTCAACTCATAGGACAAAAATTTCGAAAATTAGAAGTCATGACAAGTTAGGTAACCCATATATTTTTTAGAGCACTCCAAAATTAGTAAACTTCAAATTTATGATCATTTCAAGTTTGGGAGAGTTACCCGACCTCCCTAACTTAATGAGGACATTAAGTACTCTAAGAGTGGGGGGAAAGGTAAATTCTTCGTTTTTTTTAAGAAAAAAATGAAAAAAAAAGTGAAAGAAAGAAAGAGTGTGCAAACCTTTCATTTCCCTAAACTCCATTGGGCTAAACAAAAAAAGATGTTATTTATTTTGTTATTTAGAGTCAGTTCAGACAACTTGGCGCTCGATGTCAGGGGGTCTGGGCACTAACCTTGTTGGCCTCTTGGAGCGAAGGTATCAAGCAAATAACCTGTATCCATTACTTAGGTGTGCTGCAGTAACCACGTGTGTCATTCTAAGAACTACGGGAGAACCCCATTGCTTAGTTGTGTTGCGTTAACTACGTGTGTCATTCTAAGAACTACAGGAGAGTCAAAAAATAAATAAAAATAAATAAAACAAACAAAAGAAAGTAAAAAAAATAATAAAAAAAACCTAACCCTAAGTAGTGAGTTTTATGGAAGTGGAGGGGAATAATGTACATATCTGTTTTTAGAAAAAAAAAAATGATCATAAAATTGTAGTCATGCGAGTTTTGGAGTGTGACTTATCTTTAACTATGGGTTGCTTGATTTGAATGATTAGGATTCTAGTGGTTGAGCTTGAGGGTAGATGTCGAATCCTAGTTTGTTTGCTCTTGGTTATTGATGCATAAGTATAGCTAAGAAACTCTAGGTGAGCTACTTAGAGAGCATTAATTGAATGGTGACTTGTGGCTTAGAACATAAATATTCAATCCTGATCTGAGTTTTTAAAGGTTTTTTAAGTCTTTGGGGAATAGAATTCATTGAGGACAATGAGTAGTTCAAGTTTGGGGGTTTGATAACTCACCATAAGGGAGTTATTTTACTAGAATTTTAGTGTTTAATCCACTTGAATTGCATTTAATTTAGTGATCCTCATTTTATTTTATCCCTAAATTATGTGTGTTAGCTTTAAAATCTTGAATTTAAGCATTAGGTGCAAAAAGAATTAATTTTGATGTTTTTGTGCTTTAATTTAAGAAATTTAGGAAAATAAGCTAACGGTTAATTAAAGACCGAAATTTGAGATTTTTCTTAACTCCAAAAATCCTTCCGTATTTAGTTTGATTTATAATTGACTTCATAAATTTATTTGGGATTTTTCTGTATGCAGGAGACCTAAGGGCATTATAGACATTTTACCCGAAGGACAATATGGTCTTTTTATCCTTAAGGGTATTTTTGTAATTTGTGGAGTTAGGGCAAGACCATCTTGTATAAGGAGGCTAGGGTTTACAAGTGTGAGGTGGAGTTGGGGTTGTGACAAGAGGAAGAGATCGAGAGGGAGAAAAAGAACTCGTGAGATTGCTGAAGCGAAGGGCATACATTGGAAGGAAAAAATCGATAGCCCTTTGCTGAAACAAACGTTGCTGCACACATCCGAGAGGGAGCCCTTTTGCTGAACCAAAGTGCAGTTGTGCTTGGCGGTAGGTTGCTGTTTGCTGAAGTAATTGGGTGAGAAAAGAAGAAATCACGAGAGGGAGGCATTGCTGAAGCAAACCGTGGAGTAGAGGGTTGGTCATCTCCTAGAATCAACCTACCTTTGTTCAAGCAAAACCGAGAGTAGGGGTTTGTCCACCTGCTGTGATTTGCCCATCTTTGCTGAAGCAAAATCGAGAGCATCAGTGCAGCTCGATTTTCACAGATGTCGTTTACAAAGTTTGCGATTTTTGGCTATACAACCGTTGGATTTCCTACAGTTTTGGCAGCCTGTTGGATACTCATAGAGCTCCATTTTGAACGGTTGGATCGTCGTTTGGAGCTTCGTTGTGTTAGATATCGCTGTGACATTGGACGGCCACTGCAGTTTAGTTTTTCACAGACGACACTCAAAAAGTTGCCGTTTTATGAAGTTTGAACCGTTGGATTGTGCTGAAATTTTGTCAGCTTGTTGGGGACTCATGGCGTGTCGTTTGCAATGGTTGGATCATCGTTTAGAGCTCTGATTCATCAGATATTGCTATCGGACAGAACCTAAAGAACACTGAAACTTGCTGCTATTGTCTGCTGCCTTTGGTGATATCTTGGCGTTGTGCTGAAGCAAAATACATGTCAATTGCCTCGTTTAAATTGCTCTGATTTCCTAATTAGTTTGGCTTGTTGTTACTCCAATTTTTATCCTTTATTGTGTTATTTTTACTCACTGTTTTAGGCTAAATTCATGACTGTTTTTGGGCTGAATTTGTGATTAATTCGGGTTGTTTTGTGATACTGTTACAACACATATTTGAATTTATTAAACAACACAAGCATGCATAAATTAGAGATTTGTGAGTTGATTTACATGAACTAAATTTTCTTAGGCAAGTGTTAGGTTGTTTTAACGTAATTTTGGATTAAATTTATGGTTGATGTCATTGATTGAATTTATGAAATTTTATTGAATTTAACGTTGCATGAGAATTAAAATTGGCCTTTTTAACTTCTCTATAATTCATAAACTTGGGAAAACTAATGAATTAGAAAACTAAAATTTCATTTTAGGATTATTGAGTTGATTAGGGATAATTAACCCACTTAAAACCTAAAATCATGGGCATAATTTAGATCACAATTGAGAAATTGTAGGTTTTAAAACTTAGTGATTTTGGAAAGAATCATTTGAATGCATGTGTAGGTAAATTCAAGGCATCACTCAAAATTTATTCCAATTAAACATTAGAACTCTAACCTAACCCGAGCCTATTTTTCATTACAAATCTCATCTCTTGCATCTGCCCTTTTGTTTACATTCTCCTCTCCCAGCATTTAAATTTAGTTATTTTCTTGTGTCGTATCCTATCTTTCTTATTAATTTATTTATTCACAACAGTAATTTGCACACTCATTCATTACACTAAAATAAGGAAAATTTGCTAGGACACTCATTAGTTTAGGTCTAGCTAGTCCTCGTGGGATCGATACTTTAACTTATCACTTGTTGCTCTCGACCGTGTATACTTGCACGTCGTAGAAGTGTCAGAGTCTCTTTCTAATTTACATTAGTTTAGGGCACTCGATATTTTCGCATCAGGATCCTGATCGACTTTACCATGGCAATAGGTGAAAAGGTTTCCTCATAGTCAACCCCTTCAACCTGGGTAAAACCCTTTCCCACTAGTCGTGCTTTGAAGTTCTGCACCTTTCCATCTACGCCACGTTTACGCTTGTAGATCCATTTGCAACCAATAGGTTTTACCCCATCTGGTTGATCCACAAGCTCCCAGACAGAATTGAAGTACATCGACTCTATTTCCTGGACCATAGCTCTGACCCATTCGTCCTTGTCAACATCAGTCATTGCCTGATCATAGGTCAATAGATCCTCGTAGTCATCATCAGGATTGACGACTTGGGTTTCAGCTAAACCCGTGTAACGTTCAGGCTGTCTCAGAGCCCTCCCACTACGTCGAGGCATTCCCAACTCTTTGGAACAGACTTGACTTGACGTGATAGGATCAATAACACTTGTTGACGTACTAGCTCCATCAACAACTCTTGCTGATGTACTGTCCATTTCGTTTAACATGACTTTGCTCCTAGGCACATGATCCCTAATATGGTCTTCCTCAAGAAAAGTGTCGTTTGTCGACACAAGCACCCTATTATCCTTAGGATCGAAAAACAGACCACATCTGGTCTCTTTTGGGTAACCTACAAATAGGCATAATTTTGAACGGGGTTCCAGTTTCTTCAGGTTTGACACCAACACGTGGGTCGGGCATCCCCAAATTCTGAAATTGTGTAAACTACCTTTACGGCCATTCTAGAGTTTGAAAGGTGTTTCACAAACAGTCTTCGACGGAATGTTGTTCAAAATGTAAACTGCAGTCTCCACTACTTAACCCCAAAAGGAATCAGGGAGACGAGCATAGCTCATCATCGACCGAACCATGTCCAACAGGGTTCTGTTTCTCCTCTCTGATACATCATTCTGCTTTGGCATACCAGGTGCTGAGAGTTGAGACGTAATTCCGTGTTCTATCATATAGTCCTGGAATTCAGTTTCCATATACTCTCCACCTCTATCCGATCGAAGTGTTTTTATCGTTTTACCTAACAGGTTCTCAACCTCAGTCTTGTACTCCTTGAACTTTTCAAGAGTTTCAGACTTTCTATGCATTAGGTAAATATACCCATACCTCGAATAATCATCAATGAATGGAACGAAGTATTCATAACCACCTCGTGCTTTAACACTCATCGGACCACATAGGTCAGAATGTATAAGCTCAAGGGGCTCCTTGGCTCTATATCCTTTTCCACTAAAATGACGTTTGGTCATTTTGCCTTCAAGGCATGACTCACACACCGGTAAAGAGTTTTCTTCTAACTGATCTAGAAGTCCACTCTTCACTAGTCTCTCAATCCGATTGAGATTAATGTGGCCTAACCTTGATGTCAAAGATGGGCATTTTCTTTCGGAGAAACCTTAACTGTCTTAGTTCGCGTTTCTGCAGTTTTAAACAATTCAGTATTCAAAATGCTTTTGGCCGAATTTGACTTTAAAACATACAAGTTAGACTTAAGTGAAGCAGAACACAAGAAATTTCTATTTCTAGAAATAAACGCTTTATGACTAGAAAAATTTACATAAATTGATTGTTCTAATAAACAGGAAATAGAAACAAGGTTTCTAGTAAACCCTGGAACTATGTACATATTGTCCAACAATAAAAAATTCCTGCCAAAATGGAGCTTCAGTTTTCGATCGCTGCAGCAGAGACTATCTCCCCGGATCCAACCCATAGAGTCACCTCACTCTCGCAGCGGCTGCAAGGAATCAATTCTCTAAAAAAGAAGAACAAACGTGATTAGTGGCGCTCGAATCTAAAATCCAGGCAGAGTCACTACTCTCCACTAAACATGTTTCAGTAACCAGTAAATCAAATTTACCTTGATTCTTCCTCTCGGCAAGGAACTTGGGACAGTTTCTCTTCCAGTGGTCGTCCCCATTGCAGTGGAAACACTTTCCTTTCTCAGCAACTTTCTTGACCTTCTTGCCCTTTTGGGCAGCAGCTCGGTCAGCTTTACCCCTCTTCATCATCTTCTTCTTCCCTTTCGGGTGAGAAGGAGCAACAGGTTTAGTCCCAGAGGTCGAACCACTGTGATAACGCCTGTAGGCAACATTTGCCTCAGATTCCGGTGCCCTGATCCTCATCAAGGACTGGAAATTCTGTAACTAATTGAGGAGGGTAGTATGAGTGTAGCTAATTTTGTTCATAACAACATTGCTACGAAACTGAAGGAAACTCTTCTGAAAAGTCTCCAGAATAAAGCTGACCTGGCTTGACTCGTCGATCGAAGCCCCGTTCATCTCCGCCAAATTAAAGTGGGTCATCATGTCTAGAACGTGTTCTCGGACGGACGACCCCTCTTTCATTCGGGCATTGAAGATGTGTTTGAGTGAATCGTGCCTGACCTAAAAGGACTGTTGTCCAAACATGTCTTGCAACGAATCCATGATCTCCTTAGCGGTGACCATCAAGTCATGCTTCTTTGCCAAAACTTCAGATAAGCTGGCAATGATGTAGACCTTGGCCTTTACGTTGGCCCCGATCCATCGATCGTAAGCATCACGAACACTTCATGATGCAGTCGAGCTGGGTAACTGAGGACACTCCTCAGTAAGCACGAACTTCAGGTTGTCAGTTACTAAAATCGTGTTGATATTATTCTTCCATGTTTGGAAGTTATCTCCCACTAATTTGTCGGAAGCAAGTGAAGCTATAATTGAGCTAGACATGTTTTTAGCTAAAAAATCAAATAAAATTTTGTGTCAGACTCGCATAAACTTTTAAAAACCAATCAAGTTTTAGCAAAATTTAATCCTATGATCCCTAGGTCATATAAAAATTGCAATGATATCTTAAAGGTATAGAATGACCGCCACCGAAGGGTGAACAGAAACACTCCTCCTCTAGGACGAGACTTTCTCGACCAGACCCTAATCCCAGAATAACTCATATTCCGTTAGGCGTCCAGTTACCATTATTTGGTCGAATTCATTAACACTTAACAAATTCTGTGAGTGTCACCCTCAATCTTTAAGTTTCCAAGTATCCGTCCAAACAATTGCTACCGAAGGGTGAACCACGAAGGAAAACCAACAAGGAAACTGTATCCCTTTCGTGAATTCACGGTGTTCCTGAAGGGAATAAGAATCCCACGCCGCGGAAGACGATTGAATCGTCGAGGTATCATTATGCAACTTGTGTTTATTAAAATTGATCTAACCCTTAGATCTAGGCTAAACATGCTTGAAGAAGAAGAAATTTACAGCAAGTAGAGTTTTTACTTACTTGTTGTAGACAAACTCAACAATTTCTTCCTCGGGTCATGAACTCTTCGTGCTACTCGATCTCAACGAAATCCTCCACAAAAATGATCTCGAACACGACCAAATGGTCTTCTTGGTTGTTCTCTTTTGGAGAAGGGAAGTTGGTGGGAACTTCTTTGTGTTTGGAGAGGAGAAATGAGAGAGTAGAGAGAATTCTCTTTTCTTCTCTTTGGTGAAAAACAAAAAATGAGAAGTTTTGCTTACCAAAACCTTCTTGCAAAGGGTTTAAATAGTGGAATGAGGGAGTTAATATCTCCACATTATTACCACTTTACCACAACCATAGGTTATGCAAATCTCATTTGCATAACAACATAATATAAGATATCTCATATCTCATATTGCAAATCTCATTTGCAATAATTGTGGATTAATTAAATTGAATCACATCCAATTTAATTTCTCTCATTTAATTTCTCCAATTAGCTCTAATTCAACAATTAGGCTAACCTATAGTTTATTATGAATCTCATTCACATTAAACTATATATTATATCATTCATATCTCATATAAATGACATAAATGCCCTTAAAGTGAAATTGAACACTTCAATTTCATAATAACACATTAACCCTTCTTTTAACCCAGGTGGAGCCAACCGAGGGACCTAATGGACCTCTGGTGGCGGGCTCAATGATCCGAGATTAACTCGCCAAACTCTTGACCTTGGTTAACCAACATTCATTAGCTACGGTAACACTCCACTATAGCCCGTAGCTGCACTCCCGTCAGTGCAGAATATTACGTGTCCACTAATATAACCAATTCCCATGAGTCGACCCTTCACAGGTTGTTCGTAGACACGACTGGGTCAAATTACCGTTTTACCCCTGTGTCTACCTCTTGTTCCTTAAGTCCCCACTGCTCCTCTAATGAACAACATATTGTGATGGTCCAACCATACACAACACCCTTCTCGGGCCAGTGAGAAGGTGGGCGCCCGTTGTCCAAGCCTTAGAGACAGCACTTAAGGGAACAACCTCTCTAGTTTCTCTAAAGGCGGGAACGAGTGAATTTCATCTCGCGTAGTTAAGTTCCTAGCTCCCTTCTTGGTCCTGTCCCTGAGAAGATAGGCATATTGGGCGAGTAACTGTGACCACCCTCACCCGTACTAGTCAAAGGACATACCCTCGCAGACAGGAGTCCGTAACATGCTCAGGATTCAGGTCGAGTCACTAATGGTCATCTACGAAGTTATTAGTCCTTACTGTCAATGGTGTTACATCAATAGGTCTAATAATTCACGGTCCGGTCTTGTACAATCTCATTGCACAGGATGTCCCCACTCGCATGTCAACCACATGAACGAGTCAGATCACCTCGTTTGTATCTAATACAAAACGGGCTGCATCCATAGTGTATCCAGGATTAAGTCTCCAACCCTATCCATATACTGTAGACCGTTCGGGTTATTAACTCGAACGTGATCTTCCCTGTGTGTCCACTATACACCGTTCATGTTCTAGTTCTCTCATAAATTCAATGACCCTGGAGCTTAGTTTATTGGAAAAATTTATAAATATTGCGAGACACAAAGTGATGAAATGAATAACTCTTATTAATTTCAAACAATATATTACAAACACGAGATTAGGACAAAAATCCCAACAGTTCCGACTCCCATGATCAAGGCCCTCCGAAGGGATTGTCTGGTCCAGGCCAAACTAGCAGGCAAATCATAGGGGTCTCATGGTGTGAATCGAATGAAGAGACCGTGGGTCTCGTTTTCACAGGTCCCGCTCCCACTCACTATAAGTACTCTCTCCATCCACGTTGACATTGATCTATACAAATACCATCCGAAAGGGGACGCTCCCATTTGCGCCACGAGGCCGAGTATGGAACTCACGGTGCGGACTTAACGGATATTTGTGGTCAGAAATTAAATGTATCTTATACACTATATTTCCTCTCATTCAGCACCTTATAAATTTTGTGATTGACCTAGATAAACCGGCTAAAATTTACCTAAGTCTACCAATATAACTCTTATATGGTATTTAGCCTAAGTTTATAATCACATTATTACTTAGGTCTATGTGAGTAAATTAAAACACTTTTAATTAACGACACTCACGATAAGTATAATCTAAGAATCTCCAGACCGAATTCACCCCGTGTCTGGTTTTCAGTGCAGGGTGTTCCGTAAGCGTGAACTTAAATACCCCAGCCTTAGACAAAACCTTCCTTAAACAGAGTTACTAATCATGTCACCATTCATACACTATACTTTAATTTCCTAATTCTAATCTTATTAGAACTAGAAAACCTAAGTCTAATTATTCAAGTTATAAACACTTTAAAACTAATAATTAATTTAGGTTGCATGCATTTCTATGTTATAGTGCTTGATCATTCATCACATGAATAATTACATATTATAACAAAATAATTCATCACATGAATATAAATGCATGAGCATACTTTAATCTAAAAATATAACACTTATATTAATTAAATTAAAACATGCATTTAATTACATTATAACTCTTATAATATAACCTATCATGCAAACTATATATTATAACTCTTATAATATAAATGATGCATGAAATGTTTAACCTAAGGCGGGATTTTAAATCTATATGACATACAATATGCACATGGAATTTAATTAAATCATACATCTCATGCATAAAATAATTAAACACCAACAATGGACCGGTTTTGGCACCTAGGGACAATTTATTTAATTTATTTACATTAATATAACTATTATATTAATATTATTTAATAATATAAATTAAATAAATAAAGAGATTACAAGTTACAAAATAAATATAAATAAAAAACGAATTAAAACACATTTAAACAGCCCCACGAAGCTTTACGCCCACGTTGCACGCCAAACTGTCGCGAACTACTCGTCTACGCTTGCAGCGTTGCAACGCTGCAGCGTCCAACGTTATGCTAGCGTTCCCAACGCCAGTGCTGTTGCAACGCTACGCCTATCGTTGCAACGCTGTCCTGCAGCGCGCCTTGCCTCCGCAATGGCAGCGTTGAGACGCCGATGAACAACGTCTCAACACTATTGACATAATAGCAAGCTACTCTTATTGTTCTTCGTCGTTTCTCGCTCATTACCGCTCCGATTTCTTCACAGCAACAATTGCCACGAACGACTCGGACTTACAGACTCGATTTACAACAAAATGGCCAACAACAACGAGCCCTTACATTGATCAAATCAACAGAAATTATAAATCTAATCTAGTGCCAAAACCGAAAACATCCATCATGCAAACCAAAACATTTACCTCATAAATTAAGGCTATAACCACCTAATTTTAACAAAAAATAGTGCACAAACTTCGAACCAACGTATGACTCTGATACCAATTATAGGGAATGAGAATCCCCGCACAGCGGAAGACGATGGAATCGTCGTGGTGATGTTGTGCACTTGAGTTTCATTAAAATGATTTAACTATTAAATCTAGGCTAAACATGCTTGAAATGGAAAGGAAAAACAGTAAGTTATAGTTACTTACTTGTTAAAGACCTTCTTCAAGAACTCCTTTCCAGCGAATCACGAACTCTTCGTGCTATCTCGATCTCTACGAATCCGAACACTTCTCACGAACAAGAACACCACCAAAGACTTCTCGGTTGTTCTTCTTTTGGAAGAAGTAAAGTGGTGGGACTTTTGTGTTTTGGAGAAGGGAGGAGAGTTGAGAGAGTTGAGAGAGAATGGTTTTCTTCTTTTTGGTGAGAATCCAAAAAATGAGAGATTGTCTTAAGTTCCTTCTTGCAAGAAGGGCTGAAATAGTGGAAATTGATGGAGTTAAAATCTCCACATTATTACCACTTTACCACAACTATAGGTTATGCATATCATATTGCATAACCATATATAATAAGATAACTCATATCTCATATTACAAATCACATTTGCAATAATGTGGAATTATTAAATTGAATCACATTGAATTTAATTTATCTCAATTAATTTCTCCAATTAGCCATAATTCAACAATTAGGCTAACCTATAGTTTATTATCAATCTCATTCACATTAAACTATATATTTTATCATTCATATCTCATATAAATGACATAAATGCCCTTTAAGTGAAATTGAACACTTCAATTCACACCAAAACATTAACCCTTCTTTTAACCCAGATTAAGCCAACCGAGAGACCTAATGGACCTACAGTGATGAGCTCCAATGATCTGAGATTAACCTATCAAACTCTTTGACTCGGTTAATCAACCTTCATTAGCTACGGTAACACTCCACTAAAGCCCGTAGCTGCAGTCCCATCAGTGCAGAATATTACGTGTCCACTGATATAACCAATAACCATGAGTCGACCCTTCACAGGTTGTTCGTTGACACTGCTGGGTCAAATTACCGTTTTACACCTGTGTCAACTTCTTGCTCCTTAAGTCCCCACTGCTCCTATAATGAACAAAAACGTTGTGATGGTCCGACCATGCACAACAACTCTCTCGTGCCAGTGAGAGAGTGGGCGCCCATTGTCCAAGCTTTGGAGATAGCACTTAAGGGAACAACCCTTCTAGTTTCCCTAAAGGCGAGAACGAGTGAATTCCATCTCGCGTAGTTAAGTTCCCAGCTCCGTACTTGGTCCTGTCCCTGATAAGGTAGGCATATTGGGCGACTAACTATGACCACCCTCACTCGTACTAGTCAAAGGACAGACCCCCGCAGACAAGAGTCCGTAACACGCTCAGGATTCAGGTCGAGTCACTAATGGTCATCTATAAAGTTATTAGTCCTTACTGGCAACGGTGTTACATCAGTAGGTCTAATAATTCACGGCCCGGTCTTGTACAATCTCATTGGACAGGATGCCCCCACTCACATGTCAACAACATGAACGAGTCAGATCACTTCGTTTGTATCTTAATACAAAGCGGGCCGCATCCACAGCGTATCCAAGATTAGGTCTCCAACCCCATCCATATACTGTAGACCGTTCGGGTCATTTACTAGAACGTGATCCTCCCTGTGTGTCCACTACACACCGTTCAAGTTCTAGTTCTCTCATGTATTCAATGACCCTAGAGCTTAGTTTATTGGTAAAAATTGTATAAAAATGCGAGACACTAAATGATGAAATGAATAACTTTTTATTAATTTCAAACAGCAATTTACAAACACGAGATTAGGACAAAAATCCTAACAACAACACCGTTGACAATAAGGACTAATAACTTCGTAGATGACCATTAGTGACTCGACCTGAATCCTGAGCGTGTTACGGACTTCTGTCTGTTGGGGTCTGTCCTTTGACTAGTACGGGTGAGAGTGGTCACAGTTACTCGCCCAATATGTCTATCTTCTCAGGGAGAGGACCAAGTAGGGAGCTGAAAACTTAACTACGCGAGACGAAATTCACTCGTTCTCGCCTTTAGGGAAACTAGAGGGGTTGTTCCCTTAAGTGTTGTCTCCAGGGCTTGGACAACAGGCGCCCACCCTCTCACTTGCACGAGAGGTTTGTTGTATATGGTAGGACCATTACAACGTTGTTGTTCATTAGAGGAGCAGTGGGGACTTAAAGAGCAAGAAGTAGACACAGGGGTAAAACGGTAATTTGACCCAACAGTGTCTACGAACAACCGTGAAGAGTCGACTCATGGGTATTGGTTATATCAATGGACACGTAATATTCTGCACTGACGGGAGTTCAGCTACGGGCTTTAGTGGAGTGTTACTGTAGCTAATGAATGTTGATTAGCCATGTCAAAGAGTTTGATAGGTTAATCTCGGATCATTGGAGCTCGTCACTGTAGGTCCATTAGGTCCCTCGGTTGGCTCAAACTGTGTTAAAAGAAGGGTTACTGTTTTGGTGTGAATTGAAGTGTTCAATTTCACTAAAGGGCATTTATGTAATTTATATGAGATATGAATGATATAATATATAGTTTAATGTGAATGAGATTGATAATAAACTATAGGTTAGCCTAATTGTTGAATTAGGGCTAATTGGAGAAATTAGGTTGAGAGATATTAAATTGGATGTGATTCAATTTAATAAATCTACAATATTGCAAATGTGATTTGTGATGTGAGATATGAGATATCTTATAATATATGGTTATGCAAATATGATTTGCATAACCTATAGTTATGATAAAATGGTAAATAGGTGAAGATTTCAACTCCACCTATCTCTATTATTTAAACCCTTCTTGCAAAAAGGGTGGTAAGCCATTCTCTCATTTTTGGATTTTCACCAAAAGAAGAGAACACTCTCTCTCGAAAATTCTCTCAAGCTTTCTCCTCTCAAAAACCAAAATAGAAAGAAGTTCCCACCAACTTCCTTCTTCCAAAAGAAGAACAACCGAGAAGCCGAAGGGTGGTATTCGTTCTTGATCGTGAGAAGGGTTCGAGATCGTTGAGTTTGAGAAAACACGAAGAGTTCGTGAATCGTTGGAAGAATTTTGAAGAACGTCTTCAACAAGTAAGTATTGTGTTTAACTTACTGTTTTTTCTTCCAATTTTATGCATGTTTAGCCTAGATCTAAGTGTTAGATTGTTTAATGAATAATGGTTGCACAAGTTCACCATGACGATTCAATCGTCTTCCGCTGCGTGGGAGTTTCATTCCCTTCAATTGGTATTAGAGCCATATGTTGGTTCTTTGTTTGTTGATGGAGATCTGATCTCCTTGAGCAGCGAAAATGTGTTTGGGATCGTTAATGTGCTTGATTCTTTTAATTGAAACAAAAACCAGTACATTGATAAATACAGAACAAGCATGAAATTCTAATCCTATTAGACATGGATTAATTACATACAAACAAACTAAGTTTAACTATTAAACTAAAGGGAAGAAGGAATTACCTTTGTAGTTTAGCAGAACAACAACTCCTTGCTCCAATGTTCAGCAACTCAAGAACTTCAAAAGTTCTCTGTTTTTCACCAACAGAACACCCCAATTTGGAAAACCTCCTATCCTCTAAGATTCAACTTAGAACAAAATTCTTTGTGGGAAGGATTCCAAGTTTTGGATAATTTTTGGAATGAGAGTGAGAGAGAGAATTTCTCTGTCAAAATGAAAAATGATCGATCAATCATTATCTTCACTTCTCTCCAGGAGAAGTTAAACCCGATGAGAGGCATCTCCCACTTCCTATCGAATAGGAGTTGGGAGAGAGAGAGGAACGTGTCCTCCACGACACGTTCCTTATTTAATTAATTAATCATATTAATTAAATAATCAAAATAAATTAAATATCTTATATTTAATGTATATTAAACACATTTAATTAATTATCCCTCTATCCTATAGTTTTAATGCACATCCAATGTACATTAAATTTAACCTATAGTTTTTAAATATGAATCACATTTACATTTAAATTTAATATTTGAACTATTTCAAATATTTAATTCTCTCACATAATTTAACATGAATCATATTCACATTAAATTTATAATATATAGTTCCAAAACTATATATTATATCGTATCAATATACATTAAGTTTATTCCCTAATGAATTTGAACATTTCAAATTCAAATGATCTAAGAACCCTTTACGAGCTAGAAGGTGGACCTAATGGACCTACAGATCAGAAGCTCCAACGATATAAGATTGCTCGGTTAATCTCATTAACCTCCCAATCAGCCTTCGTTAACTACGGGAACACTCCACTAAAGTCTCACAGCTGCACTCTTCTCACTGCAGATATATTTCTGTGTCCATGGATATTGACCAATAACAGCAAGTCAATCCTTCATTTAATGTTCAGTAACACCGGTGGGTCAAATTACCGTTTTACCCCTGGGTTACATCTTGTGCCTTAAGTACTAGTGCTCCTCTAATGAACAATTTGTTTGTGGTCCTACCAACAAACGGAGTCCCTCTCGGGCCAATGAGAGGATCGGGCCCTTTGTTCAAGTCCCAGAGACAGCACTTAAGGGAACATTCCTCTACTTACCCTAGTAGGTGGGAAGGAGTGAATTTCATCTTGCTAAGTTAAGTTCCCAGCCATTCACTCGGTCTTCTCCCCAAGAAGGTAGGCATATTGAGTCGGCGAATCTTGCCACTCTCACCCATACTAGTCAAAGGACAATCCCTCGCGAACAGGAGTTCGTAACCTGCTCAGGGTTGAGATTAAGTTGCCTAGGTCATCCTAGTGAAATAGAAAACTAACTAGTCAACGGTGTTACAACTAGAGGTTACTATTTCGTGGTCCGGTCTTATGTAATCTCATTACATAGGATATCCCCACTCACATGTCATCTACACGAACACGTTAGGATCACAGTGTTTGTATCAAATACAAAGTGGGCCACATCCATAGTTTTATCAGGGTAAGGTACCCAAACCTTATCCCCTAACTATAGACCCTTTAGGTTGTATCTCGAACCGAAATTCTTTTTATGTACATTGAATTTAGTTAAAGATTCATTTAACAGCCTTGGATGTTTAGTTTATTGGATTTAGGGTTTAAATAAAGGTAAACTCGTAGATAACGAACAATAACACTTTATTACATTAATTAGAACATAATTACAAACTACGAGTTTTAGGGCACAAATCCCAACAAACACCCACTTGAACTAAAACTCTAGTGGGGTACATAATAATCTAAAATAGTAGAAATACAATAAACTAGGGCATCCATGTACCCCATTACATATCTCCTACTTGCCCTAGATTAGCCTATGTACATATCTCGTAGACCCAGACTTTCCAGATAACCCTCGAACACTTTAGCCGTGAGAGTCTTTGTAAACGGATCAGCAATATTGTGCTCCGAAGCGATTTTCGTGACTGTCACATCTCCTCGTCGCACTATTTCTCGTATCAGGTGATACTTCCTCTCGATGTGCTTACCTCACTTATGGCTGCGAGGTTCCTTCGAATTGGCTACTGCACCACTATTGTCACAGTATAAGGTGATGGGATATTCCATGTTTGGAACAACTTCCAAATCAGTAAGGAATTTCCTTAGCCAAACAACCTCTTTAGCTGCTTCACAAGCAGCGACATACTCAACCTCCATTGTGGAGTTAGCGATGCATCCTTGCTTGATGCTTCGCCATACTATAGCTCCCCCGTTGAGGGTGAAAACTAATCCCGATGTGGATTTCTGAGAATCCTTATCGGTCTGAAAATCAGAATCAGTGTATCCAGTAAGGATCAAATCCTTAGACCCATACACAAGCGTATAGTCCCTCGTTCTCCTTAGATACTTGAGGATATTTTTAACTGTTGTCCAGTGGTCTAACCCTGGATTGGACGGGTACCTACTGACTATTCCCACTGCATAGCAAATGTCCGGCCTCGTGCACAACATAGCATACATTAAGCTACCTACTGCAGAGGCATAGGGAATATGTCTCATATCCTCAACTTCTTGAGGTGTCTTGGGACACTGTTCCCTAGATAGATAAACTCCATGCCTGAAAGGTACTAAGCCCCTCTTGAAATTTTGCATCAAATATCTGGACAACATTTTGTCGATATAAGATGCTTGAGACAGTGCTAGCGTTCTGTTCTTGCGATTCCTGAAGATCTGAATCCCAAGAACATATTGCGCCTCTCCCAAATCTTTCATTTGGAATTGGGTCGCCAGCCAATTATTTATGTCTGTAAGGTATCCTACACCATTCCCAATGAGTAGGATATCATCCACATAATGTACTAACAAAGCTACTTTGTCGTTGATGATCCTCTTGTAAACACAAGGGTCATCAACGTTTTGGTCAAAGCCGTAAGACTTGATTGCAATATCAAATCTTATATTCCAAGATCCTGACGCTTGTTTCAATCCATAAATGGATCGATTAAGCTTGCAAACTTTTTGCTCCTGACCTTGGTTTATGAACCCTTCGGGTTGAGACATGTAGATGCTCTCATCAAGATTACCATTCAAAAAGGTAGTCTTGACATCCATTTGCCAAATTTCATAATCATAAAATGCGGCTATGGACAAAAGTATCCTTATAGACTTCAGCATAGCAACAGGGAAAAAGTTTCTTCATAGTCAACTCCTTTCCTTTGGGTAAAACCCTTTGCTACAAGCCTAGCCTTAAAGGTCTATACCTTTCCGGCTGCATCTCTCTTTCTCTTATAGATCCATTTACACCCTATGGGTTTAACCCCTTCAGGTTTGTCTACAAGTTCCCATACTGAATTGAAGTCAATTGACTCCATTTCAAAGTCCATGGCTTTGATCCATTTGTCCTTGTCTACGTCATTCATTGCCTGTTTATAAGACAATGGATCTTCTACGCCGTCATCAGGTATGACAACTTGAGTTTCAGCTAAATCCAAGTAGCGGCCAGGTTGGGAAACAACCCTCCCATTGCGTCGAGGCATTCCCAACGATTGAGAAAGACGAGACTGACATGAGGTGTTGACTCTTCCATCAACTCTTGATGATGGTCCAGCTTGATCAACAACTCTTGTTGGTTCATGTGTAGCTTAATTTAGTACTAATTTACTACGCGGTTTGTGATTCCTCATGTGATCTTCCTCCAAGAATGTGGCGTTTGTCGATACAATCACCTTGTTTTCTTGTGGGTCGTAGAAAAGACCACCTCTCGTATCTTTGGGATGTTGGGATTTGTGCCCTAAAACTCGTAGTTTGTTATTATGTTCTAATTAATGTAATAAAGTGTTATTATTTCAATAAAGTGTTATTGTTCGTTATATACGAGTTTGCATTTATTTATAACCCTAAATCCAATAAACTAAACATCCAAGGCTGTTAAATGAATCTTTAACTGAATGTAATGTACATAAAAAGGATCTCGGTTCGAGATACAACCTAAAGGGTCTATAGTTAGGGGATAAGGTTTGGGTACCTTACCCTAGTAAAACTATGGATATGACCCACTTTATATTTGATACAAACACTGTGATCCTAACGTGTTCGTGTAGATGACATGAGTGGGGATTTCCTATGTAATGAGATTACATAAGACCGAACCACGAAATAGTAGCCTTTAGTTGTAACTCCGTTGACTAGTTAGGTTTCTATTTCACTAGGATGACCTAGGCAACTTGATCTCAATCCTGAGCAGGTTACGAACTCCCGTTCGCGAGGGATTGTCCTTTGACTAGTATGGGTGAGAGTGGTCAGATTCGCCGACTGAATATGCCTACCTTTTTGGGGATAAGACCGAGTAAATGACTGGGAACATAACTTAGCAAGATGGAATTCACTCATTCCCGCCTACTAGGGTAAGTAGAGGAATGTTCCATTAAGTGGTGACTCCGGGACTTGAACAAAGGGCCCGACCCTCTCATTGGCCCGAGAGGGACTCTGTTTGTTGGTAGGACCACAAACAAATTGTTCATTAGAGGAGTACTGGTACTTAAGGCACAAGATGTAACCCAAGGGTAAAACGGTAATTTGACCCAGTTGGTGTTACGAACATTCGTGAAGGATTGACTTGCTGTTATTGGTCAATATCCATGGACACAGAAATATATCTGCAGTGAGAAGAGTGCAGCTGTGGGACTTTAGTTGAGTGTTCCCGCAGTTAACGAATGTTGATTGGGAGGTTAATGAGATTAATCGAGCAGTCTCGTATCGTTGGAGCTTCTGATCTGTAGGTCCATTAGGTCCACCTTCTAGCTCGTAAAGTGTTCTTAGATCATTTGAATTTGAAATGTTCAAATTCATTAGGGAATATATTTAATGTATTTAGATAGGATATAATATATAGTTTTGGAACTATATATTATAAATTTAATGTGAATATGATTCATATTAAATTATATGAGAGAATTGAATATTTGAAAGAGTTCAAATATTATATTAAATGTGAATGTGATTCACATTTGCGAACTATAGGATAAAATTTAATGTGCACTGGCTGTACATTAAAACTATAGGTTAATGATTAAATGTGATTTAATCATATACATATAATCTATTTGATATATAAGATATTCAAATTAATTAATTAAGAATTAATTAATTATTTAATAGGTTGTATTTGTTTTAATTAATTATTTATTTAATTAAAAGAGGGAAACGTGTAGATGACATGTTCCCCACTCACCAGTTTCTTCTCCACTCCCTATCGTTAAGTGTAGGGAGTTACGTAGAGAGTTGGAAGAAGCAGGTATCGATGGATTTTTTCTGACATTGGTGAATTGCTGCAAGAAAAATCCTCTCTCTCTCACTCTCATTCCCAAAACTTCCAATTGTTGGAAACCTTTTCCACCAAGGGGTATTTAAGTAGAACTCAGAGACATAGGAGGTTCTCCTGTTGGTTGTGTTCTTGCTGGAAGAAAAACAGGGAGTTCTACAATTGATTTGTTGTACAACTTTTGGAGCAACAAGTATCTGGAGAAAGTCTACAAAGGTAATTATTTTTTCTCTCCTTTAGTTTAATTGTTAAACTTTACATGTTTGCATGTATGCTATTATCCATGTCTAATAGGATTAGAAATTCATGTTTGTTCTGTATTTTTGGGTCAATGTACTTGTTTTTGTTTTTATCCAAACATTCAAGCAAATTAACGATCCCAATCACGTTTTCGCTACTCAAGGAAATCAGATCTCCATTAATTGGTATCAGACCCAGGTTTGTATTGTTTTGTTTTTGAAACAAAATTGCATTGATTTTGGTGGGAATTGCATTGGTTTGCTGTAATACTGTTTAGGAATTTTTTGGCCATAGTTTACTTTTGATTTTGATCAAATTGTATGTAAATGCCCCTACGTTTTTGGGCAAAAAGTGCAAAATTGAGTCTGTAATTGAGTTACGAGTCGTTCGGGACAAGTTTCATTCAATTTCGTTGAGAATCGAAGGAGAAATTCAAGAACGAAGCTGCTGTGTTCGTGGAAGAAGGTCGTCGCTGCCAAGCGCGCGCAGCGTTAACGCGCTACCAACGGCGTTATATGGCGTTCAGTCGCTGGTAACGTGAAGAAACAGCGGCGTCGCAACGCCAGCGTTCCCTATCGACGCGGGCGATCAAGGGGTCAGCGGCGTTGCAACACTGCCCCTCACCGTTGCAACGCCATCCTGATAGCAGGCACGCACAAGGATGAAGCGGGCGTTGCAACGCCGTGAGGCGATTCAAGCAGTAGCAGACCGGTTCGAGCTAGTTCGTTGGTTTTGGTCTGGTTCGAGCGGTTCAAGGCCGGTTCAGGGTGTTTTTGGACCGGTTTCATGAAATAAATTAATGTAATTTATTTTTTTTGCACTTTAGGGGCCAAATTATTAGAGTTTCTGACTTTTTATCTATATGAATGTCATTTAGATTATTCTCACCTTAGGATAAGCATGTTCATGCATTTTATTTATATAAATGTTATATGAATATGGTTGAATGCATGACTAATTTATTTTTTCATGAGTAATTAATTATAAGTGTTATAATTAGATTATATGGAAAATAAATTGCATGGAGCATGAAATTACTTAGTTTAAAATAAATGTTATTTTTTTTAAGTAATTTTATAATTCAAATAGTTGAATTTCTTTTATAATTCCAATTTGAATATAGATTGTTGGATTTATAATATAGTTTCTTTATCATAGGTTAATTATTAAAATTTATAAAAGTTATAAATTAAAGGGGTTTTAGAAACCATAACCTATAATAAAGAAATGCATGCAAACATAGGAACTTGGGTTAAATTTAATTAGTTTTAAATCGTTTAAAATTAATTTAGACCTAAGTTTCAATTTCTAATAGGATTAGAAATAAGTCTTACGTAATATTTTAAATAGTTTAAAATATCCTCTTGCTAAAGAAACACGACCGACGATACAGACAGATATGTGAGATGATCGATAGAGGTTCCCTCTATTGGAGAGTGGAAGGGGAAGTCTCTATTTACATAACATAAAGGATGGGAATGAAGAACGGGCGCCCAACCCATGCATCCCGAGCAGAGAGCTAACCTGGAATGGGATGCATTTGAATAAAAGAACGAACTCAACCGAAGAACTACAATTGAAACAAGACCAGGATTTGAAAGAAGAAGAACAAAAAACAAGAGATTTTTTTATCAGGAAACCCAGAAACTCAAATCGAAATCGTCGAAAGTTGTGGATCAATGTCACTAGCCTTCTCCGGATCATTTACTAAAATAGTGACCTCATTATTGCCTTTAAAATATAGTAGGACTTTAGGACTTAGGTTATAAGGGAACTCTGGGTGAAGTTACGTCTACAAAATTTCGGGATACTTAAGTTGATGGTTAACGTAACACCTCCTACCTGAGAACTGACGCGGAACCTGAGTTGAATTAACCTCAGTTCTGAATTATCTCTAGGTAATTAAAATGTTTATTCACCTAGACATAAAGTTTTAAGACCTAGTTATAATAGTTATAACAGGCATAGACTTAGATAGATTCTTTTAGCCAGAATCCGACTAAGTTAAATATCATACCCTAATTTTAGGAACTTCAGTGGGAGAAAACGAGATGTTCGCATCGAGTTTACTCTCACGTCCTCAAGAGTTCACACCGTGAGTTCCATGCTCGGCTACGTGGCGTCAATAGGGCGTTCCCCTACGGTATGTATTTGCATGGTTCAATACCAAGGTGAATGAGGGAAGTATCCATAGTAAATGGAAGCAGGACGCGTGTCAACGTATCCTACGGTCTCCTCCATTAGGTCGCACCGTGATATTTCTATAGTCCGCCTGCTAGGTTGTCCTGAAACAGCCAAACCCTACGGAGGGCCTAACTATAGGGATCAGAACACCGCAAACTCCAGAAATGGATAGGGTCTCTTAGGTTGTTTGCCAGCAGTTGTCTTTCTTAATAGTAGCATGTTGGCTCGGGCCTATTGGATCTGAAAATGGCAGGATCACATATACGGGATGAGTTAAGCTAGTTAACAAATCCTTGACCAAACAAACGGTAGCTAAGGACCATTGGGACATGAGATGTTCTGGTAGTGGGAATTGGCTGAGAAAGTCTCAATTCAAGGGAGGAATGACTGACCGCCCGACGGAGGCTTTTGTTCTAAACCCTTGAAGTATCGTTGAAAAATTAAAGGTTTAACTTAAACAATGGTTTTAGTTAAACACTAGGGTTCTTTAATAATTTTCCTAAATTACAATGGGTTTTACAATGGGTTTAAAGGCATAACTAATTAGAACTATTTTGGATTTTCAGCATGTCGTCCTCAATAACTGCCTTACTTAAAACCGACCGTTTAACTGGTGAGAATTTTACTACGTGGAAGTCCAACGTGAATACGATTCTTGTTGTTGACGACCTTCGATTCGTGTTTAATCGAGGAATGTCTCGATTCTCGCCGTAACGCGCCTCGATGCAAGGAGGCGTGACGATCGTGGATCAAGGCCAATAATAAGGCCAAGGTCTACATTTTGGCTAGTGTTTCAAGTTCGCCAAAAGAACGAGGGCATGGTCTCACTCGTGAGATCATGAGTTCACCTGCAGAAATGTTTGGACAACGTCGCCGGAAAGATTAAAGCACGTAATCCTCAAATACGTTCAGAACTCCCGTATGAAGGAGGGGTTCATCAGTGAGAGAACACGTTCTTGATCTGATGGTCCACTTCAATGTGGCTGAGATGAACGGAGCGGTCATTGACGAGCGCAGTCGAGTGCATCGTTCATCCCGGAATCTCTACCGAAGGGTTTCACGCAATTCGCAAAGCAATGCGATGATGAACAAGATAGAGTTTAACCTGACTACTCTCCTTAATGAACTACAGACTTTCCAGTCTCTTATGAAGAATAAGGGACAGGTTGATGGAGAGGAAAATCTGTTTGCCCATTCCAGAAGGTTCCTGAAGCGTTCATCCTCTGGGACTAAGTCCTGTAGCTCATCTTCTGGGCTTAAGAAGACCCAAAAGAAGAAAATAGGAGGGAAAGGGAAGACAGCTGCTGCTGACAAAGGCAAGGAAAAGCCAAGCTTGCAGATAAAGGAAAGTGTTTCCACTGCAACATGGATGGGCACTGGAAGAGAAACTGCCCAAAATACCTTGCTGAGCTCAAAGAGAAGAAAGGTAAATTAGATTTACTTGTTCTTGAAATTTGTTTAGTAGAAAATGATGATTTAACCTGGATACTTGATTCAGGAGCCACTAATCACATTTGCTCTTCATTTCAGAAAACTAGCTCCTTCAAGGAGCTCGAAGAGGATGAGATGACGCCGTGGTCGGAATTCGGAGACGCGTCGTCTCACTCGTGCTGATGGGAGATGCCACGTTATTTTTCGGAGATAGATTTCTTTCTTTAAAAAATCTGTATATAGTTCCTAAGCTTAAAAGGAACTTAATTTCTATCTCTTGTTTAATAGAACTTGGTAATTGTATTTCTTTTTCAATCAATGAAGTGTTCATTTTGAAAGAGGGTGTCAATATTTGTTCGCTAAATTGAAAAATGGAAGCATACGCATTGAAACCGAATAAAACCAAAACAATTTTAAATCATGAGATGTTTAAGAATGCTAACACTCAAAATAAAAGGCAAAGAATTTCTCCAAATAATAATACCTATCTGTGGCATCTTAGACTTGGTCATATTAATCTCAACCGGATTGAGAGACTTTCTAAGAATGGACTTCTAAACAAGTTAGAAGATGATTCCTTACCGCCTTGCGAGTCTTGCTTAGAAGGTAAAATGACCAAACGACCTTTTACTGGAAAAGGTTATAGAGTCGTAGAACCCTTAAAATTTATACATTCGGATCTTTGTGGTCCAATGAATGTTAAACCTCGAAGAGGGTACGAATATTTCATCTCTTTCATAGATGATTATTCGAGGTATGGTTATCTATACCTAATGCATCACAAGTCTGAAGCTCTTGAAAAGTTCAAAGAGTATAAGGTTGAAGTAGAGAATGCATTAGGAAAAACCATTCAAACACTTCGATTAGATCGAGGTGGAGAGTACATGGATTTGAGATTCCAGGACTATATGATAGAACATGAAATTAAATCTCAACTCTCTGCACCTAATACACCACAACAAAATGGTGTGTCAGAAAGGAGAAATAGAACCTTGTTAGACATGGTTCGTTCTATGATGAGCTATGCTCAATTGCCTGCCTCGTTTTGGGGATACGCAGTAGAGACTGCAGTTCAAATCTTGATTAGTGTTCCGTCAAAAAGTGTTTCAGAAACACCTTTTGAACTTTGGAAGGGGCGTAAACCCAGTTTACAACACTTCAGGATTTGGGGATGTCCGGCACACGTACTCGTGACAAATCCAAAGAAACTGGAACCTCGTTCAAGATCGTGCCAATTTGTTGGCTATCCCAAAGAAATGAGAGGTGGTCTTTTCCACGATGATATGAATCCTATCGTTCCATCAAGACCAAAGAAAAACTTCAAAAATTGAGTTGAAATAAATGTTGTCAAACTTCATTTATGCTAAACTAATGATGCATTTAATGAACTAAAGTACAATTTATGCTTCATTAAAGACAAGTCAAGCTTCATTTATGCAACAAGAGTTTCAAGCTACTTCAAGTGGGGCTCCATTTAAGTATGAGAAGTTACAAACTTTATGTAGGGTGATTAAAAATATCAATTCTCGGATTTATGGAATTTTGATGTAATTTTAGGTTTTAAAGTCTTGTTTTCAATGATTTAGGTTACAATATAGTTAGTGGAGATCATGGTATTGATGGGGATGTAAGTTACAACCTTTCAATAGACCATAAGTTACTTTAGGGTTGATTTTGAGGCTATAAAGTCATGTTTCTTGGAGAAAAAAAAAAGAAAAGAAAAAGATTCAAAAATGAAATCAAAGAGGCCTTGAGCTTATTTATAGCCTTGAGCTATGTCTTTGCAATTCTATGTAGATTAGGTTGCATGCTTAGAATCATTCAAGCTTGACTTGATCAATCTTGCTTGTGGAGTGATTCGAATCTCATACAAGTTCTCTTGCCTTGAGATATTTGATCGACAAGGTAATCCGGTTTTACTTTCCTTGAGTTGATTTTCAAAATTGGTTTTGGGGTCTTTGAAATTGAGTTATCTAAAGGTCTTGTTTCTTTAAGCAAGGTTGTTAGATTCAATTGTCAAGGGTTACTTAACATTTTTTGACATCGGAATCTTTGGCTTCTTGGGTTTCATTTTGATTTGGGGTTTTTTTGGGGTTTAGATCTAATAGTCTTGTTTGTTGTTAACAAGGTAGATTGAATTTTTTAAATTCTTCTTAAATTTCTCATCAGTTGGTATCAGAGCGCCTTAGGCTCAAGATCAGATATATGTTTCCTTTGCGTTTATCTTTAATTTATTTTTGATTTTACATGTTCTAGTTTTTCTTTTGTTATACAATCTGTCGAGTTTTCGTAGTTTATAAGAATTACAGAAAACTCATATTTGTGTATGTCGATTTATCTTGATGTCTTTATCATAATTGTAGATCGGAGTCTAAGCTTCAATTTTGTCTTCTATGAAATTTTCTAATTAAGCTTTCTTGAGGCTAAAAAGTATGCATTTATACAACTTGGTCTGAAAAACTTCTATAGCCGAGAACTTGTGTTCTTGTTTTGTTCTTGCTGTTTTTGGCTCTAAAGCATGCTAAATTCAAAAATTTCTAATTAGATCTGATCATTATGTTCAAATTTAACCATTTGGTATTCAATTTTAGATGTTACACTTTGAGAATTTGTAAAAGTTGACTGTTAGGCATTAAATATGACAGTTATATTGCACATGAATTTTCCAACCATTAGTTTTCAATTTGTAACTCCTATGTTTAAAAATTCCAGCCATTGGTTATTTTATCCAAGAGTTACATTGCTTCTTCTTCATTCATCTAGCCATAGCCTTAATTTTTTCAGTTGTCAAGTTAGTTTGTTTGTTTTCAAAGTGTGCAATTATCCATTGGATTGCAAATTATCTTGGCTTCTCCATATCACATTTTGAGAGGTGAGATTGAGAATTAGAGTGTTTTCTCAAATTTGAGTGCAAACATGAGTGGCCTAAGTATTCTTGAGTCTAAACTTGTGAGGGAGTGTTGTGAGGTTGCTTTTCATATTCCCAACGTATTTTTGCAGCAATCTTTCACAAAGAAAATGATGCGAAAAACAAATTGAAGAGACCAAGACCAAAGACTGAAATAAATTTCAGTTTGCGTTACAACAACATTCATAGATTCGAGGGCGAATCTTTTCGAAGAAGGGGAGAATGATATGAATCCTATCGTGCCATCAAGACCAAAGAAAAACTTCAAAAATTGAGTTGAAATAAATGTTGTCAAACTTCATTTATGGTAAACTAATGATGCATTTAATGAACTAAAGTATAATTTATGCTTCATTAAAGACAAGTCAAGCTTCATTTATGCAACAAGAGTTTCAAGCTACTTCAAGTGGGGCTCCATTTAAGTATGAGAAGTTACAAACTTTATGTAGGGTGATTAAAAATATCAATTCTCAGATTTATGGAATTTTGATGTAATTTTAGGTTTTAAAGTCTTGTTTTCAATGATTTAGGTTACAAAATAGTTAGTGGAGATCATGGTATTGATGGGGATGTAAGTTACAACCTTTCAATAGACCATAAGTTACTTTAGGGTTGATTTTGAGGCTATAAAGTCATGTATCTTGGAGAAAAAAAAGAAAAGAAAAAGATTGAAAAATGTAATCAAAGAGGCCTTGAGCTTTTTTATAGCCTTGAGCTATGTCTTTGCAATTCTATGTAGATTAGGTTGCATGCTTAGAATCATTCAAGCTTGACTTGATCAATCTTGCTTGTGGAGTGATTCGAATCTCATACAAGTTCTCTTGCCTTGGGATATTTGATCGACAAGGTAATCCGATTTTACTTTCCTTGAGTTGATTTTCAAAATTGGTTTTTGGGTCTTTGAAATTGAGTTATCTAAAGGTCTTGTTTCTTTAAGCAAGGTTGTTAGATTCAATTGTCAAGGGTTACTTAACATTTTTTGACATCAGAATCTTTGGCTTCTTTGGTTTCATTTTGATCTGGAGTTTTTTTGGGGTTTAGATCCAATAGTCTTGTTTGTTGTTAACAAGGTAGATTAGATTTTTTAAATTCTTATTCATTTAATGTGACGTCATGAGTTGCCTTGGTTCATATCATACCACCCACAAGAAAATAAGGTGATTGTATCGACAAACGCCACGTTCTTGGAGGAAGATCACATGAGAAACCATAAACCACGTAGTAAATTGGTACTAAATGAAGCTACACATGAACCAACAAGAGTTGTTGATCAAGCTGGACCCTCATCAAGAGTTGATGGAGGAGTCAGCACCTCAAGTCAGTCTCGTCCTTCTCAACCGTTGGGAATGCCTCGACGCAGTGGGAGGGTTGTTTCCCAACCTGACCGCTACTTGGGTTTAGCTAAAACTCAAGTTGTCATACCTGATGACGGCGTAGAAGATCCATTGTCTTATAAACAGGCAATGAATGACGTAGACAAGGACCAATGGATCAAAGCCATGGACCTTGAAATGGAGTCAATGGACTTTAATTAAGTATGGGAACTTGTAGACCAACCTAAAGGGGTTAGACCCATAGGGTGTAAATGGATCTATAAGAGAAAGAGAGATGCAACCAGAAAAGGTACAAACCTTTAAGGCTAGACTTGTAGCAAAGGGTTTTACCCAAAGGAAAGGAGTTGACTATGAAGAAACTTTTTCCCCTGTTGCTATGCTGAAGTCTATAAGGATACTCTTGTCCATAGCCGTGTTTTATCATTATGAAATTTGGCAAATGGACGTCAAGACTGCCTTTTTGAATTGTAATCTTGACGAGAGCATCTATATGTCTCAGCCCGAAGGGTTCATAGCACGAGGTCAGGAGCAAAAAGTTTGCAAGCTTAATCGATCCATTATGGATTGAAACAAGCATCAAGTCTTGGAATATAAGATTTGATTCTGCGATCAAGTCTTACGGCTTTGACCAAAACGTTGACGAGCCTTGTGTTTACAAGAGGATCGTCAACGACAAAGTAGCTTTGGTAGTACTTTATGTGGATAGTATCCTACTCATTGAGAATGGTGTAGGATACCTAATCGATTTTATAAAGAATTGGGTGCGACCCAATTCCAAATGAAAGATTTGGGGAGAGCGCGATATGTTCTTGGGATTGAGATCTTTAGGAATCGCAAGAACATAACGCTAGCATTGTCTCAAGTGTCTTATATCGACAAAATGTTGTCCAGATATTCGATGCAGAATTCCAAGAGGGGCTTATTACCCTTCAGGCACGGAGTTTGTCTGTCAAGGGAACAGTGTCCCAAGACACCTCATGAAGTTGAGGATATGAGACATATTCCCTATGCCTCTGTTGTAGGTAGCTTAATGTATGTTATGCTATGCACGAGGCCGGACATTTGTTATGCGAAAGGAATAGTCGGAGGTACCAATCCAATCGAGGTTAGACCATCGGATGATGATTAAAAATATCCTCAAGTATCTAAGGAGAACGAGGGACTATATGCTTGTGTATGGGTCTAAGGATCGATCCTCACTGGATACACCGATTCTTATTTCAGCACCGATAAGGATTCTCGTAAATCCACATCGGGATCAATTTTCACCCTTAACGGGGAGCTATAGTATGGCGAAGCATCAAACAAGGATGCATCGTCGACTCCACAATGGAGGTCGAGTATGTCATTGCTTGTGAAGCAAACTAAAGAGGTTGTTTGGCTAAGGAAATTTCCTTCGATTTGGAAGTTGTTCCAAATATGGAATCTCCCATCACCTTATACTGTGACAACAGTGGTGTGGTAGCCAATTCGAAGGAACCTCGCAACCATAAGCGAGGAAAGCACATGGAGAGGAAGTATCACATCATACGAGAAATAGTGCAACGAGGAGATGTGACAGTCACGAAGATCGCTTCAGAGCACAATATTGCTTATCCGTTTACAAAGACTCTCACGGCTAAAGTGTTCGAGGGTCATCTGGAAAGTCTGGGTCTACGAGATATGTACATAAGCTAATCTAGGGCAAGTGGGAGATATGTAATGGGGTATATGGATGCCCTAGTTTATTGTATTTCTATCTCTTGTAACCACTGTTTTAGATTATGATGTACGCCACTAGAGTTTTAGTTCAAGTGGGAGTTTGTTGGGATTTGTGCCCTAAAACTCGTAGTTTGTAATTATGTTCTAATTATGTAATATAGTGTTATAATTTCAATAAAGTGTTATTGTTCGTTATCTACGAGTTTGCCTTTATTTAAAACCCTAAATCCAATAAACTAAACATCCAAGGCTGTTAAATGAATCTTAACTGAATGTAATGTACATAAAAAGGATCTCGGTTCGAGATAAAGCCTAAAGGGTCTATAGTTAATGGATAAGGTTTGGGTACCTTACCCTTGTAAAACTATGGATATGGCCCACTTTGTATTTGATACAAACACTGTGATCCTAACGTGTTCGTGTAGATGACATGTGAGTGGGGATATCCTATGTAATGAGATTACATAAGACTGGACCACGAAATAGTAACCTCTAGCTGTAACTCCGTTGACAAGTTAGGTTTCTATTTCACTAGGATGACCTAGGCAACTTGATCTCAATCCTGAGCAGGTTACGAACTCTCATTCATGAGAGATTGTCCTTTGACTAGTACGGGTGAGAGTGGCCAGATTCGCCGACTCAATATGCCTACCTTCTTGGGGACAAGACCGAGTAAACGGCTGGGAACTTAACTTAGCAAGATGGAATTCACTCCTTCCCGCCTACTAGGGTAAGTAGAGGAATGTTCCTTAAGTGGTGACTCGGGACTTGAACAAGGGCCCGACCCTCTCATTGGGTGAGAGGGACTGTTTGTTGGAGGACCACAAACAAATTGTTCATTAGAGAGCTTTGGTACTTAAGGCACAAGATGTAACGCAAGGGTAAAAGCGGTAATTTGACCCAGCTGGTGTTACGAACATTCGTGAAGGATTGACTTGTTGTTATTGGTCAATATCCATGGACACAGAAATATATGTGCAGTAAGAAGAGTGCAGCTGTGGGACTTTAGTGGAGTGTTCCCGCAATTAACGAATGTTGATTAGGAGGTTAATGAGATTAACCGAGCAGTCTCGTATCGTTGGAGCTTCTGATTTGTAGGTCCATTAGGTCCACCTTCTAGCTCGTAAAGGGTTCTTAGATCATTTGAATTTGAAATGTTCAAATTCATTAGGGAATATATTTAATGTATTTAGATAGGATATAATATATAGTTTTGGAACTATATATTATAAATTTAATGTGAATATGATTCATATTAAATTATATGAGAGAATTGAATATTTGAAAGAGTTCAAATATTATATTAAATGTGAATGTGATTGACATTTGCAAACTATAGGATAAAATTTAATGTGCACTGGATGTACATGAAAACTATAGGTTAATGATTAAATGTGATTTAATCATATACATATAATCTATTTGATATAAAAGATATTCAAATTAATTAATTAAGAATTAATTAATTATTTAATAGGTTTTATTTATTTTAATTAATTATTTATTTAATTAAAAGAGGGGAACGTGTAGATGACACGTTCCCCACTCATCAGTTTCTTCTCCACTCCCTATCGTTAAGTGTAGGGAGTTGGAAGAAACAGGTATCGATGGATTTTTTTTCTGCAATTGGTGAATTGCTGCAAAAAAAATTCTCTCTCTCTCACTCTCATTCCCAAAACTTCCAATTGTTGGAAACCTTTCCCACCAAGGTTGATTTAAGCAGAACTCAGAGACATAGGAGGTTCTCCTTTTGGTTGTGTTCTTGCTGGAAGAAAAACAGAGAAGTTCAACAATTGATTTGATGTACAACTTTTGGAGCAACAAGTTGCTGGAGAAAGTCTACAAAGGTAATTCTTTTTTCTCTCCTTTAGTTTAATTGTTAAACTTTACATGTTTGCATGTATGCTATTATCCATTTCTAATAGGATTAGAAATTCATGCTTGTTCTGTATTTTTGGGTCAATGTACTGGTTTTTATTTTTAGCAGAACATTCAAGCAAATTAACGATCCCAATCACGTTTCCGCTGCTCAAGGAGATCAGATCTCCATCATGGGATAGCCAACAAATTGGCACAATCTTGAACGAGGTTCCAGTTTCTTTGGATTTTTCACGTGCACGTGTGTCGGACAACCCCAAATCCTGAAGTGTTGTAAACTAGGTTTACGCCCCTTCCAAAGTTCAAAAGGTGTTTCTGAAACACTTTTTGATGGAGGACTATTGAAGATTTGAACTGCAGTCTCTACTGCGTATCCCCAAAACGAGGCAGGCAATTAATCATCACAAAACGAACCATGTCTAACAAGGTTCTATTTCTCCTTTCTGACACACCATTTTGCTCAGGTGTATTAGGTGCAGAGAGTTGAGATTTAATTCCATGTTCTATCATATAGTCCTGGAATCTCAAATCCATATACTCTCCTCCTCGATCTGATCGAAGCGTTTTAATGGTTTTTCCTAATGCATACTCTACTTCAGCCTTATACTCTTTGAACTTTTCAAGAGCGTCAGACTTGTGATGCATTAGGTATAGATAATCATACCTAGAATAATCATCTATGAAAGAGATGAAATATCCGTACCCTCATCGAGCTTTGACATTCACTGGACCACAAAGATCCAAATGCACAAGTTCTAGGGGCTCTAAGGCTCTGTAACCTTTTTCAGTAAAAGGTCGCTTGGTCATTTTACCTTCCAAGCAAGACTCGCAAGGCGGTAAAGAATCATCTTCTAACTGGTTTAGAACTCCATTCTTAGAGAGTCTCTCAATCCGGTTGAGATTAATATGACCAAGCCTAAGATGCCAAAGATAGGTATTATTATTAGGAGAAATTCTTTGCCTTTTATTTGAGTGTCAGCATTCTTAAACATCTCATGATTTAAAATTGCTTTGGTTTTGTTCGGTTTCAGTACATACAAGCCATTTTTCAATTTAGCATAACAAATATTGACACCTTGTTTCAAAATGAACGCTTCATTAATTGAAAAAGAAATACAATATCCAAGTTCTATTAAACAAGAGATAGAAATTAAGTTCCTTTTAAGCTTAGGAACTATATACAGATTTTTCAATAAAAGAAATCTATCTCTGAAAAATAACTTGGCATCTCCCACTGCACGAGCTGAGACGACGTCTACCGTTCCGACCCTGAGCGTCATCTCACCCTCTTCGAGCTCCTTGAAGGAACTAGTTTTCTGAAATGAAGAGCAAACGTGATTAGTGGCTCCTGAATCAAGTATCCAGGTAAAATCATCATTTTCCACTAAACATGTTTCAAGAACAAGTAAATCTAATTTACCTTTCTTCTCTTTGAGCTCAACAAGGTATTTTGGGCAGTTTCACTTCCAATGCCCATCCACGTTGCAGTGGAAACATTTTCCTTTATCTGCAACCTTGGCTTTTCCTTTGCCTTTGTCAGCAGCAGGTGCCTTCCCTTTCCCTCCTATTTTCTTCTTTTGGGTCTTCTTAAGCCCAGAAGATGAGTTACAAGACTTAGTCCTAGAGGATGAACCCTTTTGAAACCTTCTGGAATGGGCAAACAAATTTGCCTCTCCATCAGCTTGTCCCTTATTCTTCATAAGAGACTGGAAAGTCTGTAGTTCATTAAGGAGAGTAGTCAGATTATACTATATCTTGTTCATCACCGCATTACTGCAGAATTACAGGAAACTCTTTGGAAGAGACTCCAGGATGAACGATACCTGACTTTGCTCATCAATGACCGCTTCGTTCATCTCAGCCACGTTGAAGTGGACCATCAGATCAAATACGTGTTCTCTCACCGATGACCCCTCCTTCATACAAGAGTTATAAACGTATTTGAGGGATTCGTGCCGAATCTGTCCAGACGGTTGTCCAAATATTTCCTGCAACGAACTCATGATCTAACGAGCTGAGACCATGCCCTCGTGCTTTTTGGCTAAACTTCAGAAATGCTAGCAAAAATGTAGACCTTGGCCTTATCATTGGCCTTGATCCAGCGGTCGTATGCTTCCTTAACAGATTGAGGAGCGTTATTTAGTGGGACACGAGGACATTCCTCGAGCAAAGTACAATCGTAGGTCATCAACAACCAGATTCGTATTCAGGTTGGATTTTCACGTAGTAAAATTCTCATCAGTTAAACGGTCGCTTTTAAGTAAGGCTATATAGAGGACGACATGCTGAAAATCCAAAATAGTTCTAATTAGTTATGCCTTTTAACCCATTGTAAAAACCAATCAAATTTAGCAAAATTATTAAAGAACCCTAGTGTTTAAACTAAACCCAATGTTGAAATTAAACCTTTAATTTTGCAACGATACTTCAAGGGTTTAGAACAAAAGCCTCCGTCGGGCGGTCAGTCATTCCTCCCTTGAATTGAGACTTTCTCAGCCAATTATCACTACCAGAACATCTCATGCCCCAATGGTCCTTAGCTACCGTTTGTTTGGCCAAGGACTTGTTAACTAACTTAACTCATCCCGTAAATGTGACCCTACTATTTTCAGATCCAATAGACCCAATCCAACAGGCTACTATTAAGAAAGACAACTGTTGGCAAACAACCTAAGAGACCCTATCGATTTCTGGAGTTTGCGGTGTTCCGATCCCTATAGTCAGGCCCTCCGTAGGGTTTGGCTGTTCCAGGACAACCTAGCAGGCGGATTATAGAAATCTCACGGTGCGACTGATAACTCACCATAAGTGAGTTATTTTACTAGAATTTTAGTGTTTAATCCACTTGAATTGCATTTAATTTAGTGATCCTCATGTTAGTTTATCCCTAAATTATGTGTGTTAGCTTTAAAATCTTGCATTTAAGCATTAGGTGCAAAAAGAATTAATTTTGATGTTTTTTATGCTTTAATTTAAGAAATTTGGAAAAATAAGCTAACAGTAATTAAAGACCGAAAAACGAGATTTTTAATTCTAGAAAAATCCTATCATATTTATTGGGTCCATATTTTGATTAATGAATTTATTAGGATTTTTCTATGTGCAGGAGATGTTTGAAAATTACAGGAACCCTAAGGGCATTTTAGACATTTTACCCGAAGGGTAAGATGGTCTTTTTATCCTTAAGGGTATTTTTGTAATTTATGGAATTAGGGCAACACCATCTTGTATAAGGAGGCTAGGGTTTACAGGCAAGAGGAGGTGGAGAAGGAGTAGTCGCAAAAAAAAAGGAAGAGACCGAGAGAGAACGGGCGATTGCTACAGCAAAGGTGTGCATTGGAGAGGAAAATCGTGAAGGTTCCATTGCTGTAGCAATCGTACGAGTGAGGAAAAATTGAAGATTCAGGGTGTTATTGCTGTAGCAAAACCGAGAGGCCATTGTTGTAACAAAATTGAGAGTGCAGTTCGATTTTCACAGATGTCATTCACGAAATTTGTGATTACCGGCGATCCAACCGTTGGATTTTACTAAAACTTTGTCAGCCTATTCAAGACTCATAAGGCTTTAATTTGAACGGTTGGATCGTGGTTTCGAGCTTTCCTGTGTCAGATATCGCAGTCACATTGGGCGACAACAGCAGTTCGGTTTTTCACAGACGGTGCTCACAAAGTTGTCGTTTGCCGGAGTTTCAACCGTTGGATCGTGCTGAAATTTTTCCAGATTACTCAAGACTCATAGGGCTTTACTTTGAACGGTTGGATCGTCGTTCTGAGCTTCGGTGGATGAGATATCGCTGTCGCACAGAACCTGCAAAACTAAAATCTGCTACTATGGTCTGCTGTCTTTGGTGGTATCTTTTGCTTCGTGTCATTACCTCTCCTAATCTCTAATTGTTAATGTTGTTTTTCCGCTATTGGACACATATTTAAGACTATTTTTGTTCACTATTTTAGACCGAATTCGTGACTGTTTTTAGGCTAGAATTGTGACTGATTTATGATAAATTTGTGAACATCATTGGGTTGTTTTCTTGAATTCTTTGATGGATAAAAACATGCATCAATTAGAAGTTTGTGAGTTGATTTTTGTCATGAACTAAATTATCTTAGGCAAGGGTTAGGTTGTTTTAATGTAATTTTGGATTAAATTTATGGTTGATGCCATTAATTGAATTTATGAAATTTTATTAAATTTAACGGTGCATGAGAATTAAAATTGGCCTTTTTAACTTCTCTATAATTCATAAACTTGGGAAAGCTAATGAATTAGAAAACTAAAATTTCATTCTAGGATTATTGAGTTGATTAGGGATAATTAACCCACCTAGAACCTAAAATCATGGGCATAATTTAGATCACAATTGGGAAATTGTAGGTTTTAAAACTTAGTGATTTTGGAAAGAATCATTTGAATGCATGTGTAGGTAAATTCAAGGCATCACTCAAAATTTATTCAAATCGAACATTAGAACTCTAACCTAACCTTGAGCCTATTTTTCATTACAAATCTCATCTCTTGTATCGCCTTCTTGTTTGCATTCTCCTCTCCCCACATTTAAATTCATTTATTTTCTTCATCTTATCTTATCTTTCTTACTTATCAATTTATTTATTTACAACAATAATTTGCACACTCATGCATTGCACTAAAATAAGGAAAATTTGCTAGAACACTCACTAATTTAGGTCTAACTAGTCCTCGTGGGATCGATACTTTTAACTTATCACTTGTCGCTCTCGACCAGTGTATACTTGCACGTCGTAAAAAGTGTCGGGGTTTTATTCTAATTTACATTAGTTTAGGGCATCCGAAATTTTCGCATCAAGTTTTTGGCGCCGTTGCCGGGGACTAGTTTAGATTCTTATTTTGTTTGAGTGGATTTTAGCATTTTATTCTTGTTTTTCTTGTTGGGTGTGTCTTGTTATCTTTGTTTCGTATATTTTTATCTTTGTTGAGTCTTGGTTATTCTTTTCTGTTGTGTTGGTGCAAATTGTGTTGTTTATTGAGCCCGTTATAATTGATTTACTATGGCTCATAATAATTTTGGGTGGTCTTCTGTGCCCAATGAACAAACACATTATAGTTCTTTTTCTTATGATCATCCCGTTGCCAATTTAGAGTCTTCTAGTGAGGGGTATGAATCTTATGGCTACCAAATGCCTAATTACTATCATACTAACCCTATGACTTATGGGAACCACATGTATGATAATAATCATAGCAATTGGGCCTATGAACCATATCCTAGGGATTTGAGCCATATCCTTCCTATATTCAAGAAACTCAGGTAGAAGACGAATCTTCCCTTAAAATATTGTTATTAGAATATATGAGAACAACAGAAGAGAGGAATAGGCAAATAGAAGAGATGAATATTCAAATAGAAGAGATGAATATTCAAATAGGGGAGTCCATTCAACGCCTAACGGATACACTTGTCTCTCTTAGAGAACAAATGTATTTAGACTCATCTGAGGTTGAACACCGTAGGGAAGATAGTGAAGGAGAACCCACACCCTTAGATAGTTCGGTGAGTCACTTGATCAACGACTCCACCGATAGACCCTCGGGATCCTAGTCCTTCACATTTTTCTGAATATCGGCATTTAGAGGATTGTGCTTTAGATGTAAAAGAACTAGAACCTTGTAGCACACACCAGGATAGAGTTAGTGAGAGTGTGGAAGAAGTCGAGCCTGTTGAGTTAGCCGGGAGGTAGAGTTTGAGGCTTTTGAGTCTATGACAGTTCTATCTTCTGATTTTTTCTCTTATTGGTGAGTGTTTTTCTTTCTATTCTCTCGAGTTAGTGTCTTTTTGTGAGTCTGTTCATTTTCCTGTTTTTCCTTCTTTTCTTTTATCAAACAAAAAACTAAAAAATGTTTACTTTGTTGTTTTTCCTTCTTTTCTTTTAATATATAAAAAATTAAAAAATATATCTGAATCGGGCTCTCATGAGAAGCTAGTATTCTTGCTAGCTCTGATTTGTTTTGTAGATTCAAGAAAGGGAGGCCCGAAGAAGTGGGAAAATTTTTACGTACCTTGACGAGCCCACGTATACTACGTCAAGCTAATGACGTTAAATAAGCGCTTCTTGGGAGGCAACCCAAAGTTTATTTCGTTTGTTTCGTTTTTATTTTCTATTTTTAATTTTTTCTTTTGTTTCATTTTTAGTTATTTTTGTTTTTAAATAAATAACCCTTGCCTATCTTACATGCTCTCCTTAGGGTTTGTTGATATGCGCCTGCAGTTGGAGGTCTCATCGATTGAGCGATGATTGTTCTCCCTTCCATCTTTGTTAGTTGTCCTTAAGCATGCTTAAGTGAGCATTTTTTTTTACATTAAGGGCAATGTATGCCTTAACCATGAGGAGACATGTGTTGTTCGAACTGATTTGGGGCTTGATTGAAAATTTTTTTGTTGGTATGTGTGTGTTGTTAGCGTTTATAGGGTGTTGCATGCCTTTGTGTTTATAAAGTTATTTACTTGCTTTAGGACTTTAAAATGAACTAATTTGACTACCAAATTTCATGTTAGTTGTTTGTTTCATGGTTTTTTATATGCATGATGTAGGTAGTTGATTCGTTATGTTTAAGCAAGTAAATATTGGAAAGATGGTTGTTGTTCCTTGTTGAAAAATTAAGTTTCTGCAAGTTTTTTTTTATGGTAAAAAGTGTGTTGTCATTGGTAGAAACTTGATATGCATCTCCTTGAAAATAAAAAGTTAAGGTCAAATCTCAAGGTTAATAAAAATAAGAGTTGTTGCTTGTGTTTGAGGCAAGAGTATGTTATCTTATTTGGTGTTTTCGAGAGGTCAAGCTTGTCATTAGGGTTCTCTAGTGCGCTTATGGTTAGTGTGTCAATCAAAGTAGTTAGGATTCAACTCCTAGGCCAAAAATTTCGAAAACTAGAAGCCATGACAAGTTAGGTAACCCATATATTTTTTAGAGCACTCCAAAATTAGTAAACTTCAAATTTGTGATCATTTCAAGTTTGGGAGAGTTACCCGACCTCCCTAACTCAATGAGGACATTGAGTACTCTAAGTTTGGGGGGAAAGGTAAATTCTTCGTGTTTATTTTAAGGAAAAAAGAGAGAAAAAAAAAAAAGAAAGAGTGTACAAACCTTCCATTTCCCTAAAACTTTGTTGAGCTAGAAAAAAAAATATGCTACTTATTTTGTTATTTAGAGTCAGTTCAGGCAACTTGGTGCTCGATGCCAGGGGGTCTGGGCATTAACCATGTTGGCCTCTTGGAGCGAAGGTATCAAGCAAGAAGCCTATTCTCATTGCTTAGGTGTGCTGCGCTAACCACGTGTGCCATTCTAAGAACTACGGGAAGCCCTATTGCTTAGGTGTGCTGCGCTAAACACGTGTGCCATTCTAAGAACTACGGGAGAGTCAAAAAAATATATAAAAAAAAAAAAAGTAAAAAAAAAAAAATCTTGCCCTTAGCAGTGAGTTTTATGGAAATTGAGGGGAATAATGCACATATATATATATATTTTTTTTTTAAAATATATATATATATATATAAAAAAAGGAATGATCATTAAATTGTAGCTATGCGAGTTTTGGAGTATGACTTATTTTTAACTATGGGTTGCTTTATTTGAATGATTAGGAATCTAGTGGTTGAAATTTGGAGGATAGGTGTAGAATCCTAGTTGGTTTGCTCTTGGTTATTGATACATAAGTGTAGCTAGGAAACCCTGGATGAGCCACTTAGAAAGCATGAAATAAATGGTCACTTGTAGCTTAGAACATAAGTGTTCAACCCTTGTTTAGTTACTCTTAATAATTTGAGTCTTTAAAGGTCTTTTAAGTCTTTATGGAATAGAACTCATTGAGGACAATGAGTAGTTCAAGTTTGGGGTTTGATAACTCACCATAAGTGAGTTATTTTACTAGAATTTTAGTGTTTAATCCACTTGAATTGCATTTAATTTAGTGATCCTCATGTTAGTTTATCCTAAATTATGTGTGTTAGCTTTAAAATCTTGCATTTAAGCATTAGGTGCAAAAAGAATTAATTTTGATGTTTTTATGCTTTAATTTAAGAAATTTGGAAAAATAAGCTAATAAATAATTAAAGACCAGAAAAACGAGATTTTTAATTCTAGAAAAATCCTATCATATTTATTGGGTCCATATTTTGATTAATGAATTTATTAGGATTTTTCTATGTGCAGAGAGATGTTTGAAAATTATTACAGAACCCTAAGGGCATTTTAGACATTTTACCCGAAGGGTAAGATGGTCTTTTATCCTTAAGGGTATTTTTGTAATTTATGGAATTAGGGCAACACCATCTTGTATAAGGAGGCTAGGGTTTACAGGGCAAGAGGAGGTGGAGAAGGAGTAGTCGCAAAAAAAAAGGAAGAGACCGAGAGAGAACGGGCGATTGCTACAGCAAAGGTGTGCATTGGAGAGGAAAATCGTGAAGGTTCCATTGCTGTAGCAATCGTACGAGTGAGGAAAAATTGAAGATTCAGGTGTTATTCTTTGTAGCAAAACCGAGAGAGGCCATTGTTGTAACAAAATTGAGAGTGCAGTTCGATTTTCACAGATGTCATTCACGAAATTTGTGATTACCGGCGATCCAACCGTTGGATTTTACTAAAACTTTGTCAGCCTGTTCAAGACTCATAGGGCTTTAATTTGAACGGTTGGATCGTGGTTTCGAGCTTTCCTGTGTCAGATATCGCAGTCACATTGGGCGACAACAGCAGTTCGGTTTTTCACAGACGATGCTCACAAAGTTGTCGTTTGCCGGCGTTTCAACCGTTGGATCGTGCTGAAAGTTTTCCAGATTACTCAAGACTCATAGGGCTTTACTTTGAACGGTTGGATCGTCGTTCTGAGCTTCGGTGGATGAGATATCGCTGTCGCACAGAACCTGCAAAACTAAAATCTGCTACTATGGTCTGCTGTCTTTGGTGGTATCTTTTGCTTCGTGTCATTACCTCTCCTAATCTCTAATTGTTAATGTTGTTTTTCCGCTATTGGACACATATTTAAGACTATTTTTGTTCACTATTTTAGACCGAATTCGTGACTGTTTTTAGGCTAGAATTGTGACTGATTTATGATAAATTTGTGAACATCATTGGGTTGTTTTCTTGAATTCTTTGATGGATAAAAACATGCATCAATTAGAAGTTTGTGAGTTGATTTTTGTCATGAACTAAATTATCTTAGGCAAGGGTTAGGTTGTTTTAATGTAATTTTGGATTAAATTTATGGTTGATGCCATTAATTGAATTTATGAAATTTTATTAAATTTAACGGTGCATGAGAATTAAAATTGGCCTTTTAACTTCTCTATAATTCATAAACTTGGGAAAGCTAATGAATTAGAAAACTAAAATTTCATTCTAGGATTATTGAGTTGATTAGGATAATTAACCCACCTAGAACCTAAAATCATGGGCATAATTTAGATCACAATTGGGAAATTGTAGGTTTTAAAACTTAGTGATTTTGGAAAGAATCATTTGAATGCATGTGTAGGTAAATTCAAGGCATCACTCAAAATTTATTCAAATCGAACATTAGAACTCTAACCTAACCTTGAGCCTATTTTTCATTACAAATCTCATCTCTTGTATCCGCCTTCTTGTTTGCATTCTCCTCTCCCCACATTTAAATTCATTTATTTTCTTCATCTTATCTTATCTTTCTTACTTATCAATTTATTTATTTACAACAATAATTTGCACACTCATGCATTGCACTAAAATAAGGAAAATTTGCTAGAACACTCACTAATTTAGGTCTAACTAGTCCTCGTGGGATCGATACTTTTAACTTATCACTTGCTGCTCTCGACCGTGTATACTTGCACGTCGTAAAAGTGTCGGGGTTTTATTCTAATTTACATTAGTTTAGGGCATCCGAAATTTTCGCATCAGCGACCTAATGGAGGAGACCGTAGGATACGTTAACACGCGTCCTGCTCCCATTTACTATGGATACTTTCCTCATTCACCTTGGTATTGAACCATGCAAACACATACCGTAGGGGAACGCCCTATTGATTTCGCGTAGCCGAGCATGGAACTCACGGTGTGAACTCTTAAGGACGTGAGAGTAAACTCGATGTGAACATCTCGTTTTCTCCCACTGAAGTTCTTAAAGTTAGGGTATAGTTTTAACTTAGTTGGATTCTGGCTAAAAGAATCTATCTAAGTTTATGCCTATTATAACTATTATAACTAGGTCTTAAAACCTTATGTCTAGGTGAATAAACATTTTAATTACCTAAAGATAAAATAGAACTATGGTTAATTCAACTTAGGTTGGAGTCAGTTCCCAAGTAGGAGGTGTTAGTTGCTAGTCGTCACTTAAGTACTGACCTTAGACAGAACTTCACCGGTAGAGTTCCCTTATAACCAAAGTTCTAATGTCCTACTAGATTTTAAACTATTTAAAATACTACGTAAGACCAATTTCTAATCCTATTAGAAATTAAAACTTAGGTCTAAATTAATTTTAAACGATTTAAAAATAATTTAAATTTTGACCCAAGTTCCTATGTTTGCATGCATCTTTTTATTATAGGTTATGGTTTCTAGAACCCCTTTAATTTATAACTTTTATAAATTTTAATAATTAACCTATAATAAAGAAACTATATTATAAATCCAACAATCTATATTCAAATTGGAATTATGAAAGAAATTCAACAAATTGAATTATAAAGTTACTTAAACAAAATAACATTTATTTTAAACTAAGTAATTTCATGCTCCATGTAATTTATTTTCCATATAATGTAATCATAACAATTAAAATTAATTACTCATGAAAAATAAATTAATCATGCATTTCAACATATTCATATAACATTTATATAAATAAAATGCATGAACATGCTTATCCTAAGGTGGGAATAATCTAAATGGCATTCATAAAGACAAATAGCTGTAAAACCGGAATAATTTGGCCACTAAAGTGCAAAAAATAAAATTATATTAATTTTTTTTCATGAAATCGATCCAAAAACACCCTGAACCAGCCTTGATCCGCTCGAACCGGACCTGACAACCATCGAACCGGCCCGAACCGGTGCGCAATGCTTTGGAATGCTCCCACGGCGTGTAACGCCGATGCCGATGTTACGCGCCGCTTTGTAGTATGCGTCGTCTTTATCGGGATGTCGTTGCAATGTTGAAGCGCAGCGCGTTGCAACGCCGTCCGACCTTTGAGCGCGCGCCGATAGGGGAGCTACCGCGTTGCGGACGCGTGTTTCATCATTGCAACGCTGATGAACGGCGTTACGCATCGTTGTTCTTTGTTGGGATTTTTGTCCTAATCTCGTGTTTGTAAATTATTGTTTGAAATTAATAAGAGTTATTTATTTCATTACTTTGTGTCTCGCAATATTTATAAACTTTTCCAATAAACTAAGCTCCGTGGTCATTGAATTTATGAGAGAACAAGAACTTGAACGGTGTGTAGTGTGACACACACAGGAAGATCACGTTCGAGTTAATGACTGAAGCGGTCACGATGATATGGATAGGGTTGGAGACCTAATCTCGGATACATGTGGATGCGCCCGCTTTGTATTAGATACAAACGAGGTGATCTCGACTCGCTCATGTTGTTGACATGCGAGTGGGGGCATCCTATGCAATGAGATTGTACAAGATCGACCGTGAATTATTAGACCTCATCGATGTAACACCGTTGTGGTGAGGAGGACTAATAACTTCGTAGATGATCTTTAGTGACTCGACTGAATCCTGAGCGTGTTACGGACCCCTGTCTGTGGGGGTCTGTCCTTTGACTAGTACGAGTGAGGGTGGTCAGAGTTACTCGCCCAATATGCCTATCTTCTCAAGGACAGGACCAAGTAGGGAACTTAACTACGCGAGATGGAATTCACTCGTTCCCGCCTTTAGGGAAACTAGAGGGGTTGTTCCCTTAAGTGCTGTCTCGAGGGCTTGGACAACGGGCGCCCACCTTCTCACTGGCTCGAGAAGGGTGTTGTGTATGGTTGGACCATCACAATATGTTGTTCATTAGAGGAGCAGTGGGGACTTAAGGAACAAGAGGTAGACACACAGGGGTAAAATGGTAATTTGACCCGGTGCTCACGAACAACCTGTGAAGGGTCGACTCATGGGCATTGGTTATATCAGTGGACACGTAATATTCTACACTAACGGGAGTGCAGCTACGGGCTATAGTGGAGTGTAATCGTAGCTAGTGAATGTTGATTAACCGGGTCAAAGAGTTTGACAGGTTAATCTCGGATCATTGGAGCCCGTCACTGTAGGTCCATTAGGTCCCTCGGTTGGCTCAATCTGGGTTAAAAGAAGGGTTTATGTTTTTGTATGAAATTGAAGTGTTCAATTTCACTTAAAGGGCATTTATGTCATTTATATGAGATATGAATGATATAATATATAGTTTAATGTGAATGAGATTCATAATAAACTATAGGTTAGCCTAATTGTTGAATTAGAGCTAATTGGAGAAATTAATTGAGAGAAATTAAATTGGATGTGATTCAATTTAATTAATCAACAATTATTGCAAATGAGATTTGCAATATGAGTATGAGATATCTTATATTATGTGATTATGCAAATGAGATTTGCATAACCTATGGTTGTGGTAAAGTGGTAATTATGTGGAGATTTTAACTCTATCAATTCTACTATTTAAACCCTTTGCAAGAAGGGATTGTAAGCTCACACTCTCATTTTTTGATTTTCATCCAAGAGAAGAAGAGAATTCTCTCAACTATTCTCTCAAACTCTCCTCCCTCTCCAAAACACAAAGAGTCCCACAACTCTCCTCCTTTCTAAAGGAAGAACAACCGAGACTCCAAGTGGTTGTGTTCGAGTTTCGTTCGAGAGAAGACTTTGTTGAGTTCGAGAAGCACGAAGCGTTCGTGATCAAGGAAGGATTTTAGAAGAACCGTCTACAACAAGTATGTTCTTCTTGCTCTAAATTTCTTCCTTCTTTTCATGTTTAGCCTAGATCTAGTAGCTAGATCGTTTTGACAAAATTCAAGTAGCGTAATGATACCATGACGATTCGATCGTCTTCCGCTGCGCGGGGATTTTCATTCCCTTCAATTGGTATCAGAGTCATTTCGATGGTTCTTCATTATGCACTATTTTTTGTTAAAATAGGTGGGTAATTTACTTTGAATTCATGAGATGAATGCTGGTTTGCGAATTTGAATGTTTCAGTTTTTGGCACTTGTTTAGATTTACAAATTATGTTGATGAGATCAATGTAAGGGCCCATTATTTTTGGGCATTTTGTTGTAAATCGAGTCTGTAAGTCCGAGTTGTTTGTGTCAAGAATTGCTGTGAAGAAATCGAAGCGGAAACGGGCGAAATTCGGTGTAGAACAACAAAGGTGTTTGCTATTCTGTCGATGGCGTTGAGACGCTGTTCATTGGCGTCTCAACGCTATCCTTGCAGGCGCTGGCTTGGCTGCAAAGCAGCGTTGCAACGCCACGGCGTGGAGCACGCTGGCCTCAACGCTGGATGCGGCAGCGTTGCAACGCTGCCCACGACGTTGCAACGCCACACGCGTTGTGGCGATTCGGCCGATTTGGGCCAGCGATAACGTGGGCATGTGGAGATAATGGGCAACTATTTTCGATTTTTCATATTTATTAAATGTAAAATGTAATTTTATTTGGTTTATTTAATTATTTCATTAAATAATATTAATATAAGAGTTATATTAATGTTATTTAATTAAATAATTGCCCCTAGGTGCCAAAAACTGGTCCATTTTTGCTACTGAATTATTTTATGCATGAGATGTATGATTTAATTAAATCTATGTGCATAATGTATGTCATATAGATTTAAAATCCCACCTTAGGTTAAACATTCCATGCATCATTTATATTATAAGAGTTATAATATATAGTTTGCATGATAGGTTATATTATAAGAGTTATAATATAATTAAATGCATGTTTAATTTAATTAATATAAGTGTTATATTTTTTACATTAAAGTATGCTCATGCATTTATATTCATGTGATGAATAATATTATGTTATAGTATATAGTTATTCATGTGATGAATGATCAAGCACTATAACATAGAAATGCATGCAACCTAAGTTAATTATTAGTTTTAAAGAGTTTAGAACTTGAATAATTAGACTTAGGTTTTCTATTTTCTAATGAGATTAGAAATTAGGAAATCAAAGTTTAGTCTATGAATGGAGACTGATTAGTAACTCTGTCTAAGGAAGATTTTGTCTAAGGCTGGGGTATTTAAGTAGACGCTTGCGGAACACCCCTACCTGGAAACCGACCTGGGAGTGAATTCGATCCGGAGATTCTTAGATTATAATTATTGTGAGTGCCGCTAATTAAAAGTGTTTTAATTTTCTCACATAGACCTAAGTTATAATGTGATTATAGACTTGGGTTAATACCATATAAGAGTTATATTGGTAGACTTAGGTAAATTTTAGCCGGTTTATCTAGGTTAATCCTTATTAAAATTAAAGTGTTGAGTGGGAGGAAATATAGTGTATGAGATACATTTGAATTTCCAACTACAAATCTCCTTTAAGTCCGCACCGTGAGATCTATATTCGGCCTCGTGGCGCAAATGGGAGCGTCCCCCTTCGGGTGGCATTTGTATAGGTCAATATCATCGTGGATGGAGAGAGTACTTATAGTGAGTGGGAGCGGGACTTGTGAAAACGAGACTCACGGTCTCTTCTTTCGATTCATACCGTGAGATGCCTATGATCCGCCTGCTAGTTTGGTCTGGACCAGACAATCCCTTCGGAGGGCCTGATCATGGGAGTCGGAACACCGTGAATTCCCAAAAGGGATACAGTTTCCTGGTTGGTTTTCCTTCTTGGTTCACCCTTCGGTGTCTATTGTTTGAACGGATGCTTGGAAACTTAAAGATTGAGGGTGACACTCACAGAATTCGTTAAGTGTTAATGAGTTCGACCAAACAATGGTAATTGGACGCCTAATGGAATAAGAGTTATTTGGGATTAGGGTCTGATCGAGAAAGTCTCGTCCTAGAGGAGGAGTGGTCTGTTCACCCTTCGGTGGCGGTCATTCTAAACCTTTAGGGTATCATTGCAAAATTTTGAATGACCTAGGGATCATGAAACAATTTTGCTAAACCTTGATTGGATTTCAAAAGTTTTTTGCGAGGCTAACACAAAGTTTTCTTAATTTTTCAGTTTAAAACATGTCTAGCGCAATAATAGCTCTACTCGCATCCGATAAATTAGTGGGAGATAATTACCAAAGTTGGAAAAACAACATTAACACAATTTTGGTAAGCGGCGACGACATAAGTTCGTCTTTATCGAGGAGTGTCCTCAGATGTCGGGCTTGACTGCGTCGCGAAGTGTTCGCGATGCATACGATCGGTGGATCAGGGCCAATGAAAAGGCCATGGTCTACATTATTGCCAGCATGTCTGATGTTTTGGCAAAGAAGCATGAGCTGATGGTCACCGCCAAGGAGATCATGGAGTCCTTGCAGGAAATGTTTGGACAACGGTCCTTTCAGGTCCGACATGACTCGGTCAAATACGTCTTCAACGCACGGATGAAAGATGGGTCGTCTGTCCGTGAACATGTTCTAGACATGATGACCCGCTTTAATCTGGCTGAGATGAACGGGGTTTCGATCGACGAGTCGAGCCAAGTCAGTTTTATTCTGGAGACTCTTCCGAAGAGTTTCCTTCAGTTTCGTAGCAATGTTGTTATGAACAAAATTAGCTACACTCTAACTACCTTGCTCAATGAGCTACAGAATTTCCAGTCCTTGAATAGGGTCAAGGAATCTGAGGCAAATGTTGCCTACAGGTCTTATCACAGGGGTTCGACCTCTGGGACGAAACCTGTTGCTCATTCACGCCCGAAAGGGAAGAAGAGGATGAAGAGGGGTAAAACTGACCGAGCTGCCGCCCACAAGGGCAAGAAGGTCAAGGACGTTGCAGAGAAAGGAAAATGTTTCCACCGTGACCTGGGCGACACCGGAAGAGGAACCGCCCCCAAATTCTCGCCGAGAGGAAGAATCAAGGTAAATGTGATTTACTTGTGATGAAACTTGTTTAGTGGAGAGTAGTGACTCTGCTGGATATTGGATTAGGCGCCATTAACCATGTTTGTTTTTTTTCGTGGGATTGATTCTCGCACCACTGCGAGAGGTGAGGTGACTCTGAGGTTGGATCGGGAGCTTGTCTCGCTGCAATGATCGCACAGTGAAGCTACATTTTGGCAGAACTACATTTTGTTGGATAATTTGTACATAGTTCCAGGGTTTACTAGAAATCTAGTTTCTATTTCCTGCCTTTTAGAACAGTGTATTTCCGTTTCATTTTATGGTAATAAAGCGTTTATTTCCAAAAATGGTAATCTTATTTGTTCTGCTTCACTTGAGCATAATTTGTATGTTTTGAAACCTAATTCGGTCAAAAGTGTTTAAAACTGCAGAAACACGAACTAAGAAAGCAAAAGTTTCTCCTAAGGAAAATGCTCATCTTTGGCATCTACGGTTAGGCCACATTAATCTCAATAGGATTGAGAAACTAGTGAAGAGTGGACTTCTAAACGAGTTGGAACAAAACTCTTTACCTGTGTGTGAGTCATGCCTTGAGGGCAAAATGACCAAATGTCCTTTTAGTGGAAAAGGATATAGAGCCAAAGAGCCTCTTGAGTTAAAACATTCTGACCTCTGTGGTCCGATGAATGTTAAACCTCGGGGCGGTTATGAGTACTTCGTGTCTTTCATAGACGATTACTCCAGATATGGGTATATTTACCTAATGCACAAGAAGTCTGAAACTCTTGAAAAGTTCAAGGAGTACAAGACTGAGGTTGAGAACCTCTTAGGTAAATCGCTTAAAACACTTCGATCGGATCAAGGTGGAGAGTACATGGACACTGAATTCCAAGACTATATGATAGAACACGGAATTACGTCCCAACTCTCAGCGCCTGGTATGCCACAACAAAATGGTGTATCAGAGAGGAGAAACAGAACCTTGTTGGACATGGTTCCATCGATGATGAGCTATGCTCGTCTCCCTGATTCTTTTTGGGGTTACTATTATTAGGAGAAATTCTTTGCCTTTTATTTTGAGTGTTAGCATTCTTAAACATCTCATGATTTAAAATTGCTTTGGTTTTGTTCTGTTTCAGTACATACAAGCCATTTTTCAATTTAGCAGAACAAATATTGACACCTTCTTTCAAAATGAACGCTTCATTAATTGAAAAAGAAACACAATATCCAAGTTCTATTAAAAAAGAGATAGAAATTAAGTTCCTTTTAAGCTTAGTAACTATATACAGATTTTTCAATAAAAGAAATCTATCTCCGAAAAATAACTTGGCATCTCCCATCGCACGCAGTGAGACGACGCGTCACTGCTCCGACCACGAGCGTCATCTCACCCTCTTCAAGCTCCTTGAAGGAACTAGTTTCCTGAAATGAAGAGCAAACGTGATTAGTGGCTCCTGAATCAAGTATCCAGGCAAAATCATCATTTTCCACTAAACATGTTTCAAGAACAAGTAAATCTAATTTACCTTTCTTCTCTTTGAGCTTAGCAAGGTATTTTGGGCAGTTTCACTTCCAATGCCCATCCACTTTGCAGTGGAAACATTTTCCTTTATCTGCAACCTTGGCTTTTCCCTTGCCTTTGTCAGCAGCAGGTGCCTTCCCTTTCCCTCCTATTTTCTTCTTTTGAGTCTTCTTGCTGTAAATTTTTTCCTTCTTTTCATGTTTAGCCTAGATCTAGTAGTTAGATCGTTTTGACAAAATTCAAGTAGCGTAATGATACCATGACAATTCGATCGTCTTCCGCTGCGCGGGGATTTTCATTCCCTTCAGTTGCTTTGGCAGTGGCAGAAAATCACGAACACAGCAACTTCGTTCTTCAATTTCTCCTTCGATTCTAAACCAAATTGAAAGAAACTGGTCCCGAACGACTCGTAACTCAATTACAGACTCAATTATGCACTTTTTGCCTATAAATGCATGGGCCTTTACATACAATTTGAACTAAATCGAAGTAAACAAAGGCCAAAACATTCCTAAACAAGTTTTACAGCAAACCAAATGCATTTCCCACCAAATCAATGCAATTTTGTTTCAAAACAAAACAAATCAAGCATTGCTCTGATACCAATTGATGGAGATCTGATCTCCTTGAGTAGCGGAAACATGTTTTGGATAGTTAATGTGCTTGATTATTTTAATTGAAACAAAAACCAGTACATTGATAAATACAGAACAAGCATGAAATTCTAATCCTATTGGACATGGATTAATTACATACAAACAAACTAAGTTTAACTTTTAAATTAAAGGGAAGAAGGAATTACCTTTATAGTTTAGCAGAACAACAACTCCTTGCTCCAATGTTCAACAACTCAAGAACTTCAAAAGTTCTCTGTTTTTCACCAACAGAACACCACCAATTTGGAAAACCTCCTATCTTCTGAGATTCAACTTAGAACAAAATCCTTTGTGGGAAGGATTCCAACTTTTGGATAATTTTGGGAATGAGACTGGGAGAGAGAGAATTTCTCTGTCAAAATGAAAAATGATCGATCAATCATTATCTTCACTTCTCTCCAGGAGAAGTTAAACCCAGTAGAGGGCATCTCCCAGTTCCTATCGAATAGGGAGTTGGGAGAGAGAGGGGAACATGTCCTCCTGACACGTTCCTTATTTAATTAATTAATCATATTAATTAAATAATTAAAATAAATTAAATATCTTATATTTAATTTATATTAAACACATTTAATGAATTATCCCTCTATCCTATAGTTTTAATGCACATCCAATGTACATTAAATTTAACCTATAGTTTTTAAATATGAATCACATTTACATTTAAATTTAATATTTGAACTCTTTCAAATATTTAATTCTCTCACATAATTTAATATGAATCATATTCACATTAAATTTATAATATATAGTTCCAAAACTATATATTATATCGTATCAATATACATTAAGTTTATTCCCTAATGAATTTGAACATTTCAAATTCAAATGATCTAAGAACCCTTTACGAGCTAGAAGGTGGACCTAATGGGCCTACAGATCAGAAGCTCCAACGATACAAGATTGCTCGATTAATCTCATTAACCTCCCAATCAACATTCGTTAACTGCGGGAACACTCAACTAAATTCCCACAACTGCACTCTTCTCACTGCAGATATATTTCTGTGTCCATGGATATTGACCAATAACAGCAAGTCAATCCTTCACGAATGCTCGTAACACCAGCTGGGTCAAATTACCGCTTTTACCCCGGGTTACATCTTGTGCCTTAAGTACCAAGTGCTTTCTAATGAACAATTTGTTTGTGGTCCTACCAACAAACAGAGTCCCTCTCGGACAAATGAGAGGGTCGGGCCCTTTGTTCAAGTCCCGAAGACACCACTTAAGGGAACATTCCTCTACTTACCCTAGTAGGTGAAAAGGAGTTAATTCCATGTTGCTAAGTTAAGTTTCCAGCCGCTCACTCGGTCTTGTCCCCAAGAAGGTAGGCATATTGAGTCGGCGAATCTGGCCACTCTCACCCATACTAGTCAAAGGGCGATCCTCGCGAACAGGAGTTCGTGAAACCGCTCAGATTGAGATCAAGTTGCCTAGGTCATCCTAGTGAAATAGAAACCTAACTAGTCAACGGAGTTACAGCTAGAGGTTACTATTTCGTGGTCCGGTCTTATGTAATCTCATTACATAGGATATCCCCACTCACATGTCATCTACACAAACACGTTAGGATCATAGTGTTTGTATCAAATACAAAGTGGGCCACATCCATAGTTTTACCTGGGTAAGGTACCCAAACCTTATCCCCTAACTATAGACCCTTTAGCCTGTATCTCGAACCGAGATCCTTTTTATGTACATTGCATTCAGTTAAAGATTCATTTAACAACCTTGGATGTTTAGTTTATTGGATTTAGGGTTTAAATAAAGACAAACTCGTAGAAATGGACAATAACACTTTATTGAAATAATAACACTTTATTACATTAATTAGAACATAATTACAAACTACGAGTTTTAGGGCACAAATCCCAACAGTTGTGCACTGTTTTTCGTTGAAATTAGGTGGGTTTTACCTTAATTTATGAGATAAATTTTAGTTTGCATGATGGATGTTTTCGATTTTGGGACTTTAGAATAGATTTACAATTTATGTTGATGTGATCAATGTAAGGGCCCGTTGTTTTTGGGCATTTTGTTGTAAACCGAGTCTGTAAGTCTAAGTTGTTCGTGGCAAGAGTTGTTGTGAAGAAATCGGAGCAGAAACGGGCGAGAAACGACGAAGAACAACAAGAGGAGCTTGTTGTTCTATCGTCAGCGTTGAAACGCTGTTATCGGCGTCTCAACGCTGCCATTGCGGGAGCAAGGCGCACTGCAGGACAGTGTTGCGACGCTAGGCGTAGCGTTGCAACGCTGCTGGCGTTGGGAACGCTGGCACAACGCTGGACTCTTCAGCGTTGCAACGCTGCCCACTGCGTTGCGACGCTACGAGCGTTATTGGGCAGTTCGCGGGGCTAAATGCTTGGACGTGGGCGGTTGATGCGGTTTCAACATAGTGAGGCAAAATCGGTCATTTTTGCTATTTAATTATTTTATGCATGTGATGTATGATTTAATTAATTTCTATGTCCATAATGTATGTCATATAGATTTAAAATCCTACCATAAGTTAAACATTTCATGCATCATTTATATTATAAGAGTTATAATATATAGTTTGCATGATAGGTTATATTATAATAGTTATGATATAATTTAATGCATGTTTTAATTTAATTAATATAAGTGTTATATTTTTTAGATTAAAGTATGCTCATGCATTTATATTTATGTGATAAATTATTTTGTTATAGTATATAGTTTTCATGTGATGAATGATCAAGCACTATAACATAGTAATGCATGCAACCTATGTTAAGTATTAGTTTTAAAGTGTTTACAACTTGGATCATTAGACTTAGGTTTTCTAGTACTAATAAGATTAGAATCAGGAAATCAAAATGTAATCTTTGAATGGTGACTGATTAGTAACTCTATCTAAGGAAGGTTTGGTCTAAGGCTGGGGTATTTAAGTTGACGCTTGCGGAACACCCCTACCTGGAAACTGACCTGGGAGTGAATTCGGTCTGGAGATTCTTAAATTATATTTTTCGTGAGTGTTGTTAATTAAAAGTTGGTTAATATACTCACATAGACCTAAGTAATAATATGATTATAAACTTAGGCTAAATACCTTATAAGAGTTATATTGGTAGACTTAGGTAAATTTTAGCCGGTTTATCTAGGTCAATCCCGAAAATAATAAAGTGCTGAGCGGGAGGAAATATAGTGTATAAGATACATTTAATTTTCGACCACAAATCTCCGTTAAGTCCACACCGTGAGATCCATACTCGGCCTCATGGCGCAAATGGGAGCATCCCCCTTCGGATGGTATTTGTATGGGTCAATATCAAAGTGGATGGAGAGAGTACTTATAGTGAGTGGGAGCGGGACCTGTGAAAACGGGACCCACGGTCTCTTCTTTCGATTCACACCGTGAGATCCCTATGATCCGCCTGCTAGTTTGGCCTAAACTAGACAATCCCTTCGGAGGGCCTTTTATCATGGGAGTCGGAACACCGTGAATTCCCGAAAGTGATACAGTTTCCTTGTTGGTTTTCCTTCGTGGTTCACCCTTTGGTGGCTATTGTTTGGACGGATACTTGGAAACTTAAAGATTGAGGGTGACACTCATAGAATTCGTTAAGTGTTAATGAATTCGACCAAATAATGGTAACTGGACGCCTAATAGAATAAGAGTTATTCTGGGATTTGGGTCTGGTCGAGATAGTCTCGTCCTAGAGGAGAAGTGTTTCTGTTCACCCTTCGGTGGCAGTCATTCTAAACCTTTAGGATATCATTGCAATTTTTTAAATGACCTGGGAATCATAAGATTAAATTTTGCTAACAACTTGATTGGTTTTCAAAAGTTTATGCGAGACTGACACAATTTTTTTTGAATTTTTCATCTAAAAATATGTCTATCTCAATAATCGCTTTATTAGCTTCCGACAAACTAGTGGGAGATAACTTCCAAACATGAAAGAATAATATCAACACGATTTTAGTAACTAACGACCTGAAGTTCGTGCTTATGGAGGAGTGTCCTCAGTTACCGAGCTCGACTACATCACAAAGTCTTCGTGATGCTTACAATCGATGGATCAGGGACAATGAAAAGGCCAAGGTCTATATAATTGCCAGCTTATCTTTTTTTTGGCAAAGAAGCATGAGTTGATGGTCACCGCCAAGGAGATCATGGATTCGTTGCAAGACATGTTTGGACAACAATCCTTTCAGGTCAGGCACGATTCACTCAAACACGTCTTCAACGCACGGATGAAAAAAGGGGTGTCTGTCTGTGAACATGTTCTAGACATGATGACCGACTTTAATCTGGCGGAGATGAATGGGGCTTCGATCGACGAGTCGAGCCAGATCAGCTTTATTTTGGAGACTCTTCTGAAGTGGGTCCATCCTCTGCAATGAGATTGTACAAGACCGAACCGTGAATTATTAGTCCTACTGATGTAACACCGTTGACAATAAGGACTAATAACTTCGTAGACGACCATTAGTGTCTCGACCTGAATCCTAACTATGTTAAGGACTCATGTCTGCGGGGGTCTGTCCTTTGACAAGTACGGGTGAGGGTGGCAAAGTTACTCGCCCAATATGCCTATTTTCTCAGGGAGAGGACCAAGTAGGAAGTTGGGAACTTAACTACGCGAGACGGAATTCACTCGTTCCCGCCTTTAGGGAAACTAGAGGGGTTGTTCCCTTAAGTGATGTCTCCAGGGCTTGGACAACGGGCGCCCAACCTCTCACTGGCACGAGAGTGTTGTTGTATATGGTAGGACCATTACAACGTTGTTGTCCATTAGAGGAGCAGTGGGGACTTAAGGAGCAAGAAGTAGACACAGGGGTAAAACGGTAATTTGACCTAGCAGTGTCTATGAACAACCTGTGAAGGGTCGACTCATGGGTATTGGTTATATCAGTGGACACGTAATATTCTGCACTGACGGGAGTGCAACTACGAGCTTTAGTGCAGTGTTACTGTAGCTTATGAATGTTGATTAACCTGGTCAAAGAGTTTGATAGGTTAATCTCGGATCATTGGAGCTCGTCACTGTAGGTCCATTAGGTCCCTCGGTTGGCTCAAACTGGGTTAAAAGAACGGTTACTGTTTTGGTGTGAATTGAAGTGTTCAATTTCACTAAAGGGCATTTATGTCCTTTATATGAGATATGAATGATATAATATATAGTTTAATGTGAATGAGATTCATAATAAACTATAGGTTAGCCCAATTATTGAATTAGGGCTAATTGGAGAAATTAGGTTGAGAGATATTAAATTGGATGTGATTCAATTTAATAAATCCACAATATTGAAAAGGTGATTTGTGATATGAGATATGAGATATCTTATAATATATGGTTATGCAAATATGATTTGCATAACCTATAGTTGTGGTGAAATGGTAAATAGGTGGAGATTTCAACTCCAGCTATCTCCATTATTTAAACCCTTCTTGGAAGAAGGGTGGTAAGCCATTCTCTCATTTTTTGATTTTCACCAAAAGAAGAGAACACTCTCTCTCGAAAATTCTCTCAAGCTTTCTCCTCTAAAAAACTAAAACACAAATAAGTTCCCACCAACTTCCTTCTTCCAAAAGAAGAACAACCGAGAAGCTGAAGGGTGGTGTTCGTTCTTGATCGTGAGAAGGGTTCGAGATCGTTGAGTTCAAGAAAATACGAAGAGTTCGTGAATCGTTGGAAGAATTTTGAAGAACGTCTTCAACAAGTAAGTATTGTGTTTAACTTACTGTTTTTCTTCCAATTTTATGCATGTTTAGCCTAGATCTAAGTGTTAGATTGCTTTAATGAATAATGGTTGCACAACTTCACCATGACGATTCAATCGTCTTCCGCTGCGTGGGAGTTTCATTCCCTTAACTTATATCTAGACAACATCTTGTCAATACAAGATGTTTGAGACATGGCCAATGTTTTGTTCTTCCAATTCCGGACTATCTGGATACCTATAACATATTGTGCTTCTCCCAAATCTTTCATTTGGAATTGAAAAGCTATCCATTTCTTTACGTCGGTAAGAAATCCTACCACATTCTCAATGAGAAGGATATCATCCACGTACAATATCAGAAATGCGACAGTTTTGTCGACGATTTTCTTATAGACACAAGGCTCGTCAACATTCTGATAAAATTCATAAGATTTGATCGCCTCATCAAACCTTATATTCCAAGACCTCGAGGTTTGTTTCAGTCCATAAAATAGACCTATGAAGCCGGAAAACCTTTTGCTCTTGGCCTTGGGTAATGAATCCCTTGGGCTTGTCCATGTAGATGGTTTCGTCAAGGTTGCCATTCAGAAAGGTGATATTGACATCAATCGTCCATACCTCATAGTCATAATATGCGGCAATGGCCAGAAGGATCTTAATCGACTTTACCATGGCAATAGGTGAAAAGGTTTCCTCATAGTCACCCCCTACGACCTGGGTAAAACCCTTTGCCACTAGTCGTGCTTTGAAGATCTGCACCTTCCCATCTACGCCACGTTTACGCTTGTAGATCCATTTACAACCAATCGATTTTACCCCATCCGGTTGATCCACAAGCTCCCAGACAGAATTGAAGTACATCGACTCCATTTCCTGGTCCATAGCTTTAATCCATTAATCCTTGTCAACGTCTGCCATTGCCTGATCATAAGTCAATGGATCCTCGTAGTCATCATCAGGCATGACGACTTGGGTTTCAGCTAAACCCATGTAACGTTAAGGTTGTCTCACAATCCTCCCACTACGGCGAGGCATTCCCAACTCTTGGAAACGAACTTGACTAGATGTGCTAAGATCAACAACACTTGTTGATGTACTAGCCCCATCTGCAACTCTTGCTGATGTACTGTCCATTTCGTTTAACACGATTTAACTCCTAGGCAAATGATCCCTGACGTGGTCTTCCTCAAGGAAAGTGACGTTTGTCGACACAAACACCCTATTTTCCTTAGGATCGTAAAATAAACCACCTCTAGTCTCTTTTGAGTAACCTATAAATAGGCAGAATTTTGAATGGGGTTTCAACTTCTTCGGGTTTGACACCAACACGTGGGCCGGACATCCCCAAATTCTTAAATGGTGTAAACTATCTTTACGTCCATTCCAGAGTTCGAAAGGTGTTTCACAATCACACTTCGACGGAACGTTGATCAAAATATAGACCACAGTCTCCACTGGGTAACCCCAAAAGGAATCAGGGAGACGAGCATAGCTCATCATCGACCAAACCATGTCCAACAGGGTTTTGTTTCTCCTCTCCGATACACCATTCTACTGTGGCATACCAGGTGCTAAGAGTTGGGAAGTAATTTCGTGTTCTATCATATAGTCCTAGAATTCAGTGTCCATATACTCTCCACCTTGATCCGATCGAAGTGTTTTTATCGTTTTACCTAACAGGTTCTCAACCTCAGTCTTGTACTTCTTGAACTTTTCAAGAGTTTCAGACTTCCTATGTATTAGGTAAATATACCCATACCTTGAATAGTCATCTATAAAAGATAGAAAGTATTCATAACCACCTCGTGCTTTAGTACTCATCGGACCACAGAGGTCAGAATGTATAAGCTAAAGAGGCTCTTTGGCTCTATATCCTTTTCCACTAAAAGGACGTTTGGTCATTTTGCCTTCGAGGCATGACTCACACACTAGTAAAAAGTTTTCTTCCAACTCGCTTACAAGTCCACTCTTCACTAGTCTCTCAATCTTATCGAGATTAATGTGGCCTAACCGTACATGCCAAAGATGGGCATTTTCTTTTGGAGAAACTTTTACTCTTTTAGTTCGTGTTTCCGCAGTTTTAAATAATTCAGTGTTCAAAACGCTTTTGACCGAATTAGGTTTCAAAACATATAAATTAGACTTAAGTGAAGCAGAACATAAGAAATTTCCATTTCTAGAAATAAACGCTTTATTACTAGAAAAATTTACAGAAATTGAGTGTTCAAGCAGACAGGAAATAGAAACGAGGTTTCTAGTAAACCCTAGAACTATATACAAATTGTATAACAATAAGTAATTCCTGCTGAAGTAGAGTTTCACTTTGTCGATTGCTGCAGTAGAGACTATCCCCGGATCCAATCCGTAGAGTCACCTCACCCTCTCGCAGCTGCTGCCAGGAATCAATTCCCTGAAAAGAAGAACAAACGTGGTTAGTGGCGCCCGCATCCAAAATACAGGCAGAGTCACTACTCTCCACTAAACATGTTTCAGTCACTAGTAAATCATATTTACCTTGATTCTTTCTCTCGGCAAGGAACTTGGGACAGTTTCTCTTCTAGTGGTCGTCCCCATTGCAGTGGAAACACTTTCCTTTCTCTACAACTTTCTTGACCTTCTTGCCCTTTTGGGCGGCAGCTCGGTCAGCTTTACCCTTCTTCATCTTCTTCTTCCCTTTCGAGCGAGAAAGAGCAACAGATTTAGTCCCAAAGGTCAAACCCCTGTGATATGATATGTAGGCAACATTTGCCTCAGCTTCCGGTGTCCTGATCCTCATCAAGGACTGGAAGTTCTGTAGCTCGTTCAGAAGGGTGGCCAGTGTGGAGCTTATCTTGTTCATAACAACGTTGCTACGAAACTGAAGGAAACTCATTGAAAGAGTCTCCAAGATAAAGCTGGCCTGGCTCGACTCATCAATTGAAGCCCCGTCCAGAACATGTCCAGAACATGTTCACGGACTAACGCCCTTTCTTTCATTCGGGCGTTGAAGACGTGTTTTAGCGAGTCATGCCTCACCTGAAAGGACTGTTGTCTAAACATGTCTTGCAGAGAGTCCATGATCTCCTTAGCGGTTATCATCAGCTCATGCTTCTTTGCCAATACTACAGAAAAACTGGCAATTATGTAGACCTTTGCCTTTTCATTGGCCCTGATCCATCGATCGTATGCATCACGAACACTTCGTGATGCAGTTGAGGTCAACAATTGAGGACACTCTTCAGTAAGCACAAACTTAAGGTCGTCGGTTACAAGTATCGTGTTTATATTGTTCTTCCACATTTGGAAGTTACCTCTCACTAATTTATCCGAAGCGAGTAAAGCTATTATCGAGCTAGACATTTTTTGCTGAAAAATCAAATTAAAATTTATGTCAGTCTCACAAAACACTTTTTTCAATCCAATCAATTTTTAGCAAAATTTAATCCTATGATCCCTAGGTCCTTTAAAATTTGCAATGATATCCTAAAGGTTTAGAATGACTGCCACCGAAGGGTGAACAGAAACACTCCTTATCTAGGACGAGACTTTCTCGACCAGACCTAATCCCAGAATAACTCTTATTCCATTAGGCATCCAGATACCATTATTTGGTCGAATCCATTAACTCTTAACGAACTCCGTGAGTGTCACCCTCAATCTTTAAGTGTCAAGTATCCGTCGAAACAATAGCAACCGAAGGGTGAACCAAGAAGGAAAACCAACAAGGAAACTGTATCCCTTTCGAGAATTCACGGTGTTTTAACTCCAATGATCAAGGCCCTCCGAAGGGATGGTCTTGTCTAGGCCAAACTAGCAGGCGGATCATAGTAGTCTCACGGTGTGAATCGAAAGAAGAGACCGTGGGTCCCGTTTTCAGAGGTCTCGCTCCCACTCACTATAAGTACTCTCGACATCCACTATGATATTGATCCATACAAATACCATCCGAATGGGGACGCTCCCATTTGCGCCACGAGGCCGAGTATGGATCTCACGGTGCGGACTTAACAGAGATTTGTGGTCGAAAAGTTAATTGTATCTTATACACTTTATTTCCTCCCACTCAGCACTTTATATTTTTTGGGATTGACCTAGATAAACCGGCTAAAATTTACCTAAGTCTATCAATATAACTCTTATATTGTATTAGGCCCAAGTTTATAATCACATTATTACTTAGGTCTATGTGAGTAAATTAATCAACTTTTAATTAGCGACACTCATGATAATATAACCTAAGAATCTCCGGACCGAATTCACTCCCAGGTTGGTTTCCAGTTAGGAGTGTTCCGCAAGCGTCAACTTAAATTCCCCAGCCTTAGACAAAACCTTCCTGAGACAGAGTTACTAATCAGTCACCATTCAAAGGTTATATTTTGATCTCCTAATTCTAATCTTATTAGAACTAGAAATCCTAAGTCTAATTATTCAAGTTCTAAACACTTTAAAACTAATAATTAACTTATGTTACATGCATTTCTATGTTATAGTGTGTGTTAGCACACAAAATGTTTTATCCCTAAGCTTAAATTATGTTAGTTTTGTGATAATTTCAGGGCTTTCACGTACTTAATTTGTTGAATTTAAGGTTAAAGAGCAATATAAGGATGAATGGATAATTATGGGTGAAAAAGGAGCCAAAGATTGCCTAAGGGAGCCAAAATTGACATTAAAATGAAGAAGGAAGGCCAAACCAAGCCATAAAACTCGTGGAGATGGCGTTGCAACGCCATGCGTGCAGCCATTCAACTTCAAGAATTCATGTCGATGGTGTTGCAACGCTGCTTTGCAGCATTGCAACGCTCAACACGCAACAAAGACGCCATGAAGATCCGTAGCGATGGCGTTGCAACGCTACTTCGATAAGCAAAAGGCGTGCGAGGGTAGCAGCGTTGCAACACTGCTAGTTATTTTCCTTTTAGATATATTCGCTTAGGGCACGACGTTGCAACGCCATGCCCAACATTGCAACGCCGTGCCGTTGATATAAAAAGTAAATCATAATTCTTGTGGATGAGAGAGATTTTTGGAGAGATTTTCACACCATTGTCTAAACTTCATTATGAGAGGCTATAAGAAGACTTTGGAGAGATTTCAAGGAGAAGACTTTTTAGAGCTCAGGGTTCGTGATAGCTGTCGGGATCGTTGCCATTCACGCCACGAGGGTTCTTTCTTCGTTCTTTTCACTTTGATTGTTGAACTATGGCTTTGTATTTGAGTTTAGTAGGATTTATAGTGGACATGAGTAGCTAAACTTGTTATCTTAGGGATAGATGTAACCTTTTAATTATTGTATTTTGTTGAATTGACTGCTTTTGGTTTATTGTAATGCTTTTATTCATGCAATTGCATCCTTAATGCTTATAGACTCTTGATCACGGTTTATTTGTTCTTAGGTCTGAATTTATTCTTGGGAAAGATATTTTAAATCTGATCTCAATTGCATGACTGATAGTTACTTAGACATGAGAATGATTAAAGTGCTATTAGAAACCCATAAGAATTGAACTTAGTGCCATATTTGAATTTTAGGTTGACCAGAGATGTTTAATTCTATGTCTTGCATGATATTCACTTGCCCCGAGAGAGGTTATTTGTTATATTAGTTTCTTGGTTTATAAAAGCAGTGCAATAACCCATTAGCATGATCTCAATAAAATATTTAATTAATTGGTGAAATCTAGTCCCAAAGATATTTGTCTCTCCTGATTGTTCTCAATTTTCACTCTTTGATTTTGTGTTTTACTTCACCTTAAGTCTAATTTTCTAGATAAAATCGAGTGGTGTTATTGATAGGAATTAATTGAATTAAATAACCCAATCCTGTGGACGATACTCGTACTAAAATTCACTATATTAAAACTTGACCCGTACACTTGCGGTCTTGCAAAATTTACGCAACATGTTTTTGGCGCCGTTGTTGGGGGATTGGTGTTTATTTAATTCTTTTGATACTATTAAGAAGTCACTTGGTCTTAATCTAGAGTTTGTTTTCTTTTTCTTTTTGTTGATTTTTTGTTTTGTTTTGTTTCTTTTTGTTTTGTGTGATTTTTTTAGTTTTAATTTTCTGTTTTCTGTGTTGTGTGTTGCATGCGAAGTAGCTGAGAAGCTGATCTAGTTCCTTTTGATCCTGAAGTTGACAGAACTTTCAAAAGGAAGTTTAAGGAGACTAAGGACAAAGTCAGAATCATGGAGGAGCAACTGGGAGAGTATAAGCCCATTAGGGAGCACTTCCAGCCTACTTTTGCTGGAAACCAATCTGGAATTATTTATGCTCCTATTCAGGCTAATAATTTTGAGATAAAGACTGATCTCATCCAGATGGTTGGAGAAAATGCCTTCAGAGGACATGCCACTGAGGATCCCAATCTGCATCTGAGATCCTTTGCTGAAATCTATGGCACGGTAAAAATTAATGGTGTATCTTCTGATGCTATTCGCTTACGACTATTTCCTTTTTCTCTGCAGGATAAAGCAACATTCTGGTTAGAGTCCTTGCCCACAGGTAGTATTAGTACTTGGGAAGAATTAGCTCAGACATTCTTAGCTAAATATTTCCCACCTGCCAAGACTACAAGGCTGCGCACTGAGATTGGCACTTTCAGACAACAGGATGGAGAACAGATGTTTGAAGCTCGGGAAAGATACAAGGATTTACTTCGAAAATGCCCACAACATTGTTATCCTGACTGGTTGCAAATTCAATTATTTTATAATAGATTATCTGGTAATAATAAATCTCTTTTGGATGCAGCTGCTGGAGGGTCAATATTTTCCAAGTCTGCAGAGGATGCTTGTACTTTGCTTGAGGAGATGGCTGCCACTAGTTATAATTGGCATTTTGAAAGATCAACGCCAAACCTGTGGCAAGGATGTACGAGATAGATAATGTAAGTTCCATATGGCTTCCTTAACTAGTGCTTTGAATAAACTTGCAGTGCAGTGTGGTGAATCCATAGTTGCGATTAAAATTTGCTAACAAACTTGCAGGTGTTGAAGATCTGGAAAACCTGAGCAGGCTCAATATGTGAACAACAGAGGTTGTGGGTACCGTTGAAATCAGAATCAAAATCAGTTGCCCACTCATTATCATCCAGGTTTGCGTAATCATGAAAATGTTTCTTATGCTAATGAGAAAAATGTTTTGCAGCCTCCTCCAGGTTATGCATCTACATCTACAACTGAGGGTAAACCATTTCTGGAAGATATGATGAGTTCATTCATCACTGAATCCAGGAATAAAACCAACCAGTTGGAAAATGTAGTGCTAAGTTTGAGTAGCACAGTGAACTCACAAGGAGCGACCATTAAGAACATAGAGGTACAGATCGGTCAGATGGTAACCACTATAAACACGCTGCAAAAAGGTAAATTTCCTAGTGACACTGAGGTGAATCCTAGAGAACAGTGCAAGGTTGTGACCTTAAGGAGTGGTAACGAGCTTGCTGAAACTGAAAAGGTAAATTCTGAAGAACAACTTAATGCTGATGCCAAGGAGGATACAGAGGAAGTGGTAGAGGAAGCAAGCACATCAAAACAAACAGAGAAGATTTCTGATTTCTCTATTCCTATTGTTCCTAACTCTATTCCTTATCCTCAGGGCTTTCAAAAAAAAAAAATTGATTCTGACTTTGCTAAATTTCTTGATATGTTTAAGAAACTGCAAATTAATATTCCTTTTGCAGATGCCTTAGAACAAATGCCCAAATATGCAAAGTTCATGAAGGAACTCTGTCGTAAAGAAGAAGTTTGACAAATATGAGAGACAGTCAATCTTATCAAGAATGCAAATGTTGTACTCAGAGGAAACTACCACAAAAATTTAAAGATCCAGGGAGTTTTACTATTCCTTGCAATATTGGTAGTATTTTTGTTGATAGAGCTTTCTGTGATCTAGGGGCCAGTATTAATTTGATGTCTTTATCTGTCTACAAGAAACTCGGTCTTGGGTAGGTGCAACCTACAACTATATCACTGTAGTTGGCTAACCGTTCTATCAAATATCCCAGAGGTATTGTAGAAGATGTGTTGGTCAAGGTTTAACAATTCATTTTCCCTTCAGATTTTGTGGTCCTGGACATGGAGGAAGATTTTGAGTTCCCAATTATTTTGGGACGACCTTTCCTTGCAACTAGAAGAGCATTGATAGATGTGCAGGATGGTAAGTTAACTCTGAGGGTTGGTGAGGACAAGGTTGTATTTGACATATTTCGATCCTTGAAGTACCCCAATGAGGTAAGTACCTGTCACATGATTGATATTTTAGAAGTTGTTGTTGCTTCATTTGGAGAGTTAGTTTTATCTGTTGATCCTTTAGAGACTTGAATGAAAAATTCAATGTTAGATCAGTTAGGGAAATTGGATCATGAAGTAACTTACTATAATGAATCACTGAATCAATTGCCTAAACTCCAATATGAACAATTCTCACAACTTCATGTCAATAATGTAGAAGAAACAAAACCTCCTGTTCTAGAGTTGAAACAATTACCTGCACACATTCGTTATGCTTTCTTAGGAGATTCATCTACTTATCCTGTGATTATTTTTGCTGATCTAAATAAAGAAGAGTAAGAAAAGTTGTTGAGAATCCTGAGAAGTCATAAGTCTGCTTTAGGGTGGTCAATTAGTGATATTAAAGGTATCAATCCATCTGTAAACATGCATAAAATCTTGATGGAAGATACCTTTAATCCATCAGTTGAACACCAAAGGCGGCTTAACCCAACAATGAAGGAGGTAGTTAAAGCTGAGGTACTCAAACTGTTGAATGCATGAATTATTTATGCTATATCTGACAGTTCTTAGGTGAGCCCTGTACAGGTTGTTCCAAAGAAAGGGGGATGACTGTCATAAAAAATGACAAGAATGAGTTCATATCCACTAGGGCGATCCATCGGATGGCGTGTCTCAGATCGACATGAGGAAGTTGAATAAAGCTACATGAAAAGATCACTTTCCTCTTCCTTTTATTGATCAGATGCTTGATAGACTTGCTGGTTATCCTTACTATTGTTTTCTTGATGGCTATTCAGGTTATAACCAGATTGCTATTGCTCTTGAGGACCAAGAGAAGACTACTTTGACATGCCCTTATGGAACATATGCTTTCAGGATAATGTCATTTGGATTGTGCAATGCACTTGCCATTTTCCAGCGTTGCATGATGGCAATATTCCATGACATGATTGAGGAAATAATGGAGGCTTTTATGGATGATTTTTCTGTCTTTGTTAGTTCATTTGATATTTGTATGCATAATCTTGCTCGTGTTTTGCAGAGGTGCCAGGACACTAACCTTGTTTTGAATTGGGAAAAATGTCATTTTATGGTACAAGAAGGCATAGTCCTAGGGCACAAAGTTTCTGAAAAGGGACTAGAGGTGGATAGAGCTAAGATTTAAGCCATTGAACAACTACCACCTCCAGTTAATGTTAAGCGAGTACGCAGTTTCTTAGGACATGCAGGGTTTTATAGACGTTTTATACAAGATTTTTCAAAAATTGTGAAACCCCTGTGTAACTTCCTTGAAAAAGATTCTTTTTTTGTATTCAGTGATGATTGTTTAGTTGCTTTTAATCTTTTGAAGAAAAAGCTAACTTCTGCTCCTATTATTGTTGTGCCAGATTGGAGCCAACCCTTTGAGATCATGTGTGATGCTAGTGATTATGTTGTAGGCGCAGTTCTAGGCCAACGTCGGGACAAGATTTTTAGGGTCATTTATTATGCAAGCAAAACTTTAGATAATGCACAACAAAATTACACTACTACTGAAAAAGAGATGCTTGCTGTTATCTTTTCTTTTGATAAATTTAGGCCTTATCTGTTAGGGACTAGAGTCATTGTACACACTGATCATGCTGCCCTTACATATTTATTTGATAAGAAAGACGCTAAACCTCGCCTGATTAGATGGATTCTTTTGTTGCAGGAGTTTAACTTTAATATTAGGGATAGGAAAGGATGTGAAAATGTGGTAGCTGGCCACCTATCCAGGATAGAGAAGGAGGACACTTCATCTACCCTCCCTATCACAGAAGATTTTCCTGACGAAAGACTTTATCAGGTACAAGATACCTTACCATGGTTTGCTTACTATGTGAATTATCTTGCAGGGGGAGTTATGTCACCAGATCTGACTTTTCAGCAAAAGAAGAAATTCCTACATGATGTGAAGTCCTATCATTGGGATGATCCATTGCTCTTCAAGGTTTGTGCAGATCAACTTATCAGGAGGTGTGTGCATCGAGAGAAAGTGGGCAAAATCATACATGACTGTCGTGCCTCCTGTTATGGAGGACATTTTGGCCCCACTTGAACAACTGCTAAAGTATTACAATCAAGTTTTTATTGACCTACTCTTTTTAAAGATTGTTATACTTTTATACGAACTTGTGATCGATGCCAACGCACAGGTAATATTTCACGTCAGCATGAACTTCCTCTTACCCCTATTCTCGAAGTTGAATTATTTGATGTCTGGGGAATAGATTTTATGGGCCTTTTTCCATCTTCACATGGTTATCTGTGTATCCTTGTTGCAGTAGATTATGTTTCTAAATGGGTAGAGGCCATTGCCAGTAAGAAAAATGATGCTCGTGTTGTTATTAAATGTATACACAAAAATATTTTCACGAGATTTGGAACCCCTCGAGCTATTATTAGTGATGAGGGCACTCATTTTTGCAATAAATTGTTTGATTCTATGTTAGTCAGGTATTGAGTTAGGCATAAGGTCTCATTAGCATATCATCCTCAGATAAATGGCCAAGCTGAGATCTCAAATAGGGAGATTAAACTCATTCTGGAGAAAATAGTCAAGACCAACAGGAAAGATTGGGCCCAAAAATTGGATGAGGCACTATGGGCATATCGCACAGCCTTCAAAACACCGATACGTGCATCACCGTACCGATTGGTGTTTGGCAAGGCGTGCCACTTACCTGTGGAGCTGGAACATAAAACCTACTGGGCCATCTGAACACTTAACTTTGATCTTCAGAAGGCGGGCGAGCAAAGATTGCTGCAAATCAATGAGATGGAGGAGTTCAGGAATTAAGCCTATGAGAATGCCAAGTTATATAAAGAAAGAACAACTCGTTGGCATGATCAACAGATCAAAAATAGAACATTTTTTCCTGGTCAGCAAGTTCTCCTTTTTAACTCCTGTTTACGTTTGTGATAGCACACAAAATGTGGTATCCATAGGCTTAATTATTGCTAGTTTTATGATGATTTCAGAGCTTTACGTGTTTAATTCATTCAATTTCAGGATAAGAGCGTAAACAGAACTATTGGAGATAAATTGGATTACTCGGGATCGAAAGGAGGCTATTGGAGCTAAAAATAATATCAATTGGAAGAGAAAGAATCAATCCAAGCATGATGACTTGAAGTGATGGCGTTGCAACGCCGAGCGTGTTGATTAAAGGCGTTGAAGATCACTGCCGATAGCGTCGCAACGCTATCTCGATAAGGAAGCGCACATGAAGGATCGCACAGATAGCGTTGCAACACTGCCTTGCAGCATCGCAACGCCGTATCGATAAGAAGGCGCGCGCGTTAGGGTAGCGGCGCGCAGTAACGCGCCTCGCGTTACTGCAACGCCATCGAGAGTTTCTTTATTTACCAGTCGCCTAGGGTACAACGCTGCACCGAATTCATCTATAAATACAACCTTATGATTTCTTGCAAGGGGAGCCGAATTTGGTAGATTTTCCACCCTAATTTCGAAACACACTTTGTAAGAATAGAGAAAAGAGCATTTTTGGGAGCCAAAGCACTCGTGGAGTTTCGAGATCGAAGACGGGAGCTCGGAGACGAAGGACCGACATCGACACATAAGTTTAATTTCCTTTTCTTTCAATTTGTAATAGCGTTCTAAGACGTTTTCTACATGTTTAGTTTGATTTTAATGTGATTTAGAGTAGCTAAACATTGTAGTTAGGATTTGATTTACTTGTTAAGACTTTCATACTATGAATTGAAGCATTGTTTTTATTCTTATTTTTGGCAATTCGTTCTTAACTCTTGATCTGTTGGTTTAAGTGGACTCGAGAGATAAAGCTTGAATTAGAGCAAAGTTGTCAAAACCCTTAGAAATCTGGCATGAGAATGACCTAGAAATCTTAGGGAAACACATAAAGAAGTTGCTTAATGTCATGCATGTCGTAGGATCATATGGAGACTACGAAGTTTATTGCATGTGTGAGGCTCACTAAGAATCGAGAGGTTTTCTTGAGTATTTTACTTCTTGTTTATAAATTCATCTCATTGGTTCATTGCATGTGTTAATTGAGTCATTAACTTGTATAATCACTTCCCTCAAATCTATAAATTCGTGTCTCCATATGTTTGTTTGTTTGCTTGTCTTTACTTTCAATCAACTATCCATGTTATATTTCTTTAGCTAAAATTGAGAATTAGTATCTTAGTACTTAATTAATCTAGAAACCCATTCCCGAGGACGATACTTGGACTCTTAAATCACTATACTAAAACTTAACCCGTACACTGCGGTATTGCAATATCATAAATAATACGCAACAAGTTTTTGGCGCCGTTGTCGGGGAATGACAATTATTTAGATTAATTAATATTAGGAGAAAATTTAAAATTTTAGACTAAAGTGTGTTTGTGTGGTTTTCCTTATTTGTTTTGTGTGCTATTCGTTTCCTTATTTGTTTTATTTTAGTTTGGTGTGTTTTTGAGTTTTTGTCCCCTGTTTTGGTTGTGTTGTTATTGTGTTGAAGTTTTGTGTTGAAATTCTGATTTTTCAAGTATGACTTTGCATGATTTTTCTCCACCAATCTATTGTCTCTCCCAGGACCTAGGTATGTGCATCATAATTTTTCTGAATACCATGTGTCCAACTTTTACCATTCTACGCCTAAAATTTATGAAAATTCACACGAGGGTAGTTATTTAGGCACTTGGAACCATAATTTTTCGTACCTTAACCAACCTAATGAAAAATCCTCTCTCGTGGACCAATTAATGGAATACACCTTAGAGTTAAAAATTAAAAATTTGGTTCATAATGAATTTGAAATGTTGAATAGGTTAGAAGCTAAAGTGGTAGAACTTTGGGAAATAGTATAGGATAGAACTCAATATCTTAATCAGCTAGTAATTTCCCTAAAGGCCTTATAAGAACAATTTATTGTCCTGACGACTCAGGAGGTGTCACCTAGGACAATTTGTTCATATGATAGTGAGGATAGTTTGGGGGAGATTGAGGCACACCCTAACCATTTTAGTGAGGTAGACATTGGTAATATAATCACTTCCATAGAGGAATCCCAGGTGAGAGATTTAGAGGCTGAGAAGTCTTCTTTCCTTTTATCCCCAGAAATTTCCTTTATTCTTGATAACCATTTGTCCTACACTCACGAGTCTTCTTTTGATTTTTGTTCTCTTGTGTTATTAAACAGAAACACCAAAAATAATTTTCTGTCAGGTGCCTAGGAAAAACAAGATAGTCTTTTTGACTTAGAAGGCTATATCGATTCAAGCAAGAAGGGCCCGAAGAAATATGAGCAGTTTTACGTGTCTTGATGCCAATCTTGAGGGAGTACAGTCTAGCTACAGACGTTAAACAAATCGCTTCTTGGGAGGCAACCCAAGCTTTACTTACTTTTATTTTTCTGTCTTTAGCTTGCTTTAGTTTGTGTTTAGTAGTTATTCAATTCTTAGGTTTTTACTAGTTTGTTGTTTTACTTTGTAGGTTGTGAAGATGCATTTCTTCGTTGAAATCCATGCTCCCATTCTGAGGAACCCCAACACACAGGCTTTGGCTATCCAGGAAACTTAGAAAGATCTTCATTACCCAGGACAGTATTATTCACTCTTACCCTTATACTTAATTTGTGCTTAATTCTGCAAACATTGGGCACAATGTTTATTTTAAGTTTGGGGGTGGGATGTTGTTTAATTGCTATGACTGTCCTTAGTATGTTCTGAATTGTTGATCGATCTCTTACTTAAGTATGATCATGATAGCCTAGGATGAGATTTAATTGTAAATTCTTGTGATTCCATTGAAACTTGAGAGCATGACATGAATTCGAGTTAATTTAAAAATTTTCTTGAGTTTTTCCTGCAGTACTATGCACATAGTCTGTGTTCCTGTAGTTTTGAAATGCTTAGAACAAAGTTATTAGGTTCAGAAGTTTGATGTCACCTCGATAGGTCTGAGAACTGATTTGAGAGTTAAACTGCAGGATAGGGTGAATGACAATAAGAAGTGCATGCTCTGTATAATATGTGAAATAGTTTGTTTTTGTTGTTTGTTTGCTAAAAAAAAAAAAAGAAAAAAAATATTCATGAGGGCAAAAAGAGCTACCTTCACTGTGATCAGTTAGGCCACTCATTGAGCAAGTGCTCTGGGTAAGGGTCCCTGTAGTGGATATTGAAAGCTAGTGTCCTTACACAAAAAAAGAAGAAGAAAATAGAAAAATTGATAAAAAAGTGATTACGTGCTGAGTAGAGTTATTTAATTCTTGAATGTAGGGAGACTCAAAGATTAGTAATTAAGACCAGTGTAGGGAGAAGTTGAATGGAGAGCCTAATAAAGTTGATCCGGGCTTAGTAAAAATGAAGGGAACGTAGGCTACTCACACACACAAGTAGGAACACTTAGGAAATGTTTTAAATTGCTTGTTGAAGTGTTATGTTTGAGTGTTTCATGTGATTACTAGATTTTCTCTTAAATATTTGAGCCTTGAATCAAATGTGTGTCTAAGAACAATCCAATGTTTAATTATGTTTTTGCTCGGGACTAGCAAAAGTTTAAGTTTGGGGGTGTTTGATAGCTAATGTGCTATTCCTCGGCTTAATTATTGCTAGTTTTATGATGATTTCAGAGCTTTTACGTGTTTAATTCATTCAATTACAAGATAAGAGCATAAACAGAACTATTGGAGACAAATTGGTTCACTCGGGATCGAAACGAGGCTATTTGGAGCTAAAAATAATACCAATTGGAAGAGAAAGAATCAATCCAAGCATGATGACCCGAAGTGATGGCGTTGCAACGCTGTCCATAGCGTTGCAACGCCGAGCGTGCTGATTTTGCGTTGAAGACCACTGCCGATAGCGTTGCAACGCTGCCTAGCAGCGTCGCAACGCTAACTTGATAAGGAAGCACACATGAAGGACCGCACAGAGAGCATTGCAACGCTGCCTTGCAGCGTCGCAATGCCGTATCGATAGGAAGGCGCGTGCGTTAGGGTAGCGCCGTTGCAACGCTGCCCTCATTGTTGCAACGCCATCGAAAGTTTTTTTATTTACGGCCGCTTAGGTGCAGCCAAGGTATTGTCTCTAGCGTTGCAATCTTCGCATCGAATTCATATAAATACAACCTTATGATTTCTTGCAAAGGGAGCCGAATTTGGTAGATTTTCGACCCTAATTTCGAAACACACTTTGTAAGAAGAGAGAAAAGAGCGTTTTTGGGAGCCAAAGCACTCGTGGAGGTTCGAGATCAAAGACGGGAGCTCGGAGACGAAGGACCGGCATCGACACATAAGTTTAATTTCTTTTTCTTTCAATTTGTAATAGCGTTCTAAGACGTTTTCTACATGTTTAGTTTGATTTTTCATGTGATTTAGAGTAGCTGGACATTGTAGTTAGGCTTTGATTTACTTGTTAAGACTTTCTTACTAAGAATTGAAGCATTGTTTTGTTCTTATTTTTGGCAATTCGTTCTTAACTCTTGATCTGTTGGTTTAAGTGGACTCGAAAGATAAAACTTGAATTAGAGCAAAGTTGTCAAAACCCTTAGAAATCTAGCATGAGAATGACCTAGAAATCTTAGGGAAACACATAAAGAAGTTGCTTAATGCCATGCATGTCGTAGGTTCATATGGAGACTATGGAGTTTATTGCATGTGTGAGGCTCACTAAGAATCGAGAGGTTTTCTTGAGTATTTTACTTCTTGTTTATAAATTCATCTCATTGGTTCATTGCATGTGTTAATTGAGTCATTAACTTGTATAATCACTTCCCTCAAATCTATCAATTCGTGTCTCCACATGTTTGTTTGTTTTCTTGTCTTTACTTTCAATCAACTATCCATGTTATATTTCTTTAGCTAAAATTGAGAATTAGTATTTTAGTACTTAATTAATCTAGAAACCCATTCCCAAGGACGATACTTGGACTCTTAAATCACTATACTAAAACTTGACCCGTACACTGCGGTATTGCAATATCATAAATAATACGCAACAGTTGTTCCCAGGTAAATTAAAATCAAGGTGGTCGGGTCCATTCACTGTGAAGGAAGTACTTCCTTATGGAGCAATTGAGTCGCAAGGCAAGGATGGAGCACTGTTCAAAGTCAATGGGCAGCGCGTGAAACATTATTGTTGTGACGAGGAGCCACATTTGGAGAACGTTGTCCTTACTAATTAAAATGCCACGTGACCCAACAATAGGTGGTCTAGCTAAAAGACGTTAAAGAAAATGTTGAACGGGAGACAACCCGTTGTATTCTAATTCAGTTATTTAGTTTTCTTTTTCATTTATTTTATTTTATTTCTTTCTTGGTTATTTGATATCTTGTTGTTTTCTGTTTTCAGGTGAAAAAAAAGGCAAGTCTCGAAACGGCGTCGCAACGCTTAACCAAGCATTGCAGCCCTTGCGCTTGCGTTGCAACGCCAGGTGCAGCGTTGCAACGCCACACGCTTTATCAGTCATGCGACCCGTGAGGACAGAAATCTGGAATTTAAAAATTCCAGATTTCGCCGACTAGGGTTGTTCTTTGCCCCAATTTTCCTCTTCTCCTCTCTTTTCTCCCTTCTTTCTTTCAATTTCTCTCAATATTTCCCCAAGATTTTTAACTTTAATCCCCACCCACTCACTTTTCTTCCTAATTTGTGCAAGATTGGACATTTTGGAGAAAATTTCATACCCATTTGAAGATCCACCGTGGGTAACTATTTCTCTACCCTTTTCTTTCCATTTTTTGTTGTGTTTCTTTTATTAGGCCTAAGATTTGTTGTTTGTTTAGCTATATTATTGTTTAGGTTAATGAATGGCCTTATATGAATTTTCATAGCCTATTGTTGATAGTAGAGGATTTGGGTAGTTTGATGGAAGTGTCCACTTGTGTTCTTAGATGAGTTTTCATGGTATATTGATGTTTGTTCCCATTTTTTTCACCTTTGGGCATCATTATTCTTGAGAGGCTTAATCTTAAGTTTTGGGGTATTGAAATCATTGATTTTTGTAAAACAAGTCCTTGCCCATTGGTTGTGCATGTTGATGGCTACATGAATTAGTTGTGTTTGTGCTTTCTCTTTGGACTATTCTTCCTATATGAGCATGTGATTAGTTGTTTCACCTTATAGTTGCACTAGTATGTTAATTTGGTCCTTTGGAAGTTCTCCCTTGCTAATTGGGAACTTTATCCAATTGTTGGATGGGGCATGTATATTTGTTTGCTTGGATTGTCTTTAGGTTTGTGCCTATTTTTACTCTTGCTCCTTGTATGGCTATGATGAATTAGTCTACTTTTGTATATGGCTTCTTTGTGTTGTATTTCCACTTCTTGTTCATGATTGATAGGTGGGGAGAGTCATTGGGTTCCTATTTTTCTCCCTCGTTTACATCATCCTTGGGTAGAGAACTAAAAAGTTTATTTTCATTTCTACCTCATGCACCATCCATAGGCCATCTCATTGTTTTCCCTCTCCTGTTGGCACTGACTTTATTGTTTGTCATGGTTTAGTTCTTTTTGCACTAATCACACATAGCACCTAAGAGAACAAAGAGAACCGCCAGTTCCAATTCGGCATATGATGAGCAGAGGTTCGTGGATGCTGACGTTGCGGGACCCTACGAGAGCTATGTAGTGGACCGCGCTCTGGTTCCTGAGCGGGGCATTGCCCCTGATGACTCCCATCACCAGGACATTTACCATACCATTCAGCAGAGACGTTGGGCGTTGTTGGTGCAGCAGCCTGAGGCAGGCGTGGTCCCCCTTGTACGCGAATTCTACGCCAACATGCCTATAAAGGCATACCACACTACCTGATTATGAGAATGATGAGTATACCCTATATGTCAGGACACAGTTTGACCCTGCACAGATACTTGCTACACTTGCATGGGCTGGAGCTTAGTGGGTGACTAATAGAGGTGAGGTCTCCAAACTCAGAACAGTAGATCTCACAGTATCAGGCCGAGTGTGGCACAGTTTTATATGTGCTAGACTCCAGCCAGTTGCCCACATGAGTGATGTGACGAAGGACCGCGCCATCCTCTTACATGCCATTGTCACTGGGAATACGATTGATGTCGGCAAAGTCATCAGTCGCTACATTCGACACATGCGGCGAGGCACGACCATTGGAGGATTCAGGCATCCCTCTCTCATCACCGCCCTATGTCGTCTTGCCGGAGTCACCTGGACCTCCAAGGAGGAGTTGATTCACCCCAAGGGGGTGATGGATAATGTTGGGATTTTTGTCCTAATCTCGTGTTTGTAAATTATTGTTTGAAATTAATAAGAGTTATTTATTCATTACTTTGTGTCTCGCAAATTTTACAAACTTTTCCAATAAACTAAGCTCCAGAGTCATTGAATTTATGAGAGAACTAGAACCTGAACGGTGTGTAGTGGACAGTGTTGGGATTTTTGTCCTAATCTCGTGTTTGTAACATATTGTTTGAAATTAATAAGAGTTATTCATTTCATCACTTTGTGTCTCACAATATTTATAAACTTTTCCAATAAACTAAGCTTCAGGGTCATTGAATTTATGAGAGAACTAGAACTTGAACGGTGTGTAGTGGACGCACAGGGAAGATCACGTTCGAGTTAATGACCCGAACGGTCTACAGTATACGGATAGGGTTGGAGACCTAATCCTGGATACACTGTGGATGCGGCTCGCTTTGTATTAGATACAAACGAGGTGATCTGACTCGTTCATGTGGTTGACATGCGAGTGGAGGCATCCTGTGCAATGAGATTGTACAAGACCGGACCGTGAATTATTAAACCTACTAATGTAACACCGTTGACAGTAAGGACTAGTAACTTCGTAGATGACCATTAGTGACTCGACCTGAACTCTGAGCGTGTTACGGACTCCTATCTGCGAGGGTCTGTTCTTTGACTAGTACGGGTGAGGGTGGTCACAGTTACTCACCCAATATGCCTATCTTCTCAGGGACAGAACCAAGTAGGGAGCTGAGAACTTAACTACGCGAGATGGAATTCACTCGTCCCGCCTTTAGGGAAACTAGAGAGGTTGTTCCCTTAAGTGTTGTCTTCAGGGCTTGGACAACAGGCGCCCACCTTCTCACTGGCTCGAGAAGGGTGTTGTGTATGGTTGGACCATCACAATATGTTGTTCATTAGAGGAGCAGTGGGGACTTAAGGAACAAGAGGTAGACACGTGGGTAAAACGATAATTTGACCCGGTAGTGTCTCACGAACAACCCGTGAAGGGTCGACTCATGGGAATTGGTTATATCGGTGGACACGTAATATTCTCGTGACCGACGGGAGTGCAGCTCACGGGCTATAGTGGAGTGTTACCGTAGCTAATGAATGTTGGTTAACAAGGGTCAAAGAGTTTGGAAGGTTAATCTCGGATCATTGGAGCCAATCTTTGTAGGTCCATTAGGTCCCTCGGTTGGCTCCACCTAGGTTAAAAGAAGGGTTAATGTTTTGGTATGAAATTGAAGTATTCAATTTCACTTTAAGGGCATTTATGTCATTTATATGAGATATGAATGATATAATATATAGTTTAATGTGAATGAGATTCATAATAAACTATAGGTTAGCCTAACTATTGAATTAGGGCTAATTGGAGAAATTAAATGAGAGAAATTAAATTGGATGTGATTCAATTTAATTAATCCACAATTATTGCAAATGAGATTTGCAATATGAGATATGAGATATCTTATATTATGTGGTTATGCAAATGAGATTTGCATAACCTATGGTTGTGGTAAAGTGGTTATAATGAGGAGATATTAACTCCCTCATTCCACTATTTAAACCCTTTGCAAGAATGGTTTGGTGATCACTCTTCTCATTTTTTGTTTTTCACCAAAGAGAAGAAAAGAGAATTCTCTCTACTCTCTCAAATCTCCTCCCTCTCCAAAACACTTACAAGTTCCCACCAACTTCCCTTCTCCAAAAGAGAACAACCGAGAAGATCGCTTGGTGGTGTTCAAGATCGTTTCGTTGGAAGAATCCGTAGAGATCGAGTAGCACGAAGAGTTTGTGACCCGAAGAAGAAATTGTTGTCTACAACAAGTAAGTAAGATCTCTTCTTGCTGTAATTTTCTTCTTCTTTAAGCATGTTTAGCCTATGTCTAATTGTTAGATCAATTTTAATAAAATCATGTTGCATAATGATACCTCGACGATTCAATCGTCTTCCACTGCGTGGGATTCTCATTCCCTTCAGACACACAGGGAGGATCACGTTCGAGTTAATGACCCGAATGGTCTACATTATATGGATGGGGTTGGAGACCTAATCCTGGATACACTGTGGATGCAGCCCGCTTTGTATTAAGATACAAACAAGGTGATCTGACTCGTTCATGTGATTGACATGCGAGTGGGGGCATCCTGTGCAATGAGATTGTACAATACCGGACCGTGAATTATTAGACCTACTGATGTAACACCGTTGACAGTAATGACTAATAAATTCGTAGATGACCATTAGTGACTCGACCTGAATCCTGAGCGTGTTACGGACTCCTGTCTGCGGGGGTCTGTCCTTTGACTAGTACGGGTGAGGGTGGTCACAGTTACTCGCCCAATATACCTATCTTCTCAGGGGCAGGACCAAGCAGAGAGCTGGAAACTTAACTACGCGGGATGGAATTCACTCGTTCCCGCCTTAAGGGAAACTAGAGGGGTTGTTCCCTTAAGTGCTGTCTCCAGGGCTTGGACAATAGGCACCCACCTTCTCACTTACCCGAGAAGGGTGTTGTGTATGGTTGGACCATCACAATATGTTGTTCATTAGAGGAGCAATGGGGACTTAAGGAACAAGTAGTAGACACAGGGGTAAAACGGTAATTTGACCAAGCCGTGTTTACGAACAACCTGTGAAGAGTCGACTCATGGGCATTGGTTATATCAGTGGGCACGTAATATTCTGCACTGACGGGAGTGCATCTACGGGCTATAGTGGAGTGTTACCAGTAGCTAATGAATCTTTGATTAACTTAGGGCCAAAGAGTTTGATAGGTTAATCTCGTATCATTGGAGCTCAAATCCTTCGTAGGTCCATTAGGTCCCCGATTAGCTCAATCAGGTTAAAAGAAGGGTTAATGTGTTTGGTGTGAATTGAAGTGTTCAATTTCACTTAAAGGGCATTTATGTCATTTACATGAGATATGAATGATATAATATAGAGTTTAATGTGAATGAGATTCATAATAAACTATAGGTTAGCCTAATTATTGAATTAGGGCTAATTGGAGAAATTAATTGAGAGAAATTAAATTGAATGTGATTCAATTTAATAAATCCACATTTGATATGAGATATCTTATAATATATGGTTATGCAAATATGATTTGCATAACCTATAGTTGTGGTAAAGTGGTAATAATGTAGAGATTTTAACTCCATGCTATTTCCACTATTTAAACCCTTTGCAAGAAGGGTTTCTCATCTCATTTTCTCATTTTTTGGATTCTCACCAAAAAGAAGAGAACTTTCTCTCTAAACTCTCTCTACTCTCCTCCCTTCTCCAAAACACAAAAGTCCCACCACTTCCTTCTTTTCAAAAGAAGAACAACCGAGACTCCAAGTGGTTGTGTACTATTTTTGTTCGTGGGAAAAGTTCGGGATCGAAGAGATCGAGAGAACACGAAGAGTTCGTGACCGATTCGTTGGAAAGGAGTTCTTGAAAAGGTCTTCAACTAGTAAGTAATGTTAACTTACTGTTTTTTCCTTTCCATTTAGCATGTTTAGTCTAAATTATTAGATACTTGATTTTAGTGAAATTCTAGTAGCGTAACCAAGGAGTGCTTGTTGGGATGCCAGCCGACGAGTCAGAGTTTTTCCTAGATGCAGTCAAGGGTGAGATGGGTGAGGAGGGGCAACATGAGTCTCCACATCGCTCTACCCCACGGGATTATCAGGATCTGATTCAAGTCATGGCTAGACTAGAGGAACGTTTCGACCAGCACGAGACTCAGAGTCGTCGGGAGGAGCGCCGGATCATGAGGCATTTACAGTACAATGAGGCCTCCAACCGCCATCTATACGACTGTCTCAGACACATTCATGGCTCAGATCTTGCATTTCCAGGCCTTATGCCTCCTTACGCCTCCTCTGATGAGGAATGAGATTTTTTCGAGCTCAGGGCAATACAGTTCTTTTCTCTTCCCCGTTGTTTCTCTAGTTGATTTTTCTGTTATTTTTTTATTTGTATTTTCACATTGAAGACAATGTTGTTCTCAAGTTTGGGGGTGATTGTATGACTTTTTAATTACTGTTTACTACATGATGTTTATCTGACTCCATTCCATACTCTATCATATTCTTTCCTGCTGTGTGCTTTTGGTTCATTTGATCAATTTCAGGTTAATGGAATGGATTGCTCATTGTAAGTCTTTCCTACTTTGACTATGATAACCACTGATGAAATTTAATTGAGAATTGTGAATAACGTTCATCAGCTAAGAGAACTTGATTAAATTTTAGTTTTAGGATGTTTAAAATTGATTAGAGAATTACATGAAGCTATTTGCACTTAGGCAATCCCGGAAAGGTCCTAAATGCTTAAGGCAAGTTTATTTTGTCCAGAAGATCGTTGTCACCTCGATAGGCTTAGGAGCTGATGAAAGAGCAAGTTTGCTTAATTGAAAATTATACCTTTTTAAAGTCTTTCCATTAAAAAAATAAATCAATAAAAATAATGATAAACAAGAGGGTACTCCAACATCTTAAGTATTGTGACCAATACTTGTCTTTTGAAGGATTAAACTTAGGATGCGAGTAGTCTTTGACAATCTGTATGGTATCTGTGCTCGTAGTCAGCTACTTTCACCACAAAGTATTAATATGTTGGAGCGATTGTTGGGGTTTGTGCCCTAAAACTCGTAGTTTGTATTTTTGTTCTAATTATTGTAATAAAGTATTATTATTTCAATAAAGAGCTATTGTTAATTATCCATGATATCGCCTTTGTTTAAACCCTAAATCCAATAAACTAAACATCCAAGGCTGTTAAATGTATCTTTAACTGAATGTAGTGTACATATAAAGGATCTCGGTTCGAGATACAACCTAAAGGGTCTATAGTTAGGGGATAAGGTTTTGGTACCTTACCCTGGAAAACTATGGATGTGACCCACTTTGTATACGATACAAACACAGTGATCCTAACGTGTTCGTGTAGATGACATGTCAGTGGGGATATCATATGTAATGAGATTACATAAGACCGGACCACGAAATAGTAACCTCTAGCTATAACTCCGTTAACTAGTTAGGTTTCTATTTCACTAGGATGACCTAGGCAACTTGATCTCAATCCTGAGCATGTTACGAACTCCTGTTCGTGAGGGATTGTCCTTTGACTAGTATGGGTGAGAGTGGCCAGATTCGCCGACTCAATATGTCTACCTTCTTGGTAACAAAACCGAGTGAGCGGCTTGGAACTTAACTTTGCAAGATGGAATTCACTCATTCCCGCCTACTAGGGTAAGTAGAGGAATGTTCCTTTAAGTTGTGTCTCTGGGACTTGATCAAAGGGCCCGACCCTCTCATTGGCCCGAGAGGGACTCTGTTTGTTGGTAGGACCACAAACAAATTGTTCATTAGAGGAGCATTGGTACTTAAGGTACAAGATGTAATCCAGGGGTAAAACGGTAATTGGACCCAACTGGTGTTATGAACATTCGTGAAGGATTGACTTGCTGTTATTGGTCAATATCCATGGACACAGAAATATATCTACAGTGAGAAGAGTGCAGCTGCAGGACTTTAGTGGAGTGTTCCCGCAGTTAACGAATGTTGATTGGGAGGTTAATGAGATTAACCGACCAATCTCGTATCGTTGGAGCTTTTGATCTGTAGGTCCATTAGGTCCACCTTCTACCTCGTAAAGGGTTCTTAGATCGTTTGAATTTGAAATGTTCAAATCTATAAGAGAATAAACTTAAGGTATATTGATACGATATAATATATAGTTTTAGAACTATATATTATAAATTTAATGTGAATATTATTCATATTAAATTATATGAGAGAATTAAATATTTGAAAGAGTTCAAATATTAAATTCAACTATCAATATGATTCATATTTGAAAACTATAGGTTAAAATCTAATGTGCATTTGATGTGCATTAAACTATAGAATAAAGGGTAAAATGATTAAATGAGATTTAATCATTATTTATAATATCTTATTTGATTAAATATGTTTTAATTTAATTAATTTGATTAATTAAATTAATTAATTAATTTTAAATTAATTAATTGAGAACGTGTAATGATGACACGTTCCCATCACTCCCCATTCCCTTATCGATAGGGAGTGGGGAGTTACCCCTACTATGCTCTTCTTCTTCTTGCCAATGGAGAGAAAGAGAGCTGGATCGAGAAAATTATCTTTAATTTTGGAATTGCTTCTGTAAAACAAAATTCTCTCTCAAATTCCCTACACTCCAATAGTTGGAACCTTTCCCACCTAGGGTGATCTAAGCACTCAGAGGATAGTGAGTTTTCCTCGTGGTGTTGTCCTGTTGAAGAAAACAGAGAGGAGTTCATGTGTTGCTGAGTTACTGCAATATGAGTAAGGAGTTGTTGGAAACTGAAACTACAAAGGTAACTTCTTTTCGTTTTAGTTTAATTGTTGTTTTTAGCATGTTTGCATGCATATCTCCATGCCTAATTAGATTAGAAGTATATGCTTGTTCTGTTTTTATCAATGTATGGGTTTTTGTATTTCAACCAAAACAAACTTGCAAATTACGATTCCAAACTCGTTTCCTCTGCTCAAGGGGATTAGATCTCCATCAGTGAAGGCATAGACGACTGAAGGATTCCCTCCAAAAAAAAAATAATGATAATAATAAGAAAATATGTTGTTAGTGAAATAAAATTTAAGTTTGGGGGTGAAAGAAAAACAACAATAAAAGGTAAAACTTTTTGATTCTGTAAATGAGCTGAAGATTTGGATCCTAGGGCCAATGTAGTGGAAAAATGAACAGAGGACTCAATAAGGTTATCTTGGGCTTATAAGAACTAAATTGGAAAAGACTAGCACACACCCACTCAAGAAATAATTTGATTCAATTTTAAAATCTTATTATGTAGTTTTTAATGGATGTTTCCTTTTTTATGAATTATTCTTCGATTATACAATTCATGAGGTTTGAGTTTGTAGTATGAAACCTACTCTGATATGATCCTTCTTTTTCTTGTTTTTGCTCGAGGACTAACAATTGTTTAAGTTTTGGGGTGTTTGATAGCACACAAAATATGCTATCCCTAGACTTAAATTATGTTAGTTTTGTGATAATTTCAGGGCTTTCACGTGCTTAATTTGTTGAATTTCAAGTTAAAGAGCAATATAAGGATGGATGGAGAATTATGGGTGAAAAAGGAGCCAAAAATTGCCTAAGGGAGCCAAAATTGACATTCAAATGAAGAAGGAAGGCCAAACCAAGCCATTAAACCCGTGGAGATGGCGTTGTAACGCCCTGTGTGCTCCCATTCAACTACAAGAGTTCATGTCGATGGCGTTGCAACGCTGCTTTGTAGAGTTGCAACGCTCAACACACAGCAAAGACGCCATGAAGATCCGTAGCAATGACGTTGCTTGCAACGTTGCAACACTACTTCAATAAGCAAAAGGCGTGCGAGGGTAGCAGCGTTGCAACGCTACTAGATTATAATAAGAAAATGTGTCGTTGATATAAAAAGAAAATCATAATTCTTGTGGAGGGGAGAGCTTTTTGGAGAGATTTTCACACCATTGTCTAAACTTCATTGTGAGAGGCTGTAAGAAGACTTTTGAGAGATTTCAAGGAAAAGACTTTTTGGAGCTCAGGGTTCGTGATAGGTGTCGGGATCATTGTCGTTCACGCCACGAGAGTTTTTTTTCGTTCTTTTCACTTTGATTGTTGAACTATGGTTTTGTATTTGAGTTTAGTAGGATTTATAGCGGACATGAGTAGCTAAACTTGTTATCTTAGGGATAGGTGTAACCTTTTAATTATGGTATTTTGTTGAATTGACTGCTTTTGGTTTATTGTAATGTTTTTATTCATGCAATTGCATCCTTAATGCTTATAGGCTCTTGATCACAGTTTATTTGTTCTTAGGTCTAAATTTATTCTTGTGAAAGATATTTTAGATCTGATCTCAATTGCATAACTGATAGTTACTTTGACATGAGAATGATTGAAGTGTTATTAGAAACCCATAAGAATTGAACTTAGTGTCATGCTAGAATTTTAGGTTGAACAGAGATGTTTAATTCTATGTCTTGCATGAGATTCACTTGCCTCGAGAGAGGTTATTTGTTTTATTAGTTTCTTGGTTTAGAAAAACAGTGCAATAACCCATTAGCATGATCTCAATAAAATAGTTAATTAATTGTTGAAATCTAGTCCCTAAGATATTTGTCTCTCCTGATTGTTCTCAATTTTCACTCTTTGATTTTGTGTTTCACTTCACCTTAAGTCTAATTTTCCAGATAAAATTGAGTCTTTGATTTTGTGTTTCACTTCACCTTAAGTCTAATTTTCCAGATAAAATTGAGTGGTGTTATTGATAGAAATTAATTGAATTAAATTACCTAATCCTGTGAACGATACTCGTACTCAAATTCAGTATATTGAAACTTGACCCGTACACTTTTGGTGTTAAAATTTACGCAAGATAGTGTTTGATCATTCATCACATGAATAACTATACTATATCATAATATTCATCATATGAAATTAAATGCATGGGTATACTTTTAATCTAAGAAATATAACTCTTATATTAAATAAATTAAAACATGCTCTTAATTATATTATAACATTTATAATATAACCAATCATGCAAACTATATATTATAACATTTATAATATAAATGATGTATGAAATGTTTAACCTAAGGTGGTGCACATAGAATTAATCAAAACATTTCGACATGTCGACCACCTCGATATTTCCATAAATTAATTTCGAGATGTCGACGAAATTTCATTTTTTTATTTTTTTTTTTGAATTTGCCAAATGTCCATCTCACATATGCCATCAATAATAAAATTTTTAACTTAATAGGACTTCATTTATGAAGCCCAACCCAATAGATTTTGGGATTTCTTTAATTGTGAATTTTAACAAGAATGAGTGTGGTTTTATAGGTGAGAGAATGATTTCATCCTTCAAACATAACCGATGTGGGACAAATTTTCTTTCTCACAAGGCACACCCTCCACCCTCTCCCTTGCTTTATTATTATTTTTGTATTTATTCCCTTTTATATTATTTCTTTTTTTTTTTGGAAGAAAACGTAACTAAAAAAATATATTTTTTAAAAATTTGATTTTGTTTCTTTTTCAAAAAACAAATGGTTATGTATTTTAATTAAATTATGTTATTAGCTAGTAGCTACTTATCTCTTTATCAATAATTTTAAATAAATCTTATCCTAAGGGTAGAATAATTTCTTTGACTATTTTACTCATTTACCAACTAATAAATTTACAAACATCGTCATGCAATCGATATTTGTATCTAATAAATTTATAGAATTTTTATAGAATTTTTTATTTTTTTTTTCAAATTCCTGCTTATCATCACATGTCAATCGATCGTATTTGTATCGAAATATTGTGTTAATTTTTAAATGTGATGCTTAAAAGTGGTCCATTATAGTCTAATTAACCCACAATCAAAGTTTCATTGGTTAATTCAAACATTTTTCATCAATTTCCATAATTTCCGTAAATTTTTCCGAAATTTCCATCGACATTTTCAAAAAATCTGGACCTCGACATTTTAAACCTTGCATACATCTCATGCATAAAATAATTGAATAGCAAAAAAGGACCATTTTTGGCACCTAGGGGCATTTATTTAATTAATTAACATTAATATAACTATTATATTAACATTAATTAAATAAATTAATTAAATAAATAAAAAAATTACATTTTACATATTAAAAAAAATTAAAATACAATAAAATAAAGCCCCCACGAAGCCCTTAAGGCCTTCTGCCCATGATTCACGCGAAACTGCCACTCGAACTGTCCACTATGCTTGCAGCGTTGCAACGCTGCAGCGTCCAGCGTCATGCCCTCCGCGCTCCACGCCTCGGCGTTGCAACACTGCTCTGTAGCCAAGGCTCCGCCAGCGATTGCAGCGTTGAGATGTCGATGAACAACGTCTCAACGCTGTCAACAGAACAACAAGCTCCTTTTACTTTTCTTCGTCGTTTCTCGCCCGTTTCCGCTCCGATTTCTTCACAGCATCTCATGCCAGGAACGACACTGACTTACAGACTCGATTTACATTAAAATTTTCCCAAAACACGGGCCCTTACATTGATCATATCAACATTAATGTAAATCTAACAAAAATGCGAAAACCGAAAACATCCATTTTGCAAACTAGAATTCATCACATGAATTAAAGAATTTACCCACCTAATTTTAACAATATCAAATGCACAACAAGCAGCCAACGATTAGCTCTGATACCAATTGAAGGGAATGAGAATTCCCGCGCAGCGGAAGACGATCGAATCGTGTGGTATCGTTATGCAATTCGTTTTCTTAAAATTAAACTATCTAATAGTATAAGGTTAAACATGCTAATTAGAAGAAAAAACATCAAGTTAGAACTACTTACTTGTTGAAAACCGACTTCAAATTTCCTTCCTCCGATCACAAACTCTCGTGTTCTTCTCAACGATCTCGAACTCCTCGAACAAACGCAACGAACGGACACCTCCACTCGATTTCTCGGTTGTTCTACTTTAGGTAGAAGGAGAATTGTGGGATTTTTTGTTTTGGTGAAGGGAGGAGACTTTGAGAGAGAGATGATTTTGAGAGAGAATTTCTAATGCTTCTTTTGGTGAGAATTCCAAAAATGAGCAAATGCTTAATGAACGCTTCTTGCAAAGGGGTTTATATAATGGTGATAGGTGGAGTTTAAATCTCCACCTATTTACCATTTTACCACAACCATAGGTTATGCAAATCATATTTGCATAACCACATATAATAAGATATCTCATATCTCATTTTACAAATCACATTTGTATAATTGTGAATTTTTAAATTGAATCACATTTAATTTAATTTCTCTCAATCTAATTTCTCCAAATTAGCCCTAATTCAACAATTAGGCTAACCTATAGTTTATTATGGATCTCATTCACATTAAACTATTTAATATATCATTCATATCTCATGTAAATGACATAATGACCCTTTAGTGAAATTGAACACTTCAAATTCACACCAAAAATGTAAACCTTCTATTAATCCAGTTTGAGCCAACCGAGAGACCTTATGGAATTAAAGTGACGAGCTCCAATGATCCGAGATTAGCCTGTCAAACTCTTTCACCTAGTTAATCAACATTCATTAGCTACGGTAACACTCCACTAAAGCCCGTAGCTGCACTCCCGTCAGTGTAAGACAAGATGTGTCCACTGATATAACCAATCCCATGAGTCGACCCTTCACAGGATGTTCGTAGACACTGTTGGGTCAAATTACCGTTTTACCTCTGTGTCTACTTCTTGCTCCTTAAATCCCCACTACTCCTCTAATGAACAACAACGTTGTAATGGTACAACCATACACAACAACCCTCTCGTGCCAGCGAGAGGGTGGAAGCCTGTTGTTCAAGCCCTTGAGACAGCACTTAAGGGAACAACCCCTCTAGTTTCCCTAAATGCAGGAACGAGTGAATTCCATCTCGCGTAGTTAAGTTCCTAGCTCCCTACTTGGTCCTGTTTCTAAGAAGATAGGCATATTAGGCGAGTAACCGTGGCCAGTGTTGCGATGCTGCAACGGCCAACGATGTATTCTGCATTCTCAACGCCCACAACGTTGCAACGCTGCACCTGGCATCGCAACACTGTGCCTGCAGCGCGCCTGGATCCTCACGGACAGCGTTGAGACACTGAAGAACAACATCTCAACGCCATGAACAGATCAACAAACTCTTTTGTTGTACTTCGTCGTTTTTCGCCCGATTCCGCACCGATTTCTTCACAACAACTCTTTCCACGAACGACATGGATTTACAAACTCGATTTATTTTCTAAAATGCCCAAAAAATACTAGGCCTTTACATTGATCAAATCAGCAGAAAAGTAAATCTAAGATTAAGTGCCAAACACTGAAACATCAAATATGCAAAACTGAAATCCATCTCATGAAATTAAGGCAAACCCACCTAGTTTTAAGAAAAAAAGATTGCACAACGAAGAAGCCAACGATTGGCTCTGATACCAATTGAAGGGATTGAAATTCTCACAATGGAAATGACTTTGAATGTCGTGGTGTTCGTTGTGAAAATTATTTGTTAAAATTGAACTAAACTCTTTAATTCTAGGCTAAACATGCAATTGGAAGAAGGAAAAAACGGTAAAGTAAAATACTTACTTGTTGAAGAACACTTCTTCACCGATTCCTTCTCCGATCTCGACCTCTTTCGTTCCAATGATCTCAGGAACCAGAAAGTTTGGACACCTCCAAATCGATCTTCTCGGTTGTTCTTGATCTGATGAGAGAGAGTGGTGGAACTCCCTTTGGTTTGGGTGGAGAGATTTTCTAGAGAGAATTTGAGAGAAGAGAGAGCTTCTTTTTGGATGGAATTCCAAAAAATGAGAAGTGACATTTCAAAACCTTGTTGCAAAGGTATTTATATAATGGTGAGAGGTAGAGTTGAAATCTCCACCAATTCACCATTTTACCACAAACTTATGTTATGCAAATCATATTTGCATAACACATAATAATAAGGTATCTCATACCGTATTATACAAATCACATTTGCATAATTGTGAAATTTTAAATTGAATCATATTCAATTTAATTTCTCTCAATCCAATTTCTCTAAATTAGCACTAATTAATCAATTAGGCTAACCTATAGTTTATTATGAATCTCATTCATATTACACTATATATTATGTCAATCATATCTCATATAAATGACATAAATACCCTTTTAATGAATTTGAACACATAAAATCCACACAAAACTGTAAACCCTCAATTTATCCAGTTTGAGCCAACCGAAGGACCTAATGGACCTACAGATGATGAGCCCAATGATCCAGATTAACCTGTCAAACTCTTTGACCCTGTTATTCAACATTCATTAGCTACGGTAATACTCCACTAAAGCCCGTAGTTGCACTCCCATCACTGTAGGACAAGTTGTGTCCATTGATATAACCAATGCCCGTGAGTCGACCCTTCACAGGTTGTTCGTAGTCACAGTTGGGTCAAATTACCGTTTTACCCCTGTGTCTACCTCTTGCTCCTTAAGCCCCCCTGCTTCTCTAATGAACAACAACGTTGTATGGTCCAACCATAAACAAAATCCCTCTCGGGCCAGTGAGAGGGTGGGCGCCTGTTGTCCAAGCTCTGAAGACAACACTTAAGGGAACAACCCCTCTAGTTTCCCTAATTCGGGAGCGAGTGAATACTATCTCGCGTAGTCAAGTTCCCAGCTCCCCACGTGGTACTGTCCCTTAGTAGATAGACATATTGGATGTCACACCCCCTCCCAACACACTTGCTAACTTAGCCCGAAAGGCGGCGTGAAGTGAACAGACATTGTTACCTCTTAACAATAGCTGCTAACTCTGCTTCTACCTGATAAACATACTATGTTCACATATGGAACACTTTAAACTTAACACAGTAAATCGGGACAGCTTATAAAACATACATGAGGAGAAACTCTTCTTAAGTCTCTCTTGGAAACTAAACGAGCAAGAACATCGAACCACAAACATTCCAAACCATTAATTAAACAACCTCAACCTCTAAAGCACATACGACTATAACTACATAGTTCTCTCAAAATAATTTACAAAAAACATATGGACTCGCTATACACCACCAACCACGTACAAAATATCAAACTTATGAAGCTTCAGCGGACTATGGCAGGATGTCAGGTACCAGGAGCTCGATCTCACACTGAAAAGGTTGAAAACACTCGAAAAGAATGAGCTATGGAGCTCAAAGTGAGTGAGTGAGTTTAAAAGAAGACTATTAACTCGTAAATCATATCACCTGACCATCTATGAGCATATGCATCTGTAATCAAACGTTAAAAGTAATTGTGTAATCATAATAACTTTTTAGAAAAACCAGCAAGTATATCGTTAAAATCTCGTAAGGCATGTAAATGTTATAAACTCTTTTTAAAACATGTCACAATCTACGTTTGTTCTACGATGTAGTGGGGCCCGCCCAGCACTTACGACAACGCTGTTGTCACGGAGTTCACTCAACGTCGACAACAGAAATGACCTGTGTGCACACGGTACCATAAAGCCTCGAGCTCAATATTTCAGAAGATCACATGAAAACTTTTGAACATGTCTGCTTATCTTTCCTTTCATAAAACTCAAGCTTACTTAGCTTGTTCATAAAACTGGAAATCTTTAAAAACATACTTGCTAAAACATACTTGCTCGAAATCATAACATTTCCATAGACTTCAGAAATGTAATAAACATATGCTCGTGTATAAATTTCATCAAGACATTTAAGCTCATAATGAACACCTTAAAACATTTCTAGGAAATCATGAATGCTCATAAACAAGTGTTCAAGGAAAACAATAAACATCTAAACTCTTTCATTCAAGCAAAACTTGTATTTTCTTAAAACATAAATCAAGCATATAGAACATTTTTGAAGTTCGTTTTGTCACTAACAGTGTTAAACTAGAACCTTGGCCCGTACACTCGACCTATCTCCTCTTGGCCTGTCAAACAAACCAAATTCATGTATTAGAACCTCAAGCTCATGGTTTTAACCTCAAAACTACAAGAAAACACTCCAACCAATTTTCTAGCATTTCACAGATTTTCTGCCCTGTTTTCAGACAAACATAACTTCTTCATTACTTATCCAAAAAGAATGTAATTTATACCAAACTCTTCCTTTTTGAACCCTCTAAAACTCTTATGAAGACATGAAAATAAGATTCCAAACAGGTTGGTTTGAATTTACCTCGAAAGCAACTTTCTACAAAATAACTTTCTCATTGTTCCGATTCTGTTTTTCCCATTTGCACAACAAAATTAACCTGAGATTTAAGACATCTTCTAGACATTTTGCTGCTCACGATTTCTTCACGAAACTTGTAGGAAATTCAATAAGCTTTCAAACCATACCTATTAGAGCTTCTGATTCCAAATCTACAGATCAGTACAACCAAAATATCAGAGACTTCTCGGATTTGACAGCAAATTCTGTCTTCTGTCTTCCTCTTCACAAAACAGTAGCTTAAGATCCGAATTAACTCGAGCTTCCTTCACGAATTTTGTTTCAATATGAGTTAACTTTCATGAAACAAAATCTCAACCCTTAACTCTTCCTGTGGAGCTCGAGATGAACAGAAAACAAGAATAGGATACAATTGATTAAGTTGCTGTTATAAAGGAATACCTTTAGTTCTTCTCCTCTCTTCTGCAACTTCAGCTCCAAAAACCACCTTGTTCCTCTTCCTTTCTGCTTCTCCCACGAAACCCTCAGCTTCTCCTTGTTGAAAATGAGAAGAAAATCGATGGATCATGTGTTTTTAAAAAGATAACAATGGTGGGGGTCCGACAATCCACCTTTCCTTTCCTTTCTTTTCTTTTCTTTTCTTTTTTCCTTCCTTTATCTTTTTCATTTCTTATCTTTTCTTTGCAAAACAAAACAAACTTAATATATTAAACATTTGTTTCATTTGCTTTTCTTCTTTTGTCTTTAAAGCAATCCAAACAAAAATGGTTTAAACTTTCCTTCCTTGTTTTCCTTTTGCCTTTCACTTCATTTCTTTCCTTTTTAAAACATGTAAAACCAAGTTTAAACATTCATTTCTTCTTTCTTTTTGTTGTTTGATAATAAGGAAGTTCCAAAGAAAGATCTCGAGTTTATAACTTACCTCCCCTTAAGAAATTTCATCCTCAAAATTTAGTAGTCCTTAGGTGAATATCGTCGGGTACTTGCTTCTCATTAGGTCCTTTAACTCCCAGGTTGCCTCCTCCACTCCGTGATGTCTCCAACGAACCTTCACGAGTGAGATCGTCTTGTTTCTTAAAACTTGTTCTTTCCTGTCGAGGATTTGAACTGCATCCTCTACGTAACTCATGTCTTCTTTCAGCTCAACGGGTTGTGCTTGCAGCACATATGTCGGATCTGGAATATACTTCCTCAACATGGATACATGGAAAACATCATGTACTCGAGATAGTTCTGTTGGTAACTCCAGTCTGTAGGCTGCTGGCCCAACTCGACCCGTTACTTGATAAGGACCAATATACCTAGGGCTTAGCTTACCCTTCTTGCCAAAACGAAGGACACCTCTCCACGGAGATAACTTCAAGAAAACTTGATCTCCGACTTGGAATTCTAAGTCCTTTTCACGCTTATCTGCAGAACTCTTCCGACGGTCTTGAGCTACCTTCAAATTCTCTCCGATTACCTTAATATTGTCTGTAGTAATTTGTACCAACTCAGGGCCGATTAGCTTCCGCTCTCCTACTTCGTTCCAACATACGGGCGTTCTACATGGTCTTCCATACAGAGCCTCAAATGGTGCCATACCAATACTCGACTGGTAGCTGTTATTGTAAGCAAATTCCATAAGCGATAGGTGTGTATCCCAACTCCCTTTAAATTGAAGGACACATGCTCTCAACATGTCCTCTAAGGTCTGGATGGTCCTCTCTGACTGCCCATCTGTCTGAGGATGGAACGCTGTACTAAAATTCAACTTTGTTCCCATAGTCTTCTGTAAGCTAGGCCAAAACTTAGAAGTAAATCTTGGATCTCTATCTGAAACTATGGACACTGGCACTCCGTATTGACTCACAATTTTGTCGACGTATAGCTTAGCTAGCTGATCAAGTGTAGACGTCGCTTTAATTGGTATAAATCGTGTTGTCTTAATGAGTCTATCCACTATTACCCAAATACCATCATGCCCACTCGAAGTACGTGGTAATCCAAATAGAAAATCCATAGTGATATGCTCCTATTTCCATTCCGACACTGACAATGGATTAAGGAATCCTCCTGGTCTTTGTCTAATTGGTTTAACCTGCTGGCAGATCAAACATCTATCAACATATTCAGCTATCTCTCGCTTCATCCCAGACCACCAATACGTCCCCTTCAAAATTTTATACATCTTGGTGCTTCCTGGATGCATAGCGTAAGCTGAACTGTGAGCTTCCTCTAGAATAGCATCTTTAAGCTCACAAACACTCGGAACACATAGTCTTCCTTGCCTCTCTATGGCTCCGTCTGATCTCGTCTTAAACTCTGCTTCTGAGCCCTGTTTGGACTTTCCAAACATTTTCTGCAGGTTACTATCCTCCGTCCGTCTTCTCACAATCTCTGCTACAAGTGAAAACCTGACTTGGAATTGAGCTAAGAGGCCTCCTGAATTCTCTGCAGTCACAACTGCCTTAGAATCCGTTAGAGTACTTAGAAATGTTGCTCGAATACCACACAAGGCATCCCTAGGAAATCTTGACTTCCTGCTCAATGCACCTGCTACCACATTCGCCTTACTGTGATGGTATTCTATGGTACAATCATAATCTTTAATCAGTTCTAGCCATCTTCTCTGTCTCATATTCAACCCCCTCTAATCAAAGATATACTTCAGACTCTTATGATCTGTGTAAATGTGACACCTTTCACCAAACAAGTAATGTCTCCAGATCTTCAGTGCTAAAACAATTGCTGCTAACTCAAGATCATGGGTAGGGTAATTACATTCATGCTTTTTCAATTGTCTTGATGCATAAGCTATTACTTTTCCTTCTTGCATCAGAACACACCCTAAACCTTGTCTCGAGGCATCACAAGAAATCATATACTCTTTCCCGCTATTGTGAAGAAGTGTCGAATAGGTGTTGTAACTAATCTCTTTTCACTCCTGAAAACTCTGTTCACACTTATTTGACCATTCAAACTTAGCATTCTTCTTTGTCAAAACTGTTAAGGGTAATGCTATTCGTGAGAAATCCTCAACAAACTGCCTGTAGTATCCTGCCAAGCCTAGGAAACTATGTACCTCTGTCGCACTGGCTGGTCTCTCCCAGTTGACCACAACTTTCACTTTATTTGGATCCACACTAACACCATTTGCTGAGACAACATGCCCCAAAAACACTACCTGATTCAACCAAAACTCACATTTGGTGAATTTAGCGTACAACTCTTTATCTCGTAGTGTTTGTAGAATAATCCTTAGATGTTCCTCATGGGCTTTCCTGTCAACCGAATAAACTAGTATATCATCAATGAATACTATCACAAACTGATCCAAATATTGATGGAAAATCCTGTTCATGAGATCCATGAAAACTGTTGGTGCATTCGTCAAACCGAATGGCATTACTAAAAACTCATAATGCCCGTACCTCGTTCTGAATGCTGTCTTAGGAATATCTGATTCCCTTACCTTTAATTGATGGTATCCTGATCTTAAATCAATCTTAGAAAACACTGATGCTCCTCGTAACTTGTCAAACAAGTCATCTATTCGGGGTAAAGGATACTTGTTACGTATCGTGACTTTGTTTAACTGTCTGTAATCAATGCATAATCTAAGGGTACCATATTTCTTCTTTACAAATAACACTGGAGCTCCCCAAGGCGATACACTAGGTCTGATGTATCCCTTATCAACTAGTTCTTGTAATTGCATCTTCAGCTCTTTGAGCTCACTTGGAGCCATTCTATACGGCGCTTGCGAAATAGGTGTTGTTCTTGGTAGCAATTCAATAGTGAACTCTACCTCCCTATCAGGTGGCAACCCTGACAGATCTGCTGGAAAAACATCTAGAAATTCGTTTACAATAAGAACATCTTCTAGTTTTAGCTTTTCTTCCTGCACCTCCACTACGTGTGCAAGAAACGCCGTGCAACCTTTTCTCAACAACTTCTGAGCTTTGAATGCTGAAATCAAACTCGTAGGAATAATCTTCTTTTCACCCCTGAAAACCACTTCAGCCAACCCTTGTTTTCTAAAAACAACTTCCTTTCTATGGCAATCCATGGAAGCATAATGAGTGAATAAGAAATCCATCCCTAAGATTGCATCTAACACCTGCAACTCTAATGGAAGAAGATCCACTAACATATTGAGACCTTCTACTAAGACCTCACAATTCCGCAACACTGAATTGACTAATAAAGCACCACCAACTGGAGTGTATATAACTAACTCCTCAAATAAATGATCTAGCTTCCTATTCAGCTTAGTTAGGAATATACTGGAAACAAAGGAATGCGTAGCACTTGGATCTATCAAAACACATGCAGGTACATTACAAATAGAAATCGTACCAGTAATCACATCTGGTGCATCCTCTGCTTCTTGATGAGTCATAGCGTAGACCTTTCCCTGTTGCCTAGGTCTCCCTACAACTCCCTTCTGTCTAGTACCAATGGTGCCCTCTCCTGTAGCTATTGGAATTCTTGGCTACCCAACTCCCTGGTCCCTCTGTGTGGCTGCTCTCAACTGTGGACAATCCCTCTTGAAATGCCCTGGCTGCCCACACACACATTGACACCAACAAGACATTGGCCTCGATGAATCTTACCACAATTTGGACATGAAGATCTCCTTGCGACACTAGCTACAGACTCCTGCATTGTCAGTGGTCTTGCTGTGGATCTGGCAGATTGACTAGGTACTCTTTGACTCTGCCTCGGATAGGCACCACTAACATTCATCTGCCTCGATGTCTCGCCGCCAGCTCGATTTTTAAAGTCTTGACGACTTGAAACATTCACTCTAGGTGTGAATCTTCATTTGTTCGCGACTTCAAAATCGGCGTCGTTGAAGGCCTACGAGTAGGCTCCACTCATCGATGCGCCTCGCTTATACTCGCTCAACTAGTAGAGCAATTCTCTACAAGCCGTGAGAGAAGTCACCCACTTAGCAATGGTTGTGACTGGGTACGATCTCGTGTCGTAACCCTCTTTCAAATCGTCGACACTGTCACTCTCGGATGCCACAATAACATCAAAGATACCGTGATAACTCGGTGATACCTTCTCTCGCACTCACCACCGAAAGTGATCCTTGCTTCAGTTCTAAAAATTCATCCCTTTTGGCCTCACGATATGTGCTAGGGTAATATTTATCTTCAAATATGCCTCTGAAAGTTTGCCAGTCTAGAGTATGTGCATCACTGCACCTAGCTCGTATTGATTTCCACCATCCCTCTGCTTCTTTCTCTAGCAAGAATGTGGCTAGCTTGACTTTACGCTCCTCAGGGCAGCTCATCACGTCAAAACATTTCTCAAGCTTATTCAGCCAAATCTCTGAAAGAGTGTAGATTAAGAAAGCGGAAGCAATTTTGGATCTTGAACACTCTAAGTTGATCAATTTTACAAAACAAAAAGCATGCTCAAATCTGGAAAAACAGAGAGTATGAACACATACCTTTGTAGTTCAAAATTCTCCTAATCCGTGGGCAATTTCTTATCACAAACACTTTGTGGACAACCTCTAGTGTCTTCCCTACTATCCTCAGGCCTTAGAGCAGATTGTGGGATCTTTGGTAGAGAGAATTTGAAGAGAGATGGGAGAAAGGTCTCAAAAACGTGAATTATCCAAAAACTGATTAATTCCATTTAAACTAATGGTTTCTTCTTCAATTAAAGAATCCAAAAGCTTCTTCAAGCTAGGAGAAGATGACAACAAGAAGATGAGAAGGATTTAGCAAGAAGGAGGTGCTCAATTTGAGTGAATTTGAAAAAGTAACATGGTTGCTCATGCTTTTTCCTTTGGTCCAATTGAATTTCAAAAACAAAATTGAATTTCTATTTAATTTTAATTCAAAATTAATATAAAATTAATTTTAAATTAAATTAAATTTATTAATTTAATTAATTAATTTTAAATAATTTATTTAATTTAATATTAAATATTAAATTAAATAATTGGACCAATCCCGATTTCTTAAATCGATCGTTTAAACATGAATCCCTATTCATGTTATAAACCGAGCAAATATTTAAATCACATTTAAATATTTCCACCTCTTCTTTATTATAGTTTAATTCATAATTAAACTGTGACACGTTAAGTATATCACATATAATTAACTTTTCTCCCAAAACCGAATTTGAACAATTCAAATTCTTTTCTCTCAAAATGTTACAAGGCTTAATCCGAGCTAGTAAGGGGACCTAATGGACCTACAGATCATGAGCTCCAACGATACAAGATTAACCAGCCAAACTCTTTAGCTTAGCTAATCAACATTCGTTAACCACCAGGACACTCCACTAAAGCCTAGTGGTTGCACTCTCCTCACCTGTAGATATATTTTCGCCCACTCGATATAACCATGATTAGTAAGTCGATCCTTCACATGTGTCGTTCAGATTTACTGGTGGGTCAAAATTACTTTTACCCCTGTGAATTACTTCTTATTCCTTAAGTCCCACCGATCCTCTAATGAACAATTGGTTTGTGGTCCAACCAACAAACCGAATCCTCTCGGGCCAATGAGAGGGTGGGCCATTTTTTCAAGACCGGAATCAAGACTTAAGGGAACAACCTCTCTACTAATCCCTAAAGCGGGTAGGAGTGAATTCCATCTTGCAGTAACTATGTTCCCGACTATCTACCCCGGTCTTATCCACGAAATGGGAGGCTTATTGAGTCGGCAATCTAAGGCCACTCTCACCCATGCAGATCTAAGGATAATCCAAATAAACAGGAGTTCATAGCATGCTCAGGATTAAGATCGAGTTACCTAGGTCATCGTATGAATATAGTCAGTTAAGACAGTAAACGGAGTTATAAAGTCTAAGTGAGTATTTCTCGGTCCAGTCTTATGCAAACTCATTGCATAGGACGCCCCCACTCGCATGTCTCCACATGAACAATTCAGGATCACATCGTTTGTACTTTACAAAGTGGGTCACGTCCATAGTGTCCCCAGGATAAGGTACCCAACCCTATCCCTATACTATAGACCGTTGTGGCTATAACTTGAACCTAATCCACTTTTATGCCACACATAAAGTTCAAGTATACATCGTATAGCCATGGGTTCTTTATTGGATTAGGGTTTCAAAATATACAATTCACTTTATTCAATAACACCTTTACTGAATAAATCTCAATAATAACTTTATTGCAAAATAGAATATACATTCAATTTACAAACTCACGAGTTTTAGGACATAAAACCCAACAAACTCCCACTTGGACTAAAACGTCGGTGGAGTCAAACATGCTGGGCAAGAAAACTGTCCTATTGTACAATCCGAAGTCCTAGACTCTCTAGGTGTCCCTCAAACACTTTAGCCGTGAGGGGCTTTGTAAACGGATCAGCAATGTTGTGCTCCGAAGTGATCTGCGTGACGATCACGTCTCCTCGTTGCACAATTTCCCTGATGAGATGATATTTGCGCTCTATGTGCTTTCCGCGCTTATGGCTTCTAGGTTCTTTAGAATTTGCCACTGCACCACTATTATCACAATAAAGAGTGATAGGCAAATTCATATTTGGAACATCTTCCAAATAAGTAAAGAATTTTTTAAGCCATACAGCCTCCTTTGGAGCTTCGCAAGCTGCGACATACTCAGCTTCCATGGTGGAGTCAGCAATACAACCTTGTTTTATACTCCTCCATACTATAGCTCCTCCATTAAGAGTGAAGACTGATCCTGATGTGGATTTTCTTGAATCTATATCAGTCTGAAAATCAGAGTCAGTGTATCCTGCAAGGATCAAATCCTTTGCGCCATACACAAGCATATAGTCCCTCGTTCTCCTAAGGTACTTGAGGATATTCTTAACGGCAGTCCAATGATCATATCCAGGATTGGACTGATACCTGCTGACAATTCCCACTGCATAGCATATGTCGGGTCGAGTACATAGCATGGCATACATCAGACTACCGACAGCTGATGCATAGGGAATGCGTCTCATATCCTCAACTTCTTGAGGTGTCTTAGGACATTGTTCTCTAGATGCGGATGAATTCCATGCCCGAAAGGTAATAAACCCTTCTTGGAATTCTCGTGATCTTATATCTAATCAACATTTTGTCAATATAAGATGCCTGAGACAGCGCTAGCGTTTTGTTCTTGCGATTCCGAACAATTTGGATTCCAAGGACAAACTGAGCTTCTCCTAAATCTTTCATTTGGAATTGGGTCGCTAGCCATTGCTTAACGTCAGTCAGGAATCCTGCATCATTCCCAATGAGCAGGATATAAATCTCACGATAGAACTAAGAAAGCTCTCGTAGTATTGACTATCTTCTTGTAAACACAAGGCTCGTCAATATTCTCGTTTCAAAACCATAAGATTTGATCGCAGATCAAATCTTATATTCCGAGATCTAGATGCTTGTTTCAATCCATAAATGGACCGCTTAAGCTTGCAAACCTTTTGCTCCTGACCCTGAACTTTGAACCCCTTTGGTTGAATCATATAGATACTCTCTTCAAGATTGCCATTCAGAAAAGCTGTCTTGACATCCATTTGCCAAATTTCATAATCATAAAATGTAGCAATGGACAAGAGTATTTTAATCGACTTAAGCATGGCAATAGGGGAGAAGGTTTCTTCATAGTCCACCCCTTCCCGCTGGGTATAACCCTTTGCCACAAGTCGAGCCTTAAAGGTTTGCACCTTACCGGCTTGATCTCGTTTCCTCTTGTAGATCCACTTGCAACCGATAGGTCTTTCACCATCTGGTTGATCTACAAGTTCCCAGACTGAATTGAAGTACATTGACTCCATTTCGAGGTCCATGGCTTTAATCCACTTGTCTCTATCTATATCATTCATTGCCTGTTTATAGGTCAATGGATCCTCTATGCCATCATCAGGTATGACGACCTGGGTTTCAGTTAAACCCATGTAACGGTCGGGTTGTCTAACATCTCTCCCACTACGCCGAGGCATTCTCAACTCTTGAGAAGGACGACTTTAATCAACAACTTTTGTTGATTTATCCGTAGCTTCCTCGGAAATTTCGCTCAAGACAATTCCCGCTACGAGGTTGATGATCTCTCATGTGGTCTTCCTCTAAGAACGTGGCATTTGTCGACACAAGCACCTTGTTCTCTTGAGGATCATAAAATGTACCACCTTTCGTTTCCTTGGAGTATCCTATGAATAAGCATAATTTTGAACGATGTTCCAGCTTTCTTTGGATTGGACATTAGCACATGTGCCTAGGACATCCCCAAATTACTCAAGTGACGTAAACTACCTTTACGCCCTTTCCATAACTCATAGGGTGTTTCAAACACTCTTAGAGGAACCATGTTCAAAATATATGCAGCAGCCTTCATCGCATATCCCCAAAACGAACTAGGCGGTTGAGCGTAGCTCATCATAGATCGAACCATGTCTAACAGTGGTTCTATTTCTCCCTTCGGATACACCATTCCATTTGAGGTGTACCAGTGCCGAGAGTTGGGATACGATTCCATGTTCTATCATATAGTCTTGGAATCTTAAATCCATATACTCTCCACCTCGATCCGATCAAGTGTTTTAATCGCTTTACCTAACGTGTTCTCAACCTCGCGCTTTATATTCCTTGAACTTTTCAAGGGTTTCGGACTTATGATGCATTAGGTTAAGATAGCCATACCTTGAATAATCATCAATGAAACTGATGAAATATTCATACCCTCCTCGTGCCTTAACATTCATTGGACCACAGAGATCCGAATGTACGAGTTCCAAGGGTTCTTTGGCTCTATAACCTTTTTCAGAAAAAGGTCGTTTAGTCGTTTTACCCTCAAGACAAGATTCACATGGTGGTAAGGAGTTGTCCTCTAACTGACTTAGGAGACCACTCTTAACCAATCTCTCAATCCTATTGAGATTAATGTGACCTAGTCTCAGGTGCCAAAGATAGGTATTTGGAGAAAACTTCTGCCTTTTATTTTGAGTATCAGCTGTTTTAAACATCTCAGTGTTCAAAATAACTTTTATCTCTGTTGGTCTTAACACATATAAGTTGTTTTCAAGTTTAGCAGAACATATTCGTACACCTCTCTTGAAAATGAACGCTTCATTATAATCAAAAGACACTTTATACATATGTTCAAGTAAACAAGAGATAGATACAAGATTTCTTTTGATTCCAGGAACCAAAAGTACATTTTCTAATAAAACGAATCTATCTCTAAATAACAACTTTATCGCTCCCACTGCTCTAGCTGAGACAACCTCTCCTTTTCCAACCCTGAGAGTTATCTCACTATCAAGAAGTCGCCTCCGAGTGAACTAGTTTCTGTGAAAGAAGAACACACATGGTTAGTGGCTCCTCGAATCTAGTATCCAAAGGAATCATCATGTTCCACTAAACATGTTTCAACAACGAGTAAATCATATTTACCTTGTTTTTCTTTCTCGCCTTTCTTTTCTCGCAAGGTACTTTGGCAGTTCCTCTTCCAGTGCCCATCTTCGCCACAATAGAAACATTTTCCTGTGGCTTTACCCTTGCGAATGGGAGCTTTTTCCTTCCCTTTATCCTTCTTCTTCTTCTGAATACCCTTATTCTTAGAAAAATAAGGACCAGACTTAGTCCCTGAGGATGATCCTCTCAGGAACATCCTTGAAGTAACCACGTTTGCTTCCTTCTCTTTTCCCTTTGATTTCATCAGGGACTCAAATGTCTGGAGCTCGTTAAGTAGAGTAGTCAGGTTATACTCTATCTTGTTCATCACCGAGTTGGTGCGGAACTGCAGGAAACTCTTCGGAAGAGATTCCATTATGAAGCTAACCTGACTGTTCTCATCAATGACAACCCCGTTTACCTCTGCCACGTTGAAGTGGACCATCATATTAAGGACATGCTCCCTAACAGATGTTTCCTCCTTCATTCGGGAGTTGTAAACGTACTTGAGAGCATCATAACGGACCGATGAGGACGGTTGTCCAAACATGGCCTGTAATGATCCCATGATCTCCTTTGCGGTGATCATGCCCTCATGTTTCTTAGACAACACATCAGATATGCTGGCTAAGATGTAGACCCGGGCTTTATCATTAGCCCTAGTCCATTTGTCAAATGCATCCCGAATCGTCGATTGGGTGCATTTAGCCGAGGGGGAGGACATCTCCGTTAAGACGAACCTTAGATCATCAATTACAAGAATTGTATTCAAGTTTGATTTCCATGTTCAAGTTATCGCCGTTAAGTTTGAAGTTTCTGAGGCGAGTAATTGAATAAAAGAGCTCGACATCTTTGAAAATAGAACATATTCTATTAGTGAATTGCTTTTAACCCAAAACATGCATCCAATTAAGAATTTAGCAAAAGTAATAATGTACCCATAATGTCATTATTTGTTTTTGCAGCAATACTTCAGTGAGTCAGAGCAACCGCTACCGAGGGGAAGTCAATCACTCCTTCACTGAACCAAGACATTCTTGACTAAATGCTAATACCGGAATAACTCTTATTCCTATAGCATTCTAGTTATCACTACTTTGGTCAAGAATTCACTAACACTTAGCGATTCTTGTAAGTGTGACCCGCTATTTTTAGATCTCAAAGGTCGGCCCCAACAGTGCTACCGATTTGGAAAGTCAAGGTTGGGAATGGACCTAGGAGACCCTATCCATTTCTGGAGTTTGAGTTGTTCCGAATCCCATGTTACATCCCTCCGAATGGATGGTGCTACTACGGGCAACCTGCAGGTGCAACATGGGAATCTCACGGTCCAACCTAATGGAGGAGACCATAGGATGTGTTGACACACTTCCTTCTCCCACTTACTATAAATACTTTCTCCATTCACCTTGCTCTTGATTTATGCAAACACCATCCGAATGGGGATGCCCAATTGACATCACGAGGCCGAGCATAAATCTCACGGTGTGAACTACGCGAAGAGCGTAAGAGGAAATTGATATATCATATATACCTTTTCACTCCCACTAAGTATTTTAAACAGTTTGGGTATACTTTTACTTAGGCATATTTCGGCTAAATAATATAACCTAAGTCAACCAATATAACTATTATACTGGAATTACCTAAGTCTATTAACCATTTAATAAACCTAGGTCTATGAGTTTAAATTATTAACATTTAATAAACGCCACTCACGAAAATAATTTATAAACATCTGGATTAAATTCACTCCCAGGTTGGTTCCCAGGTAGAGGTGTTCCGTTTCCGTCAGCTTAAGTACCCCAACCTTGCCAGAACCTTCCTTAGAGAGAGTCCCTCTTTAATCACAATTTATAAATTATTGGTTTGCCTAATTCTAATCTTATTAGAACGAGATAACTTAAGGTCTAATTAATTTCCAGTTCTAAAACAATTTTAAAATTAATTAATTAACCTTAAGTTACATGCATTACTATGTTATAAATTGCTTGATCATTCATCACATGAATATACATACATTTATAACAAATCCATCACATGAATAAATGCATAAAAATTATATGTTTAATTTTTAATTAATATAACCCTTATATTAATTATAATTTAAAACATATAATATTTGTTTCATAAATTAATATAACACTTATATTAATTCCGATGAAACCCTAATTCATGCATACTATATATTATAACACTTATAACATACTTTCAATGCATGGAGCATGCTTCCTATGGTGGGATTTTAAAATCTATATGGCATACTTTATGCACATTTAATCAGGGAATTTAATTAAAACATACATTCACAATGCACAATTAATTAAACACACTAAAGTGGACTGGTTTTGGCATCTAATGCAAGCAAATAACTAAATTATTACAATAATAATCTAGAATTAAAATCGAACCACGTCGAACCAGCTTGCAAATGTGTGAACCGGACCTTCAAAAGGTTGAACTGGGTTGTAAAAGGCTGAAACGGGCCTCCAAATGGTAAAACGGACCACCAAAATGGAAAAACCGGCCTCGAATTAGTCAGAACCGGTCTAAAACCACCCGAACCGAACCAAAAAACGAGCCAAACCGGTCCAAAATTAATTGAACCGGTCAAAGTCAAAGTCCCTCGGTCAAGGTCAACGAATTTAAAATTAAACGCTGACGTCATCGTGACATCACCCATCTTCCTCATTTTGAAATTAAATCACGCGGGTTTCATCACTGTAGCAGAAGAAAGAAAGAAAAAACAGCAGCCTCTGTTTTGATATTTTCTGACCTTTCATGCTTCTTTCTTCAAATTGAAGGTCTTCCCGAACTCCAAATGACTTGAAATTTTTACAGCTTATTCTACACACATAAATGCTCAAACACACTTGAGCAATTTGAAAATAAAGCACAAATTGATGCTCAATTTAAATGCCAAAATCAGAAGAACACTTTAGACGCCCAGAAAAATTGTATTTCATAAAACACCCACCACAGAACACAATTGATCAAATTGAGTGCTCAAAATTGTTCTGATACCAATTGAAAGAGTGTAGATTAAGAAAGCGGAAGCAATTTTGGATCTTGAACACTCTAAGTTGATCAATTTTACAAAACAAAAGCATGCTCAAATCTGAAAAAGCAGAGTATGAACACATACCTTTGTAGTTCAAAATTCTCCTAATCTGTGGGCAATTTCTTGTCACAAACACTTTGTGGACAACCTCTAGTGTCTTCCCTACTATCCTCAGGCCTTAGAGCAGATTGTGGGATCTTTGGTAGAGAGAATTTGAAGAGAGATGGGAGAAAGGTCTCAAAAACGTGAATTATCCAAAAACTGATTAATTCCATTTAAACTAATGGTTTCTTCTTCAATTAAAGAATCCAAAAGCTTCTTCAAGCTAGGAGAAGATGACAGCAAGAAGATGAGAAGGATTTAGCAAGAAGGAGGTGCTCAATTTGAGTGAATTTGAAAAAGTAACATGGTTGCTCATGCTTTTTCCTTTGATCCAATTGAATTTCAAAAACAAAATTGAATTTCTATTTAATTTTAATTCAAAATTAATATAAAATTAATTTTAAATTAAATTAAATTTATTAATTTAATTAATTAAATAATTTAATTAATTAATTTTAAATAATTTATTTAATTTAATATTAAATATTAAATTAAATAATTGGACCAATCCCGATTTCTTAAATCGATCGTTTAAACATGAATCCCTATTCATGTTATAAACCGAGCAAATATTTAAATCACATTTAAATATTTCCACCTCTTCTTTATTATAGTTTAATTCATAATTAAACTGTGACACGTTAAGTATATCACATATAATTAACTTTTCTCCCAAAACCGAATTTGAACAATTCAAATTCTTTTCTCTCAAAATGTTACAAGGCTTAATCCGAGCTAGTAAGGGGACCTAATGGACCTACAGATCATGAGCTCCAACGATACAAGATTAACCAGCCAAACTCTTTAGCTTAGCTAATCAACATTCGTTAACCACCGGGACACTCCACTAAAGCCTAGTGGTTGCACTCTCCTCACTATAGATATATTTCTGTCCACTCGATATAACCATGATTAGTAAGTCGATCCTTCACAGATCGTTCGTATTTACAGCTGGGTCAAAATTACCGTTTTACCCCTGTAATTACTTCTTATTCCTTAAGTCCCACTGATCCTCTAATGAACAATTGGTTTGTGGTCCAACCAACAAACCGAATCCCTCTCGGGCCAATGAGAGGGGTGGGCCCTTTGTTCAAGACCCGGAATCAGCACTTAAGGGAACAACCTCTCTACTAATCCCTAAAGCGGGTAGGAGTGAATTCCATCTTGCAGAACTATGTTCCCAGCTATCTACCCGGTCTTATCCCTGAAATGGGAGGCTTATTGAGTCGGCAATCTAAGGCCACTCTCACCCATGCAGATCTAAGGATAATCCAAATAAACAGGAGTTCATAGCATGCTCAGGATTAAGATCGAGTTACCTAGGTCATCGTATGAATATAGTCAGTTAAGACAGTAAACGGAGTTATAAAGTCTAAGTGACTATTTCTCGGTCCAGTCTTATGCAAACTCATTGCATAGGACGCCCCCACTCGCATGTCTCCACATGAACAATTCAGGATCACATCGTTTGTACTTTACAAAGTGGGTCGCGTCCATAGTGTCCCCAGGATAAGGTACCCAACCCTATCCCTATACTATAGACCGTTGTGGCTATAACTTGAACCTGATCCACTTTTATGCCACACATAAAGTTCAAGTATACATCGTATAGCCATGGGTTCTTTATTGGATTAGGGTTTCAAAATATACAATTCACTTTATTCAATAACACCTTTACTGAATAAATCTCAATAATAACTTTATTGCAAAATAGAATATACATTCAATTTACAAACTCACGAGTTTTAGGATATAAAACCCAACAATCTCGGCATCAGCTGGATCTGTGGAACCCTCAAACACTGTGGCTCCCAATTTCTTCAGTCGTTCTATTCCATATGCCTTCTCTAGATCACTTGGCCCTCCTCTCTCTGGCCTACCTACCTCCTGTGAGGAGATGGCATGTTGCTGATCTCTGGCCTCAGTTTGGACTCTCGGGGCACTAGATCCTCTCTCAGAATGGCCATGAGTAGGATCCTGCGTCCCGCCCTGATCCTGCCTCCGTCGTCTGCTAGTACGTGGTGGCATGACTCCTATAACATTTCAACATATTAGACATACTATGGTTACTTATCATAAGTACACAATACTAAACTTCTATTCACATTTTAGCCCTAACTGGACTTGCTCTTATCCTTACTTGAACCATACTCTACTAGTTCAATCTGAACTAACTCAATAACTTGCTATGAGTTTTACTTTATTCTCAGAGCTAATTTGCCTGTCTCATTCCCATGGAGCTAATCGCTCTCGATACAAGTTGTCACACCCCTCTCGAAACACTTGCTAACTTAGCTTAAAGGCGGCGTGAAGTCAACAGACATTGTTACCTCTTAACAATACCTGCTAACTCTACTTCTACCTGATAAACATACTATATTCACATATGGAACACTTTAAACTTAACACAACGGAAACTGGATAGCTATAAAACATACATGAGGAGAAACTCTTCTTAAGTCTCTCATGGAAACTAAAACGAGCAAGAACATCAAAACCACAACAGTCCAAACCATTAATTAAACAACCTCAACCTTTAAAGCACATACGACTATAACTACATAGTTCTCTCAAAATAATTTACAAAAAACATATGGACTCACTATACAATACCAACCACGTACAAAATATCAAACTTATGAAGCTTCAGCAGACTATGGCAGGATGTCAGGTACCAGGAGCTCGATCTCTACTTGAAAAGGTTGAAAAACACTGAAAGAATGAGCTATGGAGCTCAGTGAGTGACTGAGTTTAAAAGAAGACTATTAACTCGTAAATCATATCACCTGACCATCTATAGGCATATGCATCTGTAATCAAAGGTTAAAAGTAATTGTGTAATCATAATAACTTTTCAGAAAAACAAGCAAGTATATTGTTAAAATCTCGTACGGCATGTAAATGTTATAAACTCTTTTTAAAACATGTCACAATCTACGTTTGTTCTACGATGTAGTGGGGCCCGCTCAGCACTGCCATCATCTTTGTCGTAGTGGGGCCCGCCCAACACTCACGACAGCGTTGTTGTCACGGAGTTCACTCAACGTGGACAACAGAAATGACCTGTGTGCACACGGTACCATAAAGCCTCGGGCTCAATATTTCAGAAGATCACATGAAAACTTTTGAACATGCATACTTATCGTTCCTTTCATAAAACTCAAGCTTACTTAGCTTGTTCATAAAACTGGAAATTTTTAAAAACATACTTGCTAAAACATACTTGCTCAAAATCATAACATTTCCATAGACTTCGGAAATGTAATAAACATATGCTCGTGTATAAATTTCATCAAGACATTTAAGCTCATCATGAACACTTTAAAACATTTCTAAGAAATCAGGAATGCTCATAAACAAGTGTTCAAGGAAAACAATAAACATCTAAACTCTTTCATTCAAGCAAAACTTGTATTTTCTTAAAACATAAATCAAGCATATGAACATTTTTGAAGTTCGTTTTGTCACTCACAGTGTTAAACTAGAACCTTGGCCCGTACACTCGACCTATCTCCTCTTGGCCTGTCAAACAAACCAAATTCATGTATTAGAATCTCGAGCTCATGGTTTTAACCTTAAAACTACAAGAAAACACTCCCAACCAATTTTCCAGCATTTCACAGATTTTCTGTCCTGTTTTCAGACAGATATAACTTCTTCATTACTTATCCAAAAAGAATGTAATTTATACCAAACTCTTCCTTTTTGAACCCTCTAAAACTCTTATGAAGACATGAAAATACGATTCCAAACAGTTTGGTTCGAATTTACCTCGAAAGCTACTTTCTTCAAAACAACTTCCTGTTGTTCCAGTTTCGTTTTTCCTGCTGCACAACAAAATTAACCTGAGATTTAAGACATCTTCTAGACATTTTCTGCTCACGATTTCTTCACGAAACTTGTAGGAAATTCAATAAGCTTTCGAACCATACCTATTATAGCTTATGATTCCAACACTACAGATCAGTACAACCAAAACATCAGAGACTTCTTGGATTTGACAGCAAATTCTATCTTTTGTCTTCCTCTTCACAAAACAGTAGCTTAAGATCCGACTTTACTCGAGCTTCCTTCACGAATTTTGTTCCAATATGAGTTAACGTTCATGAAACAAAACCTCAACGCTTAACTCTTCCTGTGGAGCTCGAGATGAACAAAAAACCAAAATAGGATACAATTGATTAAGTTGTTGTTATAAACGCATACCTTTAGTTCTTCTCCTCTCTTCTGCAACTTCAGCTCCAAAAACCACCTTGTTCCTCTTCCTTTCTGCTTCTCCCACGAAACCCTCAGCTTATCCTTGTTGAAAATGAGAAGAAAATCGATGGATCATGTGTTTTTAAAAAGATAACAATGGTGGGGGTCCCACTATCCACCTTTCCTTTCCTTTCTTTTCTTTTCTTTTCTTTTTTCCTTCCTTTATCTTTTTCATTTCTTATCTTTTCTTTGCAAAACAAAACAAACTTAATATATTAAACATTTGTTTCATTTGCTTTTCTTCTTTTGTCTTTAAAGCAATCCAAACCAAAATGGTTTAAACTTTCCTTCCTTGTTTTCCTTTTGTCTTTCACTTCATTTCTTTCCTTTTTAAAACATGGAAAACCAAGTTTTAAACATTCATTTCTTCTTTCTTTTTGTTGTTTGATAATAAGGAAGTTCCAAAGAAAGATCTCGGGTTTACATTGGATGAGTAATTGTGACCACCCTCACCCGCATTTAGTCAAGGGATGCACTTCACTGCATGTGGAGTCCGTAACACGCTCAGGATTAAGGTCGAGTCACTATTGGTCATCTACGAAGCTATTAGCCATATACTGTTAACGATGTTACATCAGTAAGTCTAATAATTCACGGTCTGGTCTTGTACAATCTCATTGCACAGGATACCCCCAATCGCATGTCAACCACATAAACGAGTTGGATCAGCTCGTTTGTATCTAATACAAAGCAGGTCGCATCCACAGTGTATCCAAGATTAGTCTCCAACGCTATCCACATATTGTAGACCGTTCGGGTCATTAACTCGAACGTGATCCTCCCTTTGTGTCCACTACACACCGTTCAAGTTCTAGTTCTCTCATAATTCAATGACCCTGGAGCGTAGTTTATTGCATTAAGTTTGTAAATATGCGAGACACAAAGTGATGAAAAAATAACTCTTATTTATTTTAATAAGGAATGTTACAAACATATACGAGATTAGGACATACATCTCAACAGAAAAATATTGGAATATGATTCAATGTACATTTAATTAAGTATATGATACTTAATTAAATGCATTATGCAAATTGGGTTTCATATTGCCATTTTGGTGGAAATAATGAAGTGATGGGTGGTTCACTTCATACCATTATAAATAGATGTTTTTCTTATAATTTGGAAGACTACTACATACAAAGGGAAATCACTCTGAGAAGGAGTTCTCAAAATCTCTAAAAAGTTCTCTCCACCAAAATTCATTTCCTCTCACTTTTTCTCTCTTTCAAAATGGGCTCCCACCAACCTGTTCCTTGTCCAAGAGGATAGACCTTTGGAGGTGTCTTTATCGGTAACATTGAGATCGTTATTGGGGGAATCGTTAGAGAAAGGATTACACGAAGAAATAGTTCATCAAGGTAGTTATCAATTTCCCTTATGTTTTTCACATTTTAGGCTTAGTCTAAGGATTTTTTGAATTGATTTGCAATAGTTTTACAAGCAAGGCGATTCAAATCGCTTCTGTTACGAGATTCAATCCCATTAAAACTAATAGAGGAGACTGTGGGTCTCGTTGACACAAGTCCCGCTCCCACGTACTATAAGTACTCGCTCCATTCACCTTGATTTTGACCCATACAAATACCATCCAAAGGAGGACACTCCCATTTGCTTCACGAGTCCAAGTATGGATCGCACAGTGTGAACTTAATGGAGATTTGTGGATGGAAAATTGATGTATCTTATACACCTATTTCCTCCCACTCAGTACTTAATGATTAGGGATTGACCTAGATAAATCCAACTAACATTTATACTGAAATGACCTAAGTCTGTTAATCTTTTAATAAATCTAGGTCTATGAGTTTAATTCATTAACTCTTTAATAAACACCATTTACGAAAAATAATTTATAAACCTCTGGATTAAATTCACTCCAAGGTCAATTCCCAAGTAGGGGTGTTCTGCTTTCGTCAGCTTAAGTACCCCAACGTTAGTCATAATCTTTCTTAGATAGAGTCCCTCTTTAATCATAGTTTATAAATTATTGGTTGTCTAATTCTAATCTTCTTAGAACTAGATAACCTAAGGTCTAATTAGTTCCAATTCTACAACCATTTTAAAACTAGTTAATTAACCTTAGATTACATGCATTTCTATGTGTTATAAGCGTTTGATCATGAAAGAGTCTAGATTAAGAAAGCGGAAGCAATTTTGGATCTTGAACACTCTAAGTTGATCAATTTTGTAAAATAAAAAACATGCTCAAAGCTAGAAAAACAGAGGGATAGAAAACTCAACTTTGAAGATCAAATTCTCTTCACCCGATGGATGGTTTACAGCACGAACACTTCGTGGACAACCATTAGAGTCTTACCTACTATCCTCAGGCCTTAGAACGGATTGTGGGATCCTAGGTTGAGAGAATTTGGAAGAAAAGACCTCAAAGGTCACTAATTCGGGAATATTTAATTTTCTGTGTAATTCTCCCAAAACACCTCAAATCACCATTATATAAAGCTTCAAAAAGCTTCAATGGAGTGACAACTCAAGGGTGATGAGGATGCTTTGAGATGGAGGTGGCCAATTTTGGTTAATTTTGAAGATGAGTAAGATTGGGCAAGTTGTCAAGTTGGGTTTCATGCAAATCCTTGAATTTTCATTTAATTTTAATTCAAAAATAAATATTAAATTGACTATTAATTAAAATTCATTTAATTAATTTAATTATTAAATAATTAATTTAATTTCATATCAAATATTAAATTAAATAAATTGCTCGATCTCGATCGATTTTCTAAACATGAATCCTAATTCATGCTATAAACCGATTCAATATTTAAATCATATTTAAATATATCCACCTTCTGTGAATCATAGTTTAATTCATAATTAAGCTATGACTCGTTAAATATATCATATATAATTAACGATTTCTCCCAAAAATGAATTTGAACAATTCAAACTCTTTTCTCTCAAAATGTTATAAGGCTAAGTCCGAGCTAGTAAGGAGAACCTAATGGACCTACAGATCATGAGCTCCAACGATACGAGATTAACCGGCCAAACTCTTTAGCCTAGCTAATCAACATTCGTTAATCACCGGGACACTCCACTAAAGCCCAGTGGTTGTACTCTCCTCACTGTAGATATATTTATGTCCACTCGATATAACCATGATTAGTAAATTGATCCTTCACAGGTCGTTCGTAATTACAGCTGGGTCAAAATTATCGTTTTAACCTTGTAATTACCTCTTGTTCCTTAAGACCCACTGATCCTCTAATGAACAATTGATTTGTGGTCCAACAAACAAATCGAATTCCTCTCGGGCCAATGAGAGAGGTGAGCCGTTTGTTCAAGACCTGGAGTCAGCACTTAAGGGAACAACCTCTCTACTAATCCCTAAAGCGGGTAGGAGTGAATTTCATCTTGCAGAACTATGTTTCCGGCTATCTACCCGGTTTTATCCCTGAAATGGGAGCATATTGAGTTAGAAGTCTCTGGCCACTCTCACCCATGCAAATCTAAGGATAATCCAAATAAACAGGAGTTCATAGAACGCTCAGGATTAAGATCGAGTTACCTAGGTCATCGTATGAATATAGTCAGTTATGACAGTAAACAGAGTTACAAAGTCTAAGTGACTATTTCGCAGTCCAGTCTTATGCAAACTCATTGCATAGGACGCCCCCAGTCACATGTCTCTACATGAACGATTTAGGATCACATCATTTGTACTCTACAAAGTGGGTCGCGTCCATAGTGTCCCCTGGATAAGGTACCCAGCCCTATTCTTATACTATAGACTGTTCTGGCTATAACTTGAACTTGATCCACTTTTATGTCACACATAAAGTTCAAGTATTCATCATATAGCCAAGGGTTCTTTATTGGATTAAGGTTACACAATACACAATTCACTTTATTCAATAACACCTTTACTGAATAAATCTCAATAACAACTTTATTGTGAAATAGAATATACATTCAGTTTACAAAACCACGAGTTTTAGGACATAAAACCCAACAGATCATTCATCACATGAATAAAAATGCATCCATAACAGGTTCATCACATGAAAAAATAAATGAAAATGCTTTCAATAAAATTAATATAATTCTTATATTAATTAAACATGCATACTATATAATTGTTGGGATATGTGCCCTAAACTTGTGTAATTTTAGTCAAATGAATAAAAAGTTATTTGATTTGATAAAATTATCTTCTCGCTTTATAAATCCAATAAACTAAGGTCCAAGGTTATAATGATTCATGGACATCAGTGTTGTAGACACTATTTGGATTGTGTTCAAGAGTATAACCTAAATGGTCTATGGTATAAGAATGAGGTTGGAAACCTTATTCTGGTAACACCAGGGATGCGACCCACTTTGTAATTATTACAAATGAGGTAATCCAACTCATTAGTGTGGATGACATGCGAGTGGGGGCATTCTGTATGAAGAGTTCATACAAGACCAGACTGTAAATTATTAGTCAACTAGTATAACGCTGTTAACAAGATACGACTGATAATTTATAGATGGTCATAAGTGACTCGACCTAAATCCTTAGAAAGTTAAGAACTCTTGCTTATAGGGGTTTGTCCTTGGACTAGTATGGATGAGAGTGGCTTGTAGCCGACTCAATAAGCCTACCTTCTCGGGGACAGAACCTCATAGGTAGCTGGGGTCTTACCTCTGTAAGATGGAATTCACTCATTCCTAGATTATGGAATTAGATAGCTTGTGCCCTTCAGAACTAAGTCCAGGTCTTGAACAACGGGGCCCCGCCCTCTAAACTAGCTTAAGAGAGTTTGAGTTTATGGTAGAATCATAGGTCTGTTGTTCATTAGAGGATCAGTGGTGCTTAAGGAACAAAGAGGTAATCATAGGGGTAAAACGGTAATTTGACCCAATTGTGATTATGAACAACCTGTGAAGGGTCGATTCGTGGGTAATGATTATATCAATGGACACAATATAATCTATAGTGAGGAGAGTGCAACTACAAGTCTATAGTGGAGTGACTTGTAGTTAATGAATATTGGTTAACAGGATCAAAGAGTTCGATTAGTTAATCTCACACCATTGGAGCTCATGAACTATAGGTCCATTAGGTCCCTCCGTTGGCTCAACATGGTAATGTTGAGGGTATAAAGTTAGGAATGAAATTGAAGTGTTCAATTTCATATATGAGGGTTTATATCAATTATATGTGATATAATTGATATAATATATAGTTTTATTGTGAATTAGATTCACAAATTAACTATATACTAATGAGAGAATGAAGGAGGGATAGGATGATAATTTCCATCCTATTTTCCTATAAATAGTTGCATAAGATGCAACTTTGGGTAAGACAATTAGATACAACCCTAGAGTTCTCTTATTTTGTGTTGGAAAGAGTTCCAAACACACTTCTCAAAGGCCACCACATCTCATCCTAAAAGGAACCCACCATCCTCCCTCACCTAGAGAATAACAAAGAAGATCTAGTGACAAATCTTCACACGATTCGGGTTCGCGTTGCTAAGATCGTGATTACTTGAGAAGAAGTATGTGAAGAAAGTGTTCTTCAAAGGTATGTTTCTGTGCTGTCCTAATTAGATAAGTATGCTTAATCGTAGTTATTTAGTTCTAGTTTTAGGTCTATATAACAAAATCACGAACATGCGATTCACAATCACTTCTGCTGCGGAATTTGATCCCATCAATTGGTATCAAAACACCAATTGTGTTCTTGATTTTATTCTGGATTTATCAAGAACAAAGGTGGGATTTATTGATTTCATGAGATGAATGTTCGGTTTGCAAATTAGATGTTTTCATTTTTTGGCACCATAGTTTTACATAATTTTTCGTTGAATTGTTCAATGTAAAGGGCCTATTGTGTTGGCATTTTATTATGTAAATCGAGTCTGTAAGTCCGTGTCGATCGAGGAAAAATGGTTGCTGAGAAGAATGAAGCAAACACGAGCAAAATAGAGGAATATGCAGTGTTGTACTGTGAATGGTGTTGCAACGTTGTTCATAGGCGTTGCAACACCACTGCAGCAGGCGTGCGGCTGAGGAGACGATAGCGTTGTAATGTTGAGCGCGTTAAGTAACTCCCAAGAATTAGACCTCACAACTTTGTTGAGAAACAAGACCTTTTGATCTAAAACTCAAAAACCCCAAAACGACATGAAATCAACCCAAGGAAAAGTTTGGAACGGATTACCTTGATGATCAAGATCAAGAGTAAAGAAAACTCGTTTCTAAACTAGTGATTCGAATCACTCCACAAGAGGTACGATCAACACCACTTGAATGACTCTAGCATGCAAATTCTAAACACAAGAAATTACAATAAGGAAAACTTAGCTCACAACAAAGCTAAAAGAAAAACTCAATTCATTCATTTCAAAAATTTTGTGTACAATGGAAGAAGAGAGGGTTTTATATAGCCTTTGAGACCCTTAACCTAATTGACAAAAGAGACAAATAGACACTAACTTTATGGGTTAGTTAGTGGGGAAAAGAGTAACCTATATGAGTTACAATTCCACCACAACTCCTATATTGAAAACAAACTTAAATGATAAACAAAACTGAAATTACATTTAAAACTAATAAAGGTGTTGTCTTGTAACCATTACTGTAATAATAATCCATAGCTTCAAGTGGCTTGAACTTGTGTTCCATAATTCAAGCTTAGCTTGTCTTGAACGAAGCTTATAATGATACTTGACTTTATTGAATCCATCTCCACCTCATTGAATGGAACTTGAGTTCAAACATCACCATATTAAATGTAACTTTAGTTCAACTTAGTTCTTTTAAGTGAAACCCAAGTTAAACTTAAGTTCCATAAATTGAGCTATGAATTCATTAAATGCAAGTTAGAATGCATTTAATGCGTCTCCATCTTGAAGTTAAACTTTGCACAACATGTAGGGAAAGACTCCAACATCTTCTAGAACCTCCTCTTTTTACCTCACAATAGCCTGAATATAAGTGATTAAGGTTTGTTGTAGCTTCTTGCCTCTCAACCTTGTAATTTGACCTTCAGGCACGACACTAGGTGGTCCTTGGTTCATATCATCCTCCCCCTCTGGAGAAGGATTCTCACTCGAATCATAGCCATAACCTACATCAAAAGGACTCAAGTTAGCAACATTAAAGGTTGCACTAACACCATACTCACCTGGAAAATTTTTTTTATAAGCATTGTCATTGATTCTTTCAAGAACTTGGAAAGGTCCATCTCCTCGTGGCAAAAATATTGATTTTCTTTGATTAGGAAACCTTTCCTTTTGAAAATGTACCCCAACCCAATCTCCCGGTTTGAAGACTAAGAGCTTACGTGCCTTATTGATTTTTTAACCAACCTTGAAATTTTGCTTCTCAATGTGCTCTTTAACTTTCTTGTGCAACTTATGAACAAACTCAACCTTTGCATTCGCATTAAGACTCACAAACTCATTAGGGGGAATAAGCAATAAATCAATAGGAGTTAAAGGATTCAAGCCATAAACGATCTCAAAAGGAGTGCATTTAGTAGTGCTATAAACAACCCTATTATATGCAAATTCTATGAATGGCAAACAATCCTCCCAATAAGATTCTTATCAATAATAGCCCTAAGCATAGTAGTCATGGTTCTATTAACAACCTTTGTTATACGATCCGTTTGAGGATGACATGTAGTTGAATACAATAGCTTAGTTCCCAACTTACCCCACAAAACACGCCAAAAGTGGCTTAAAAATTTAACATCACGACCACTAACTATGCTTTTAGGAATACCATGCAATCTCACAACCTCCTTAAATAATAAGTCAGCAATAAGTTTTGCATCATATGTTTTGTGACAAGGAATAAAATGAGCCATTTTACTAAATCTATCGACCACAACAAATATGTTATCTCTACCTTTCCTAGTTCTAGGTAAGCCTAAAACAAAATCTAACGATATATCAATCCAAGGACCATTATGAACGGGTAAAGGAGAATACAAACCATGTGGTTGAAGCCTAGATTTAGCTTGTTTACATGCTATGCATCGAGAGCAAACTTTATTAACATCATGCCTCATTTTAGGCTAGTAAAAATGTTCAACAAGCATATCATAAGTTTTAGAAACTCCAAAATGCGGCATTAAACCGCCTCCATGAGCTTCGTTTACTAATAACTCACGAATAGAACAAGATGGGATGCAAAGTTTTCCTTTCCTAAACAAAAATCCATCAAACAACATGTAATCATCCACAACAAGTCTTTTTTCACAAGATTCAACAAAAGGAGCAAAGAATGCATCATGAGGATACAAAGTTTTTATATGTTCAAACCCTAACAACTTAGCATTCAAAGCATTGAGCAAAGCATACCTTCGTGATAAAGCATCCGCAACAATGTTCTCCTTACCTTGTTTATACTAAATCACATTAGGGAATGTTTCAATAAACTCCAGCCATTTGGCATATCGTCGATTGAGTTTATTTTTCCCTCTCAAATGCTTTAAACTCTCATGATCCGTATGAATAACAAACTTCATAGGCCAAAGATAATGTTGCCATGTTTGTAATGCACAAACAAAAACATAAAGTTCTTTGTCATATGTTGGATACTTCAAAGAAGCACTATTCAATTTTTCACTAAAGAACATTAAAGGTCTTTGATTTTGCATTAAAACAACACATATTCCTACACCACTAGCATCACATTCAATTTCAAAGGTTAACTCAAAATTAGGTGATGCAAGCAATGGAGTGGAACACAATTTTTCTTTCAAAGTGTTAAAAGTAAGTTCTTGGTCTTTTCCCCATATGAAAGAAACATTTTTCTTAACAAGTTCATTCAAGGGTGAAGCAATGGTACTAAAATCCTTAATGAACCTACGATTGAAACCCGCAAGACCATGAAAACTTCTTGCCTCACTCACAGTTGTAGGTGGAGGCCAATCTTTTATTGCCTTTACCTTCTCCTCATCAACCTCAACACCGTTAGATGAAACTACAAATCCAAGAAAATTAACTTTTCCATGCAAAAGCTACACTTCTTTAAATTTGCATACAAGCATTCTTTTCTCAAAGTAGATAAAACAGATCGTACATGCTCAACATGCTCATCTAAGGATTTAGAATAAACAAGAATATCATCAAAGTAGACAACCACAAACATCCCTAGGTATTCTCGCAAGACATGATTCATTAACCTCATGAATGTACTAGGTACATTAGTCAATCCAAAAGGCATAACTAACTATTCATAAAGACCATACTTAGTTTTGAAAGCAGTTTTCCATTCATCACCAATATGCATGCGAATTTGATGATAACCTGATTTCAAATTAATCTTAGTAAATAGACTACATCCATGCAACTCATCAAGCATATCATCTAATCTAGGAATTGGATGTCTATACTTAATAGTTATCTTGTTTATAGCCCTACAATCAATACACCTACGCCATGAACAATCTTTCTTAGGCACAAGAATAACTGGAATAGAACATGGACTCAAACTCTCACGTACATACCCTTTAGCAAGGAGTTCACACATTTGCCTTTGTATCTCTTCGACCTCCTTTGAATTAGTCCTATATGCTGGACGATTTGAAATGGTTGCTCCCGGAATGAAGTCAATCTTATGCTCAATTCCTCTAAGTGGTGGCAAACCACTAGGCATCTCCTCTTGAAATAAATCTTCAAACTCCTTCAAAAGTAAAACAAAAACACTAGGCAAAGAAGGTTTAAACTCGTTAGTAAAGAAACAAGACTCTTTGCACATAAGTACAAGAATGGTCTGATTAGAAAGAAAAACGTTCCTAGCCTTACTTGACCTAGCATACAAACTCACTATTTTGGCTTTTCTCTCATTTTTTTTCTCTAGATTGTTTGATACTCTCTTACTTTTCACTCAAACTCTTTTTTTCTCTCGATTCTTTTTCTATTCTTCTTTTTCACTTTTTGCTTTTGCATCAGCCTCTTGCCTTTTCTTTTCAAGTTTGCATTGATCAACAAATACATCTTTTGGAGACAATGGAACAATAGTAGTTTTTCTACCATTATAAGTAAAAGAGTCGTGATTTGCAAACCCATCCATATACTACCCGACGATAAAATTGCCAAGGCCTCCCCAACAGTAAATCTCCAGCATGCATAGATACAACATCACACAAAACATGATCAGCATACTTTCCAATGGTAAAAGAAACGAGAGCTTACTTACTCACCCTTACTTGCGCACAATCAATCAACCATTGAAGTTTATATGGTCTAGGATGTGGTTTGGTCTCTAAATGAAGTCTCTTGACCAGAATTGTACTTACAACATTGGTGCAACTACCACTATCAATGTGTTGAAATTTTTGTCCTAATCTCGTGTTTGTAACATATTGTTTGAAATTAATAAGAGTTATTCATTTCATCACTTTGTGTCTCGCAATATTTATAAATTTTTCCAATAAACTAAGCTCCAGGGTCATTGAATTTATGAGAGAACTAGAACTTGAACGGTGTGTAGTGGACACACAGGGAAGATCACGTTCGAGTTAATGACCCGAACGGTCTACAGTATATGGATAGGGTTGGAGACCTAATCTTGGATACACTGTGGATGCGACCCGCTTTGTATTAGATACAAACGAGGTGATCTGACTCGTTCATGTGGTTGACATGCGAGTGGGGGCATCCTGTGCAATGAGATTGTACAAGACCGGACCGTGAATTATTAGACCTACTGTTGTAACACCGTTGATAGTAAGGACTAATAACTTCATAGATGACCATTAGTGACTCGACCTGAATCTTGAGCGTGTTACGGACTCCTGTCTGTGAGGATCTGTTCTTTGACTAGTACGGGTGAGGGTGGTCACAGTTACTCGTCCAATATGCCTATCTTCTCAGGGACAGAACCAAGTAGGGAGCTGGGAACTTAACTACGCGAGATGGAATTCACTCGTTCCCGCCTTTAGGGAAACTAGAGTCGTTGTTCCCTTAAGTGTTGTCTCCAGGGCTTAGACAACGGGCGCCCACCTTCTCACTGGACCGAGAAGGGTGTTGTATTTGGTTGGACCATCACAATATGTTGTTCATTAGAGAAGCAGTGGGAACTTAAGGAACAAGAGGTAGACACATGGGTAAAACGGTAATTTGACCCAGTCGTGTCTACGAACAACCTGTGAACGGTCGACTCATGGGCATTGGTTATATCACTGGACACGTAATATTCTGCACTGACGGGAGTGCAGCTACGGGCTATAGTGGAGTGTTACCGTAGCTAATGAATGTTGATTAACCAGGTCAAAGAGTTTGATAGGTAAATTTCGGATCATTGGAGCCCGTCACTGTAGGTCCATTAGGTCCGTCGGTTGGCTCCACCTGGGTTAAAAGAAGGGTTAATGTTTTGGTATGAAATTGAAGTATTCAATTTCACTTTAAAGGCATTTATGTCATTTATATGAGATATGAATGATATAATATATAGTTTAATGTGAATGAGATTCATAATAAACTATAGGTTAGCCTAATTTTTGAATTAGGGCTAATTGGAGAAATTAAATGAGAGAAATTAAATTGGATGTGATTCAATTTAATTAATCCACAATTATTGCAAATGAGATTTGCAATATGAGAAATGAGATATCTTATATTATGTGGTTATGCAAATGAGATTTGCATAACCTATGGTTGTGGTAAAGTGGTAATAATGAGGAGATGTTAACTCCCTCATTCCACTATTTAAACCCTTTGCAAGAAGGGTTTGGTAAGCTCTCTTCTAATTTTTTGTTTTTCACTAAAGAGAAGAAAAGAGAATTCTCTGTACTCTCTCATTTCTCCTCCTTCTCCAAAACACAAACAAGTTCCCACCAACTTCCCTTCTCCAAAAGAGAACAACTGAGAAGATCATTTGGTGGTGTTCGAGATCGTTTTGTGGGAAGATTTCATTGAGATCGAGTAGCTTGAAGAGTTCGTGATTCGAGGAAGAAATTGTTGCGTTTGTCTACAACAAGTAAGTAAAATCTCTACTTGCTGTAAATTTCTTCTTCTTTAAGCATGTTTAGCCTAGATCTAAGTGTCAGATCAATTTTAATAAACACAACTTGCATAATGATACCTCTACGATTCAATCGTCTTCCGCTGCGTGGGATTCTCATTCCCTTCAATTGGTATCAGAGCCATTTCGATGGTTCTTCATTTATGCACTGTTTTGTTAAAATTAGGTGGGTATTTTGCCATAATTTCATGAGATGATTGCTTGGTTTGCATTATGGATGTTTTCGGTTTTTGGCACTAGATTAGATTTACAATTATGTTGATGAGATCAATGTAAGGGCCCGTTATTTTTGGTCATTTTGTTGTAAATCGAGTCTGTAAGTCTGGGTCGTTCGTGGCAAGAGTTGCTGTGAAGAAATCGGAGCAGAAACAGGCGGAAATCGATGGAAGAACAGCAAAGTGTTTGTTGTTCTGTCGATGGCGTTGAGACACTGCCGAACGGCGTCTCAACGCTGTTCTTGCGGGCGGAGGCATTGCTGCAGAGCAGCGTTAGCCGGTAACGCGTTGGCGTTGAGAACGCGGCTCGACGCTGCAAGCGACATCGTTGCAACGCTGCACGCGTTGAGGGCAGTTGCTGGAGGCGGTTTCGCGAGAACGTGGGATGTTTTTTCAATTAGTGGGCAGTTTATTTTGTATTTTAATTATTTTAGTTTTTCTAAAATGTAATTTATTTATTTATTTAATTATTTTATTAAATAATATTAATATAAATGTTATATTAATGTTATTTAATTAAATAATTGCCCTAGGTGCCAAAAATCCGTCCATTTTTGCTATTTAATTATTTTATGCATGAGATGTATATTTTAATTAATTTCTATGTGCATAATCTATGTCATATAGATTTAAAATCCCACCTTAGGTTAAATATTTCATGCATCATTTTTATATTATAAGAGTTATAATATATAGTATGCATGATAGGATTATATTATAAGAGTTATAATATAATGTATGCATGTTTTAATTTATTTAAATATAAGTGTTATATTTTTTAAATTAAAAGCATGCTCGTGCATTTAATTCATGTGATGAATGTATGTTATAGTATAGTATTATTCATGTGATGGATGATCAAGTACTATAACATAGAAATGCATGCAACCTAAGTTAATTATTATTTTTAAACTGTTTAGAACTTGAATAATTAGACTTAGGTTTTCTAATTTTCTAATGAGATTAGAAATTTAGGAAATTAAATATAACCTTTGAATGGAGACTGATAAGTAACTCTGTCTAAGGAAGGTTTTGTCTAAGGCTGGGGTATTTAAGTTGACGCTATGAACACACCCTACCGGAAACCGACCTGGGAGTGAATTCGGTCCGGAGACTCTTAGGTTATATTCTCGTGAGTGTCGTTAATTAAGTGTTAATTAATTTACTCACATAGACCTAAGTTAATAATGTAATTATAAACTTAGGGTAATACCATATAAGGGTTATATTGGTAGACTTAGGTAAATTTTAGCCGGTTTATCTAGGTCAATCACTAATAAAAATTAAAGTGCTGAGTGGGAGGAAATATTGTTATGAGATACATTTGAATTTCCAACCACAAATCTCCTTTAAGTCCGCACCGTGAGATCTATACTCGGCCTCGTGGCGCAAATGGAAGCATCCCCCTTCGGGTGGCATTTGTATAGGTCAATATCATCGTGGATGGAGAGAGTACTTATAGTGAGTGGGAGCGGGACTTGTGAAAACGAGACCCACGGTCTCTTCTTTCGATTCACACCGTGAGACCCCTATGATCTACCTGCTAGTTTGGCCTGGACCAGACAATCCCTTCGGAGGGCTTGATCATGGGAGTCGAACACCGTGAATTTCGAAAGGGATCTGCTTTTTGGTTGGTTTTCCTTCTTGGTTCACCTTCTTGGTGGCTATTGTTTGGACGGATACTTGGAAACTTAAAAGTTGAGGGTGACACTCACAGAATTCGTTAAGTGTTAATGAATTCGACCGAACAATGGTAATTGGATGCCTAATGGAATAAGAGTTATTCTGGGATTAGGGTCTGATCGAGAAAGTCTCGTCCTAGAGGAGGAGTGTTCTGTTCACCCTTCGGTGGCGGTCATTCTAAACCTTCAGGATATGATTGCAAAATTTTGAATGACCTAGGGATCATGAAACATTTTTGCTAAAACTTGATTGGATTTCAAAAGTTTTTTGCGAGACTAATACAAAGTTTTTCCTTATTTTTCAGCTAAAAATGTCTAGCGCAATAATAGCTTTACTCACTTCGGATAAGTTAGTGGGAGATAATTACCAGAGTTGGAAAAACAACATTAATACAATTTTGGTAACTGACAACATAAAGTTCGTTCTATCTGAGGAGTGTCCTCAGATGCCGGGCTCGACCGCGTCGCAAAGTGTTCGCGATGCGTACGATCGGTGGATCAGGGCCAATGAAAAGGCCAAGGTCTACATAATTGCCAGCATGTCTGATGTCTTGGCAAAAAAGCATGAGCTGATGGTTTCCGCTAAGGAGATCATGGAGTCCTTGTAGGAAATGTTTTGAGTGACCTAGGGATCATGGAGTCCTAGTGGCAGGAAAAGTGTAAATGATACATATAATTCCACCTACATCTCTCCGGAGAAGTTCACACCGTGAGACTCATACTTGGCCTCGTGGCGCAAACAGGACCGTCTCCCCTTCAAATGATAATTGTATGAGTCAATAGCAAGGTGAATGGAGAGGGTACTTATAGTGAGTGGGAGCAGGTTTAGTGAAAACAAAAACCTATGGTCTCTTCTATCGGTTCACACCGTGAGATCACTATGGTCAGCCTGCTAGTTTGGTTGGACCAGACAATCCCTTTGGAGGGCTTGATCATAAGGGATAGAACACAGTGGGACACCCAAAAGGGATAAAGATTTCCTTAGTCTGTTTTTCAACCTAGTCCTCCCTTCGGAGAATTTTGTTGGATGGGGACTCTGGGGTCTAAAGACAGAGGGTTACACTCACAAGGTACATAAGAAGTGTATGTATCCTGACCAAATAATGGTAACTAAAGCCTTCAGGAATAAGAGTTATTCTGGCATTAGGTTTTGGTCAAGAATGTCTTGATCCAGAGGATGAGTGTTTTTTATTACCCTTCGATGTGATACACTCTAAACCTTTGGAGTATCATTGCAAATTATTAATGACCTAGGAATCATTAGATAGTTAGCTAAAATATGATTGGATTAGATAATTTTTTAGCGAGAAACTAATACAAGTTTTTTTTTTTATAAATTTCAGCAAAATGTCTAGCTCTATTATTTCCTTACTGGGTGCGGAAAAATTAACCGGAGAAAACATAATGACTTGGAAAAAAAAACTTAACTCTATCTTGGTAGTGGACGAGATATGCTAGCAAGTATGTCTGACATATTAGCCAAGAAGCACGAGGGCATGATGACAGCTAAGGAAACCATGGATTCGATGTAGGGCATGTTTGGACAACAGTCTACACAGGCCCGAGAAAATGCCCTCAAGTATATATTCAACTCGAGGATGCTAGAGGGTTCATCTGTTCGGGAACATGTCCTGGATATGATGGTTCACTTCAACATTACGGAGTCGAATGGTGCTTCCATCGATGAATCGAGTCAAGTCAGCTTTATTCTGGAAACTCTTCTAGATAGTTTCCTACAGTTTAGAAGTAATGTTGTTATGAACAAGCTTACTTTTAATCTCACCTCCCTTCTGAATGAACTCCAGACCTTTCAGCCTTTAATGAAAATTCAGGGACCGAAAGGTGAGACAAATGTTGCCAGTAGGAGTTATGACAAAGGTTCGACCTCTGGAACAAAATCAGTAGCTTCATCTTCTTCTAGCCTGAAATGGAAGAAGAAGAACATGAAGAAGGTTGGTAAAGCTGCCACCCAAAAAGGCAAGAAGGTCAAGGAAGTTGCTGACAAAAGAAAATGTTTCCACTGCAACGAGGATGGAAAACAGAATTGTCGAAAGTACCTGACCGAGAAGAAGGAAGAAGGTAAATATGATTTACTTTGTATAGAAGCATGTTTAGTGGATAATGATAAAACTATTTGGATACTTGATTCAGGCCCCACTAATCATGTTTGCTCTTTTTTTCAGGGAATTGATTCCTAGAAGCAGCTACAGAAAGGAGAAATAACGCTCCGGGTTAGAAATGGAGATATCGTCTCAGCTGTAGCAATTAGCACAATGAAGGTTTTGTTCGGCAAGAAATATATGTTGTTAGACAATGTATTAGTAAGACCAGGGTTTACTAGAAGCATTATTTCAATTTCTTGCCTCATAGAACAATGTATTTCTATTTCATTTTCTTTAAATAAAGTGTTTATTTCAAAGAAAGGTGTGGAAATATGTTCAACTTCATTAGAAAATGATTTGTATGTTTTGTGACCAAATTCAGTCACAACTGTTTTGAACATTGAATTATTTAAAATAGCAAACACACAAACTAAGAAACGTAAAATTTCTCCTAAAGAAAATGCTTATCTTTGGCATCTTAGATTGGGTCACATTAACCTCAATAGGATTGAAAGATTGGTAAAGAGTGGACTTCTAAATGAGTTAGAAAATGAGTTAGAAGAAAATACTTTACCTGTATGTGAATCCTGCCTAGAAGGCAAAATGACTAAAAGACCTTTTAGTGGAAAGGTTATAGAGCCTAAGAACCTCTTAAACTTATACATTCAGACCTCTGTGGTCCGATGAATGTATCTCTTTTATAGATGATTATTCAAGATTTGGGCATATTTACCTAATGCATCATAAGTCTGAAGCACTTGAAAAGTTCAAGGAATTCAAGGCTAAAGTTGAGAATCAATTAGGTAAAACAATTAAAACACTTCGATCAGATCGAGGTGGAGAGTACATGGATTTAAAATTCTAGAGCTATATGATAGAACATGGAATTACATCCTAACTCTCAGTACCCGGTATGCCACAGCAGAATGGTATATTGAAAATGAGAAATAGAACCTTGTTGGACATGGTTCGATCAATGATGAGTTATGCTCATCTCCCTGATTCTTTTTTTAGTTATGTAGTAGAGACTGCAGTATACATTTTGAACAATGTGCCATCAAATAGTGTGTCTGAAATACCTTTTGAACTCTGGAAATGAAGTAAAGGTAGTTTATATGATTTCAGAATTTGGGGATGTCCAACACATGTGCTTGTTACAAATCCAAAGAAATTGGATTCACGTTCAAAATTGTGCCTATTTGTAGGCTACCCAAAAGAGACAAGAGGTGGATTATTCTATGATCCTAAGGAAAACAAGGTACTTGTGTCGACAAAAGCCACATTCTTAGAGAAGGACGACATCAGGGACCACAAGCAAAGAAGTAAAATTGTGTTGAGTGAGGTAGACGGAACAACAACAAAGGTTGCTAATGATGCTAGTACGTCAGCAAGAGTTGTTGATACTAGATTTTCTAGTCAAGAGTGTCCATCTCAAGAGTTGAGAGTGTCCCGACGTAGTGAGAGGTTTATAACAAAACCTGAATGTTATATGGGTTTATCTGAAACCCAAGTTGTCATATCAGATGACGATTGTGAGGATCCATTGACTTATAATCAAACAAATGGGTCATAGCCATGGGCCAAGAAATGGAGTCTATACACTTCAATTCTGTTTGGAATCTTGTAGATAAACCTGATGAGGTAAAACCTATAGGTTGTAAGTGGATCTACAAGAGAAAGTGTGGTGTAGATGGAAAGGTGCAAACTTTGAAAGGGTGGACCATGAAGAAACATTTTCGCCTGTTGCTATGGTAAAGTCTATCCGTATCCTACTTGCCATTGTCGCATATTATGACTATGAGGTATGGCAAATGGATGTCAAGACAGCATTCTTGAATGGCAATCTTGACGAGAACATCTACATGGACCAACTTAAAGGGTTCATTGAAACAGGACAAGAGCAAAAGGTTTGCAGGCTTAAAAGATCGATCTATGGACTGAAACAAGCCTCTAGGTCCTGAAATATTAGGTTTGATTAGGCAATCAAATCTTTTGGCTTTGACCAAAATGATGATAAACCTTGTGTCTACAAGAAGATCATCAATAGTTATGTCGCATTCCTAGTTCTATATGTGGATGATATCCTACTCATTGGGAATGATGTAGGTTATCTTACTGACATTAAAAATTGGCTAGCTACGCAATTCCAAATGAAATATTTGGGAGAAGCGCAGTTTGTTCTTGGGATCCAGGTTGTCCGGAACCGCAAGAATAAAACCCTAGCATTGTCTCAGACATCTTACATCGACAAAGTGTTGTTAAGGTGTAAGATGTAAGACGACAAGAAAGATTTATTTCCTTTTAGATATGGAATTCATTTGTCTAAGGAACAGTGTCCTAATACATCTCAAGGAGTTGAGGACATGAGACGAATTCCTTATGCATCAGCTGTTGAGAGTCTGATGTACGCCATGCTGTATACTAGGCCAGACATCTGTTTTGCAGTTGGAATGGTAAGTAGATATCAATCCAATCCAAGATTGGGACACTGGAAAGCAGTTAAAACGATCCTTAAGTATCTTCATAGAACAAGGAATTACATGCTTGTGTATAGGGGCTAAGGATTTGATCCTTACAGGATACACGGATTTTGACTTTCAAGCTGATAAAGATTCTTGGAAATCTACATCAGGGTCAGTATTTACTCTTAACGGAGGAGTTGTAGTATGGCGAAGCGACAAGCTGGGGTGCATCGTTGATTCCACCATGGAGGACGAATATGTAACGACTTGTGAAGCAGCTAAAGAGGTCGTTTGGTTAAGGAAATGCATGTTAGATTTGGAAGTTGTTCCAAGTATGAGTTTGCCTATCATGTTGTATTGTGATAACAGTGGTGTTGTGGCAAATTCAAGGGAACCTTGAAGTCACAAGAGAGGTAATCCTATTGAGCGAAAATATCATCTCATCCGGGAGATCGTGTATCGAGGAGACGTGATCGTCACGAAGATAGCCTCCGAGCACAACATTGTTGATCCTTTTACAAAGGCTCTCACAACTAAAGTATTTGAGAGTCACCTAGAAGGTCTAGGTTTACATGTCTTCCCCCAACTAGGGCAAGTGGGAGTATGTTGTACACAGGGTTTCAGTGCCCTAGTATATTGTATTTTACATTATTGTAATGTTTAATTATGTACTCCACAAGCTTTAGGTCAAGTGGGAGATTGTTGGGATATGTGCCCTAAACTTGTGTAATTTTAGTCAAATGAATAAAGAGTTATTTGATTTGATAAAATTATCTTCTCGCCTTATAAATCCAATAAACTAAGCTCCAAGGTTATAATGAATCTTGGACATCAGTGTAGTAGACACTATTTGGATTGTGTTCAAGAGTATAACCTAAATGGTCTATGGTATATGAATGAGGTTGAAAACCTTAATCTGGTAACACCATGGATGCGACCCACTTTGTAATTATTACAAATGAGGTAATCCAACTCATTCATGTGGATGACATGCGAGTGGGGGCATTATGTATGAAGAGTTGGTATAAGACCAAACTGTAAATTATTAGTCTAACCAGTATCACGTCGTTAAGAAGATACGACTGATAATTTATAGATGGTCATTAGTGACTCGACCTGAATCCTAAGCAAGTTAAGAAGTCCTACTTGTAAGGGTTTGTCCTTAGACTAGTAAGGGTGAGAGTGACCTGTAGCCGACTCAATAAGCCTACCTTCCTAGGGATAGAACCTCGTAGGTAGCTGTGAACTTAACTATGCAAGATGAAATTCACTCATTCCTAGACTAAGGAATTAGATAGGTTTTTCCCTTAAAAACTGAGTCCAGGTCTTGAACAACACGGGGCCCCACCCTCCAAACTAGCTTAAGAGGGTTTGAGTTTATGGTAGGACCATAGACTTGTTGTTCATTAGACAATCAGTGGTGCTTAAGGAACAAAGAGGTTATTATAGGGGTAAAACGGTAATTTGACCCAACTGTGATTACGAACAACCTTTGAAGGGTCGATTCATGGGTAATGAGTATATCAATGGACACAATATAATCCACAGTGAGGAGAGTGCAACTACAAGTCTATAGTGGAGTGACTTGTAGTTAATGAATATTGGTTAACAGAATCAAAGAGTTTGATCAGCTAATCTCACATTATTGGAGCTTATGAACTGTATGTCCATTAGGTCCCTCCGTTGGCTCAACATAGTAATATTGAGGGTATAAAGTTAGGAATGAAATTGAAATGTTCAATTTCATATATAAGGTGTTATATTAATTATATGTGATATAATTGATATAATATATAGTTTTAATGTGAATTAGATTCACAAATTAACTATATAGTAATGAGAGAATGAAGGATGGATATGATGGTAATTTTTATCTTATTTCCCTATAAATAGTTGTATAAGATGCAACTTTGAGTAAGGCAATTAGATACAACCCTAGAATTCTCTCATTTTATTTTGGGAAGAGTTCCAAACACACTTCTCAAAGACCACCACATCTCATCCTAAAAGGAACCCACTTTCCTCTCTCACCTAGAGAACAACGTGTTGGGATGTATGTCCTAATCTCGTACTTGTTTGAAATATTCCTGATTGAAATAAATAAGAGTTATTTTTTCATCACTTTGTGTCTCTCATTTTTATAAACTTTATCCATTAAACTAAGCTCCAGGGTCATTGAATTATGAGAGAACTAGAACTTGAACGGTGTGTAGTGGACACACAAGGAGGATCACACTCGAGTTAATGACCCGAACGGTCTATAGTACATAGATAGGATTAGAGACCTAATCCTTGATACGCTGTGGATGTGGGCCGCTTTGTATTAGATACAAATGAGGTGATTCAATCCGTTCATGTGGTTGACATGCGAGTGGGGGCATCCTGTGCAATGAGATTGTACAAGATCGAACCGTAAATTATTAGACCTACTGATATAACACCGTTGACAATATAGGACTAATAACTTTGTAGATGACATTTAGTGACTTGACCTTAATCCTGAACGTGTTACAGATTCCAATATGCCTATCATCTCATGGACACGACCACGTGGGGAGCTGGGAACTCTACTACGCGAGATGAAATTCACTTATTTCCGACTTTAGGAAAACTAGAGGGGTTGTTCCCTTAAGTGTTGTCTCTAGGGCTTGGACAACGGATGCCCACCCTCTCACTGGTCCGAGAGGGGTGTTGTTTATGGTTGAACCACACAACGTTGTTGTTCATTAGAGGAGCAGTGGGGACTTAAGGAGCAAGAGGTAGACATAGAGGTAAAATAGTAATTTAACCCAGCAGTGTCTACGAACAACCTGTGAAGGGTCGACTCATGGGCATTGATTATATCAATGGACACAACTTGTCCTACAGTGATATGAGTGCAGCTACGGGCTTTAGTGGAGTTTTACTGTAGCTAATGAATGTTAATTAACTAGGTCAAATAGTTTGACAGGTTAGTCTCATATCATTGGAGTTCATCACCTGTAGGTGCATTAGGTCCCTCGATTTGCTCAAACTGGATACATAGAGAGTTTACAGTTTGGTGTGGATTTGAAGTGTTCAAATTCACTAAAAGTGTATTTATGTCATTCATATGAGATATGATTGGCATATTATATAGTTTAATGTGAATGAGATTCATAATAAACTATAGGTTAGTCTAATTGTTTAATTATGGCTAATTTAGAGAAATTGGATTGAGAGAAGTTAAATTGAATGTGAATCAATTTAAAATCCACAATTATACAAATGTGATTTGTATAATGAGATATGAGATATCTTATTATATGTGGTTATGTAAATATGATTTGCATAACCTATGGTTGTGGTAAAATGGTAAAAAGGTAGAGATTTCTGAAAGAGTCTAGATTAAGAAAGCGGAAGCAATTTTGGATCTTGAACACTCTAAGTTGATCAATTTTGTAAAATAAAAAACATGCTCAAAGCTGGAAAAACAGAGGGATAGAAAACTCAACTTTGAAGATCAAATTCTCTTCACCCGGAGGATGGTTTTAAGCACGAACACTTCGTGGAAAACCGTAGAGCCTTCCCTTCTATGCTCAGGCCTTAGAACGGATTGTGGGATCTTAGGTTGAGAGAATTTGGAAGAAAAGACCTCAAAGGTCACTAATTCGGGAATTTAGAATTTTCTGTAAAATTCTCACAACATCCCTCAAATCACCATTATATAAAGTTTCAATACGCTTCAATGGAGTGACAACTCAAGGGTGATGAGGATGCTTTGAGATGGAGGTGCCCAATTTTGGTGAATTTTGAAGATGAGTAAGATTGGACAAGTTATCAAGTTGGGTTTCATGGAAATCCTTGAATTTTCATTTAATTTTAATTCAAAAATCAATATTAAATTGATTTTTAATTAAAATTAATTTAATTGATTATATTATTAAGTAATTAATTTAATTAATTAATTTTTAATTTAATTTAATATCAAATATTAAATAAATTGCCCGATCCCGATCAATTTTCTGAACATGAATCATAATTCATGCTATAAACTGATCCAATATTTAAATCATATTTAAATATATTCACCTCCTGTTAATCATAGTTTAATTCATAATTAAGCTATGACTCGTTAAATATATCATATATAATTAACGATTTCTCCCAAAAACGAATTTGAACAACTCAAACTCTTTTCTCTCAAAATGTTATAAGGCTTAGTTCGAACTAGCAAGGAGGACCTAATGGACCTACAGATCATGAGCTCCAATGAAACGTGATTAACCGACCAAACTCTTTAGCCTAGCTAATCAACATTCGTTAACCACCGGGACACTCCACTAAAGCCCAGTGAATGTACTCTCCTCACTGTAGATATATTTATGTCCACTCGAAATAACCATGATTAGTAAGTCGATCCTTCACAGGTCGTTCGTAATTACAACTGGGTCAAAATTACCGTTTTACCCTTGTAATTACCTCTTGTTCCTTAAGTCCCACTGATCCTCTAATGAACAATTGATTTGTGGTCCAACCAACAAACCGAATCCCTCTCGGGCCAATGATAGGGGTGAGCCCTTTGTTCAAGACCTGGAGTCAGCAGTTAAGGGAACAACCTCTCTACTAATCCCTAAAGCGGGTAGGAGTGAATTCCATCTTGCAGAACTATGTTCCCAGCTATCTACCCGATTTTATCCCTGAAATGGGAGGCTTATCGAGTCGGCAATCTCGAGCCACTCTCACCCATGCAAATCTAAGGATAATCCGAATAAACAGGAGTCCATAGAACGCTCAGGATTAAGATCGAGTTACCTAGGTCATAGTATGAATATAGTCAGTTAAGACAGTAAACAGAGTTATAAAGTCTAAGTGACTATTTCGTTGTCCAGTCTTATGCAAACTCATTGCATAGGGCGCCCCCACTCACATGTCTCCACATGAACGATTTAGGATCACATCGTTTGTACTCTACAAAGTGGGTCGCGTTCATAGTGTCCCTAGGATAAGGTACCCAATCCTATCCTTATACTATAGACTGTTCTGGCTATAACTTGAACTTGATCCACTTTTATGTCACACATAAAGTTCAAGTATTCATTCTATAGCCAAGGGTTCTTTATTGGATTAAGGTTACACAATACACAATAGTCAATAACACCTTTACTGAATAAATTTCAATAACAACTTTATTGTGAAATAGAATATACATTCAGCTTACAAAACCACGAGTTTTAGGACATAAAACCCAACAATCTCCCATTTTGACTAAAACGTCTGTGGGGTAAAACATGCTCAGCAAAGAAAAACTGCCCTACTAGACAACCCGTAGTCCTAGACTCTCTAGGTGTCCCTCAAACACTTTAGCCGTGAGGGGCTTTGTAAACGGATCAGCAATGTTGTGCTCCAAAGCGATCTGCGTGGACGATCACGTCTCCTCGTTGCACAATCTCCCGATGAGATGATATTTGCGCTCTATGTGCTTTCCGCGCTTATGGCTTCTAGGTTCTTTGGAATTTGCCACTGCACCACTATTATCACAATAAAGGGTGATAGGTAAATTCATATTTGGAACAACTTCCAAATCAGTCAAGAACTTCCTAAGCCATACTGCCTCCTTCATTTGCTACAAGTCTGCGACGTACTCAAACCTCCATGGTGGAGTCGCAAGAATACAACCTTGCTTTATACTCCTTCATACTATAGCTCCTCCGTTAAGAGTGAACACTGATCCTGATGTGGATTTCCTCGAATCTACATCAGTCTAAAAATCAGAGTCAGTGTATCCTGCAAGGATCAAATCCTTTGCACCATACACAAGCATATAGTCCTCGTTCTCCTTAGATACTTGAGGATGTTCTTAACGGCGATCCGGTGATCATATCTCGGATTAGGCGATATCTGTGACTATTCCCACCGCATAGCATATGTTGGGTCGAGTACATAGCATGGCATACATCGGACTCACCGAAGCAGCAGATGCATAGGGAATTCGTCTTATGTCTTCAACTTCTTGAGGTGTCTTAGGACTCGATCCTTAGACAAATGAATTCCATGCCCGAAAGGTAATGAACCCTTCTTGGAATGCATCTTATATCTAACCACCATCTTGTCGATATAAGATGCTCGAGATAAGATGCTAGCGTTTTGTTCTTGCGATTAGAACAATTTGGATTCCAAGAACAAATCGAGCCTCTCCCAAATCTTTCATTTGGAATTGGGTCGCTAGCCATTGCTTAACGCTTGATCAGAACCTTGCATCATTCCCAATGAGCAAGATATAAATCTCACGATAGAACTAAGAAAGCTACAGATGGTATTGACTATCTTCTTGTAAACACAAGGCTCGTCAATATTCATTTCAAAGCCATAAGATTTGATCGCGAGATTAAATCTTATATTCCGAGATCTAGATGCTTGTTTCAATTCATAGATGGATCGTTTAAGCTTGCAAACCTTTTGCTCTTGACCCTGAACTATGAACCCCTCTCGTTGATCCATATAGATACTCTCTTCAAGATTGCCATTCAGAAAGGCTGTCTTGACATCCATTTGCCAAATTTCATAGTCATAAAATGTGGCAATGGACAAGAGTATTCTAATGGACTTAAGCATGGCAACATGGGAGAAGGTTTCTTCATAGTCCACCCTTTCCCTTTGGGTATAACCCTTTGCCACAAGTCGAGCCTTAAAGGTTTGCACCTTACCGGCTTGATCTCGTTTCCTCTTGTAGATCCACTTGCAACCGATAGGTCTCTCACCATCTGGTTGATCTACAAGTTCCAGACTGAATTGAAGTACATTGACTTCATTTCAAGGTCCATGGCTTTAATCCACTCGTCCCTATCTATATCATTCATTGCCCTTTTATAGGTCAATAGATCCTCAACGCCATCATCAGGTATGACGACTTGGGTTTCAGTCAAACCCATGTAACGGTCAGGTTGTCTAACATCCCTCCCACTACGTCGAGACATTCTCAACACTTGAGAAGGACCAGCTTGATCAACAACTTTTGTTGATTTATCTATAGCTTCCCTGGAAATTTCTCTTAAGACAATCCTGCTACGAGGCTGATGATCTCTCATGTGGTCTTCCTCTAAGAACGTGGCGTTTGTCGACACAAGCACCTTGTCCTCTTGAGGATCATAAAACAGACCACCTTTCGTTTCTTTGGAGTATCCTACAAATAGGCATAATTTTGAACGATGTTCCAATTTCTTTGGATTGGACACCAACACATGTCCCTGACATCCCCAAATCCTGAAGAGACGTAAACTCCCTTTACGCCCTTTCCATAACTCGTAGGGTGTTTCTGAAAAACTCTTAGAGGGAACCATGTTCAAAATATATACAACAGGTTCTACTGCATATCCCCAAAATGAACTAGGCACTGAGCGTAGCTCATCATAGATCGAACCATGTCTAACAGGGTTTTATTTCTCCTCTCAGATACACCATTTTGCTGAGGTGTACTGGGCGCTGAGAGTTGGGATACGATTCCATGTTCTATCATATAGTCTTGGAATCTAAAATCCATATACTCTCCACCTCGATCTAATCGAAGTGTTTTAATTGTTTTACCTAATGTGTTCTCAACTTCTGCCTTATATTCCTTGAACTTTTCAAGGGTTTCAGACTTATGATGCATTAGGTAAAGATAGCCATACCTAGAATAATCATCAATGAAACTGATGAAATATTCACACCCTCCTCATTCCTTGACATTCATAGGACCACAAAGATCCGAATGCACGAGTTCCAAGGGTTCTTTGGCTCTATAACCTTTTTCAGAAAAAGGACTTTTAGTCATTTTTCCTTCGAGACAGGACTCACATGGTGGTAAAGAGTTGTCCTCTAACTGACTTAGGAGACCACTCTTGACCAATCTCCCAATTCTATTGAGATTAATGTGGCCTAGTCTTAAGTGTCAAAGATAGGTACTAGGAGAAAGTTTCTGCCTTTTATTTTGAGTATCAGCTGTTTTAAACATCTCGGTGTTCAAAATAGCTTTTACTTCAGTTGGTCTTAACACGTATATGTTGTTTTCAAGTTTAGCAGAACATATTCGTACACCTCTTTTGCAAATGAACGCTTCATTATGATCAAAAGAAACTTTATACATATGTTCAAGCAAACAAGAGATAGATACAAGATTTCTTTTGATTCCAGGAACCAAAAGTACATTTTCTAATAAAACGAATTTATCTCTAAACAACAGCTTCACTGCTCCCACTGCTTTGGCTGAGACAACCTCTCCCGTTCCAACCCTGAGATTTATCTCCCCATCTGCAAGCTACTGCCAGGAACTAGTTTCCTGAAAAGAAGAACAAACATGGTTGTGGCTCCTGAATCTAATATCCAGGCGGAATCATCATGTTCCACAAAACATGTTTCAACAACAAGTAAATCATATTTACCTTGTTTTTCCTTCTCAGCTTTCTTTTCTGCAAGGTACTTTGGACAATTCTTCTTCCAGTGCCCGTCACCACCACAATGGAAACATTTTCCTGTGGCCTTAGCCTTGCGTGTGGGAGCTTGTCCCTTCCCTTTGTCCTTCTTTTTCTGAATACCCTTATTCTTGGTAAAAGAAGGACCAGACTTGGTCCCTGAGGACGATCCTTTTAGGAACTTCTTCGAAGCGACAACATTTGCCTCCTTCTCTTTTCCTTTTGATTTCATCAGGGATTCAAAAGTCCGAAGCTCATTGAGAAGAGTAGTCAGGTTATATTCGATTTTATTCATCACCACATTGGTGCTGAATGGGAGGAAACTCTTCGGAAGAGATTCCATAATAAAGGTTACCTAACTTTTCTCATCAATGACTGCCCCATTTACTTCAGCCACATTGAAGTGGGTCATCATGTCAAGGACATGTTCCCTAACAGAGGCTCCCTCCTTCATACGGAGTTGTAAACGTATTTGACAGCATCATAATGGACCGATGAGGACTATTGTCCAAACATAACCTGTAATGATCCCATGATCTCCTTTGCGGTGACCATGGTCTCATGTTTCTTAGACAACACATCAGATATGCTAGCTAAGATATAGACTCGGGCCTTCTCATTAGCCCTAATCCATCTGTAATAAGCATCCCGAACAATTCGGTTTGTAGTCGAGCTGGGAGGGGGAGGACATTCCTCCGTTAAGACGAACCTCAGATCATCAAGAACAAGAATCGTATTCAAGTTTGATTTCCAGGTTCCATAATTATCGCCGCTAAGTTTATTGAAGAGTAAGCTGGATAAAAGAGTTCGACATCTTTGAAAAAGAATAAATTCTATTAGTGAATTGTTTGTAACCTATCCAATTTAAGAATTTAGCAAAAGTAATAATGTACCCATAAAATCATTATTGTTTTTGCAACGATACTTCAGTGAGTCAGAGCAACCGCTACCGAGGGGCAGTCAATCACTCCTTCACTGAACCAAGACATTCTTGACTAAATGCTAATACCGGAATAACTCTTATTCCTATAACATTCTAGTTATCGCTACTTTTGTCAAGAACTTACTAACACTTAGCAATTCTTGTAAGTGTGACCCGCCATTTTCAGACCTCAGAGGTCGGCCCCAACAATGCTACCGAACTGGAGAGACAAAGCTGGGAATGGACCTAAGAGACCCTATCCATTTTTGGAGTTTGAGTTGTTCCGAATCCCATGTTACATCCCTCCTGATGGATGGTGCTACTTCGGGCAACCTGCAGGCGCAACATGGGAATCTCACCGTCCAACCTAATGGAGGAGACCGTAGGATGTGTTGACACACTTCCTTCGCTCACTTACTATAAATACTTTCTCCATTCACCTTGCTCTTGATTTATGCAAACACAATCCGAATGGGGATGCCCTATTGACATCACGAGGCCGAGCATAAATCTCACGGTGTGAACTTCGTGGAGAGCGTAAGAGGAAATTGATATATCATATATACCTTTTCACTCCCACTAAGTATTTTAAACTATTTGGGTATACTTTTACTTAGGCATATTTCGGCTAAAACAATATGACCTAAGTCTACCAATATAACAATTATACTGGAATTACCTAAGTCTATTAACCTTTTAATAAATCTAGGTCTATGAGTTTAATTTATTAACTTTTAATAAACGCCACTCACGAAAGATAATTTATAAACATATGGATTAAATTCACTCCCAGGTCAGTTCCCAGGTAGGGGTGTTCCATTTCCGTCAGCTTAAGTACCCCAACCTAGCCAGAACCTTCCTTAGTCAGAGTCTCTCATTAATCAAAGTTTATAAATTATTGGTTTCCTAATTCTAATCTTATTAGAACTAGATAACCTAAGGTCTAATTAATTCCAGTTCTAATACCATTTTAAAACTAATTAATTAATTAACCTTAGGTTACATGCATTTCTATGTTATAAATTGTTTCATCATTCATCACATGAATAAACATACATTTATAACAAATTCCTCACATGAATAAATGCATAGCAATTATATGTTTAATTTTTAATTAATATAACCCTTATATTAATTATAATTAAAACATATAATATTTGTTTCATAAATTAATATAACACTTATATTAATTTTATGAAACCCAATAAACATGCATAAAATATATTATAACACTTATAACATACTTTCAATGCATGGAGCATGCTTCCTATGGTTGGATTTTAAAATCTATATGGCATACTTTATGCACATATAAACAGGGATTTTAATTAAAACATACATTCACAATGCATAATTAATTAAACACAGTAAAGTGGACTGGTTTTGGCATCTAATGCAAGCAAATTAACTACTAAATTATTACAATAATAATCTAGAATTAACATCGAACCACTTCGAACTCTTCGAATTTGGGTCTAACCGGCTTGAAAATGTGTGATCGGACCTTCAAAAGGTTGAACCGGGCTGTAAAAAAGTGAACCGAGCCTCCAATTGGTGAAACGGACCTCCAAAATGGAAAAACCGACCTCGAAATAGTAAAAATCGATCTAAAACCACCTGAATCCGACCAAAAACAAGCAGAACCGACCCAAAATAGTTGAACCGGTCAAAGTCAACCGAACCAATGGTCAAAGTCAACTTCTCCTTCTTCAAAATGCAATTCACGGGCTGGGCAGAAATTGGGAATTTTTTTTATTTTTTTACAGCGGCCTCTGTTTTAAAATTCCAGTGACCTCCAAGCCTTTTTTCTTCAAATTGAGGGCCTTCCCGAACTCCAATCGACTTGAAATTTTTACAGCTTATTCTACACACATTAATGCTCAAACACACTTGAGCAATTTGAAAATAAAGCACAAATTGATGCTCAATTTAAATTTCAAATCCAGAAGAACACTTTAGACGCCCAGAAAAATTGTATTTCAAAAAACACCCACCACAGAACAAAATAGATCAAATTGAGTGCTCAAAATTGCTCTGATACCAATTGAAAGAGTCTAGATTAAGAAAGCGGAAAAAATTTTGGATCTTGAACACTCTAAGTTTATCAATTTTGTAAAATAAAAAAACATGCTCAAAGCTGGAAAAATAGAGGGATAGAAATTCAAATTTGAAGATCAAATTCTCTTCACCCAGTGGATGGTTTTCAGCACGAACACTTCGTGGACAACCGTTAGAGCCTTCCCTACTATCCTCATGCCTTAGAACGGATTGTGGGATCCTACGTTGAGAGAATTTTGAAGAAAAGACCTCAAAGGTCACTAATTCGGGAATTTAGAATTTTCTGTAAAATTCTCACAACATCCCTCAAATCACCATTATATAAAGTTTCAATAAGCTTCAATGGAGTGATAACTCAAGGGTGATGAGTAAGATTGGGCAAGTTGTCAAGTTGGGTTTCATGGAAATCCTTGAATTTTCATTTAATTTTAATTCAAAAATAATATTAAATTGATTTTTAATTAAAATTAATTTAATTATTTAAATTATTAAATAATTAATTTAATTAATTAATTCTTAATTTAATTTAATATCAAATATTAAATAAATTGCCCGATCCCGATCGATTTTCTTAACATGAATCCTAATTCATGCTATAAACCGATCCAATATTTAAATCATATTTAAATATATCCACCTCCTGTTAATCATAGTTCAATTCATAATTAAGCTATGACTCGTTAAATATATCATATGTAATTAATGATTTCTCCCAAGAACGAATTTGAACAATTCAAACTCTTTTCTCTCAAAATGTTACAAGGCTTAGTCCGAGCTAGGAAGGAGGACCTAATGGACCTACAGATCATGAGCTCCAACGAAATGTGATTAACCGGCCAAACTCTTTAGCCTAGATAATCAACATTCGTTAACCACCGGGACACTCCACTAAAGCCCAGTGGTTGTACTCTCCTCACTGTAGATATATTTATGTCCACTCGATATAACAATGATTAGTAAGTCAATCCTTCACAGGTCGTTCGCAATTACAGCTGGGTCAAAATTACCGTTTTACCCTTGTAATTACCTCTTGTTCCTTAAGTCCTACTGATCCTCTAATGAACAATTGATTTGTGGTCCAACCAACAAACCGAATCCCTCTCGGGCCAATGAGAGGGGTGGGCCCTTTGTTCAAGACACGGAGTCGAGACTTAAGGGAACAACCTCTCTACTAATCCCTAAAGCGGGTAGGAGTGAATTCCGTCTTGCAGAACTATGTTCCCAGCTATCTACCCGGTTTTATCCCTAAAATGGGAGGCTTATCGAGTCGGCAATCTCGAGCCACTCTCACCCATGCAAATCTAAGGATAATCCGAATAAACAGGAGTCCATAGAACGCTCAGGATTAAGATCGAGTTACCTAGGTCATCGTATGAATATAGTCGATTAAGACGAGAAACGGAGTTATAAAGTCTAAGTGACTATTTCGCGGTCCAGTCTAATGCAAACTCATTGCATAGGGCGCCCCCACTCACATGTCTCCACATGAACGATTTATCACATCGTTTGTACTCTACAAAGTGGGTCGCGTCCATAGTGTCCCCGGGATAAGGTACCCAATCCTATCCTTATACTATAGACTGTTCTGGCTATAACTTGAACTTCATCCACTTTTATGTCACACATAAAGTTCAAATATTCATCCTATAGCCAAGGGTTCTTTATTGGATTAAGGTTACACAATACACAATAGTCAATAACACCTTTACTGAATAAATTTCAATAACAACTTTATTGTGAAATAGAGTATACATTCAGTTTACAAAACCACGAGTTTTAGGACATTAAACCCAACAATTTCAACTCCACCTATCACCATTATTTAAAGCCTTTGCAAGAAGGCATTTGGTAAGCATTGTTTCATTTTTTGGAATCTCACCAAAAGGAAACTCAAAAATCCTCTCAACCTTCTCTCAACTTCTCTCCATTCCCTTTACCAAATAAGTGCCATTACTCTCCCTCTACCTAAGAAGAACAACCGAGAAGGCCTTTCGGAGGTGTCCTAATTGTTTGAGGTTCGGTGAGATCGTGATCGTTGAGATCGAGAACGCGAAGTGTTCGTGGCCGGAGAAGGAAATCATAAATAAAGGTTCTTCAACAAGTAAGTATATTCTTGTTGTTTTTCCTTCTAAATTGCATGTTTAGCCTAGTTTTTATAGGATAGAAATGATTTTGAGAAAATATTTTCATAACGAAATCACGACGATTCAATCGTTTTTCCGCTGCGGGAGTTTTATTCCCTTCAATTGGTATCAGAGCCAAGTTGGCTTCTTCATTGTCAAAACTAATATTCTTAAAATTAAGTGGGTTGTACTTCAATTTCATGTGATGAATTGTTGTTTTGCAAAAATGGATGTTTCGATTTTGGCATTTTGTTTATATTTATTTTCTGTTGATTAGATCAATGTAAAGGCCCTTGTTTTTCTGGGCAATTAGAAAATAAATCGAGTCTATAAGTCCTTGTCTTGGATGACAAGAGTTGCTGTGAAGAAATCGAAGCGAAAACGGGCTAGAAACGACGAAGAAAAGGAGTTTGCTAATCTATCGACGGTGTTGAGACGTTGTTCTTCGGCCTCTCAACGTTGTCCGTGCGGTACCAGGCTGAGCTACAGGTCAGTGTTGCATCGCTGAGGTGTTGGGTATGCTGAGGACAACGTTGGACGCTGCAGCGTTGCAACGCTGCGTGCGTTGAGGGGCGGTTCGCGGACGGTTCGCGCGAAGACGTGGGAGGTGAAGCAGTTGAAGCTTCGTGGGGCATAATTTAGATTTATTTTTTTATTTTATTAATTTGTGAAATGTAATTTTATTTAAATTAATTTTATTAATTAATATTAATATAAAAGTTATATTAATGTTAATTAATTCAATTAATGTCCCTAAGTGCCAAAATCGATCCAATTTTTGCTATTTATTTATTTTATGCATGAGATGTATGAAATTAATTATTCTATGTGCATAATGTATGTCATATAGATTTAAAATCTCACCTTAGATTAAACATTTCATGCATCATATTTATATTATAAGTGTTATAATATATAGTATGCATGATAGGTTTATATTATAAGAGTTATAATATAAAGTTTGAATGTTTTATTTATTTAATATAAGTGTTATATTTCTTAGATTAAAAGCATGCTCATGCATTTAATTCATGTGATGAATGTATGTTATAGTATATTATTATTCATGTGATGAATGATCAAACACTATAACATAGAAATGCATGTAACTTAAGTTAATTAGTAGTTTTAAAATGTTTAGAACTTGAATAATTAGACTTAGGTTGTCTAGTTCTAATAAGATTAGAATTAGGAAATCAAATATGACCTTTGAATGGTGACTGATAATTAACTCTGTCTAAGGAAGATTCTGTCTAAGGTTGGGGTATTTAAGCTGACGCTTTGCGAAACACCCCTACGTGGGAACCGACCTGAGAGTGAATTTGGTCCAGAGATTCATCGGTTATATTATCTTGAGTGTCGTTAATTAAAAGTTGATTAATTTACTCACATAGACCTATGTTAATGATGTGATTATAGACTTAGGCTAATCCAATATAAGAGTTATATTGGTAGACTTAGGTAAATTATAGCCGATTTATCTAGGTCAACCCCGATTAATTTAAAGTGTTGAGTGGGAGGAAATAAAGTGTATAAGATATATTTGATTTTCCGACCACAAATCTCTGTTAAAGTCCATACCGTGAGAATCATACTCGGCCTCGTGGCGCAAATGGGAGCGTCCCCCTTCGGATGGTATTTGTATGGATCAATATCAACGTGGATGGAGAGAGTACTTATAGTGAGTGGGAGTGGAACCTGTGAAAACGGGACCCACGGTCTCTTCTTTCGATTCACACCGTGAGACGCCTATGATCCGCCTGCTAGTTTGGCCTGAACCAGACAATCCCTTCGGAAGGCCTTGATCATAAGAGTCGGAACACCGTGAATTCCCGAAAGGGATACAGTTTCCTTGTTGGTTTTCCTTCTTGGTTCACCCTTCGGTGGCTATTGTTTGGACAGATACTTGGAAACATAAAGATTGAGGGTGGCACTCACGGGATTCATTAAGAGTTAGTGGTTTTAGACCGAAAAATGGTAACTAGACGCCTAATAGAATAAGAGTTATTCTGGTATTAGGGTCTGGTCGAGAAAGTCTCGTCCTAGGGGAGGAGTGTTTCTGTTCACCCTTTGGTGGCGGTCATTCTAAACCTTTGGGGTATTATTAAAAATTTTAATGACCTAGGGATCATAGGATAAAATTTTGCTAAAACTTGATTGGATTTCAAAAGTTTTTGCGAGACTGACACAAAGTTTTTACTTATTTTTTAGCAAAATGTCTAGCTCAATAATAGCCTTGTTAGCTTCCGGCAAACTAGTGGGAGATAACTACCAAACATGGAAAAACAATATAAACACAATTCTAGTAACTCACAACCTAAAGTTCGTGCTCACTGAGGAGTGTCCTCAGGTGTCGGGCTCGACCGCGTCACGAAGTGTTCGTGATGCCTACGATCGATGGATCAGGACCAATGAAAAGGCCAAGGTCTATATCATTGCCAGCTTGTCTGAAGTATTGGCAAAGAAGCATGAGTTGATGATCACCGGCAAGGAGATCATGGAATCCTTGCAGGAAATGTTTGGACAACAGATTTTTCAGGTTCGGCATGATTCGCTCAAACACGTCTTCAACGCGCAGATGAAAGAAGGGACGTTTGTCCGTGAACATGTTCGGGACATGATGACCCACTTTAATCTAGCTGAGATGAACGGAGCTTCGATCGATGAGTCGAGCCAGGTCAACTTTATTCTAGAGACTCTTCCGAAGAGTTTCATTCAATTTCGTAGCAATGTTGTTATGAACAAAATTAGCAACACTCTGACCACCCTTCTCAATGAACTACAGAACTTCCAGTCCTTGATGAGGATCGGGACACTGGAAGCTGAGGCAAATGTTGCCTTCAGGTTCTTTCAAAGGGGTTCGACCTCTGGGACTAAATCTATAACCTCTCCAGGTCCGAAAAGGAAGAAAAAGAAGATGAAGAAGGGTAAAACTGACTGTGTTGCCGCCCAAAAGGACAAAAAGGTCAAGGAAGTTGCAGAGAAAGGAAAGTGTTTCCACTACAATGAGGATGACCACTGGAAGCGTAACTATCCCAAGTTCCTTATCGACCGGAAGAAATAAGGTAAATGTGATTTAGTGGTTAAAGAAACCTGTTTAATGGAGAGTAATGACTGTGCCTGGATACTTGATTCAGGCGCCACTAACCATGTTTGTTCTTCTTTTCAGGGAATTGGTACTTGGCAGCAGCTGCGAGAGGGTGAGATAACACTACGGGTTGGATCCGGGGAAGTTTTCTCTGTTGCAGCGGTTGGCACGGTGAAGCTTTATTTTTGCAGGAAGTACTTATTATTAGATAAGTTGTGCATAGTGCCAGGGTTTACTAGAAACCTTGTTTCTATTTCCTGTCTTATTGAACATTGTATTACAGTTTCTTTTGAATCGAATAAAACATTTATTTCTTTCACAGGCAACTTATTGTGTTCAGCTTCGCTTGAGAATAACATGTACGTTTTGAAACCTAATTTGGTCAAAAGTATTTTGAATACTAAATTATTTAAAACGGCAGAAACACGATCTAATAGAGTGAAAGTTTCTCCTAAAGAAAATGCCCATCTTTGGCATCTAAGGTTAGACCACATTAATCTCAATAGGATTGAGGGACTAGTGAAGAGTGGACTTCTAAGCGAATTGGAAGAAAACTCTTTACCGGTGTGTAAGTCATGCCTTGAAGGCAAAATGACCAAACATCTTTTTAGTGAAAAAGGATATAGAGCCAAAGAGCCCCTTGAGCTTATACATTCTGACCTCTGTGGTCCGATGAGTGTTAAATCACGAGGTGGCTACGAATACTTTGTATCTTCCATAGATGACTATTAAAGGTATGGGTGTATTTACCTAATGCATAGGAAGTCTGAAACTCTTGAAAAGTTCAAGGAGTACAAGACTGATGTTGAGAACCTGTTAGGTAAAACAATAAAAACACTTCGATCGGATCGAGGTGGAGAGTATATGGACACTGAATTCCAGGACTATATGATAGAACATGTAATCACGTCCCAACTCTCAGCACCTGGTATGCCACAGCAGAATGGTGTATCAGAGAGGAGAAACAGAACCCTGTTGGGCATGGTTCGGTCGATGATGAGTTATGCTCGTCTCTCTAATTCTTTTTGGGGTTACGCAGTGGAGACCGCGGTCCATATTCTGAACAACGTTCTGTCGAAAAGTGTTTGTGAAACACCTTTCGAACTCTCGAATGGACGTAAAGGCAGTTTACACCATTTCATAATTTAGGGATGCCCGACCCATGTGTTGGTGTCAAACCCGAAAAGGTTTGAACTCCGTTCAAAATTGTGCCTCTTTGTAGGTTACCCAAAATAGACTAGGGGTGGTCTGTTTTACGATCCTATGGAAAATAGGGTGCTTGTGTCGACAAACGTCACTTTCCTTGAGGAATACCACGTAAGGGATCATTTACCTAGAAGTAAAATTGTGCTAAACAAAATGGACAGTACATCAACAAGAGTTGCTGATGGGGTTAGTACGTCAACAAGTGTTGTTGATCCTAGCACGTCTAGTCAAGTCCGTTCTCAACAGTTGAGAATGCCTCGACGTAGTGGAGGGTTGTGAGATAGCCTGAACGTTACATGGGTTTAGCTGAAATCCAAGTCGTCATCCCTGATGATGGCAACGAAAATCCATTGACCTATTATCAGGCAATGGCAGACGTTGACAAGGACAAATGGATTAAAACTATGGACCAGGAAATGGAGTCGATGTACTTCAATTCTGTCTGGGAGCTTGTGGATCAACCTGATGGGGTAAAACCTATAGTTTGCAAATGGATCTACAAGCGTAAACGTGGCGCAGATGGGAAGGTGAAAACCTTCAAAGCACGACTAGTGGCAAAGGGTTTTACCTAGGTTGAAGGGGTTAACTATGAGGAAACCTTTTCACATGTTGCCATGGTAAAGTCGATCAGGATCCTTCTGGCCATTGCCGCATATTATGACTATGAGGTATGGAAGATGGATGTCAAGACAACCTTTCTGAATGGAAAACTTGATGAGACCATCTACATGGATCAGTCCAAAGGGTTCATTGCCCAAGGCCAAAAGCAAAAGGTTTGTCGGCTTCATAGGTCTATTTATGGACTAAAACAAGCCTCGAGGTCTTGGAATATAAGGTTTGATGAGGCGATCAAATCTTATGGCTTTGATCAGAATGTTGACGAGCCTTTTGTCTACAAGAAAATTGTCAACAGCATTGTCGCATTTCTGATATTTTATGTGGATGATGTCCTTCCCATTGTGGATGAGGCAAGATTTCTTACGACGTAAGGAACTGGCTGGCTTCGCAATTCCAAATGAAAGATTTTGGAGAAGCACAATATGTTCTAGGTATCCAGATTGTCCGGAATCGGAAGAACAAAAAGCTGGCCATGTCTTAGGCGTCTTATATTGACACGTTGTTGTCTAGATATAAGATGCAGAACTCCAAGAAGGGCTTGTTGCCTTTCAGGAATGGGGTTTTCTTGTCTAAGGATCAATGTCCTAAGACTCCTCAAGAGGTTAAGAAGATGAGACGAATCCCTTATGTTTCAGATGTTGGGAGCCTCATGTATGTCATGTTGTGTACTAGGCCCGACATCTGTTACGCAGTTGGGATTGTCAGTAGGTATCAATCCAATCCAGGATTAGATCAACTGACAACCATAAAGGACATCCTTAAGTATCTTAGGAGAACGAGGAACTACAACCTTGTGTATGGGAGTGGGGATTTGATCCTTACAGGATACAAAAACTCTGACTTTCAGACCGATAAGGATTCTACGAAGTCCACTTCGAGGTTAGTCTTCATTCTGAATGGAGGAGCTGTAGTGTGGCGAAGCATCAAGTAGGGATGCATCGCTGATTCCATGATAGAAGCCGAGTATGTTGTGGCTTGTGAAGCTGCAAAGGAAGTTGTTTGGCTTATGAAGTTCATTACAGATTTAGAAGTTGTTCTAACTATGAACTCGTCGATCACACTGTTTTCTTGCAATAGTGGTGCTGTAGCCAACTAGAGAGATCCTCAGAGTCATAAGAGGGGCAAGCACATTGAGCGAAAATATCACTTGATACGAGAGATTGTGCATCGCGGAGACGTTACAGCCACACAAATAGCGTCGGAGCACAACGTTGCTGATCCATTTACAAATGCCCTCACGGCTAACTTGTTTGAGGGTCACCTAGAGAGTCTAGGTCTTCGAGTGCTTCCTGACTAGGGCAAGTGGGAGTACTGTAAAGGGTATTCAATGCCCTAGTTTGTTGTATTACATTATTCTATTACTGTACATTTGAGTCCGTGTCGTTCGTGGCATGAGATGCTGTGAAGAAATTGGAGAGGAAACAAGCAAGAAACGACGAAGAATAGAAAGAGGAGCGTGTTGTTCTGTCGACAGCGTTGAGACGTTGTTCATCGGCGTCTCAACGCTGCAATTGCGGGCGGAGGCTTGGCTGCAGAGCAGCGTTGCAATGTTAAGCGTAGCGTTTCAACGCCGAGGCGTGGAGCACGCGGGGTGTGACGTTGAACGCTGCAGCGTTGCAACGCTGCAAACGTAGTGGGCAGTTCGCGAGGCCACTTTTCGTCAATCGTGGGCGGTTGGTGATAAATTTCAACTTGGGGCACTTCTATTTTTGTTTTATTTAAATTTCATTTTTGTATAATGTATTTATTATTTAATTATTTAATTTAATTAATTAATATTAATATAAATTTTATATTAATATTAATTAATTAAATAAATGCCCCTAAGTGCCAAAACCGGTCCATTTTTGCTATTTAATTATTTTATGCATGAGATGTATGATTTAATTAAATTCTATGTGCATAGTGTATGTCATATAGATTTAAAATCTCACCTTAGGTTAAACATTTCATGCGTCATTTATATTATAAGTGTTATAATATAGAGTCTGCATGATAGATTATATTATAATTGTTATAATATAATTAATTGCATGCTTTAATTTAATTAAATATAAGTGTTATATTTTTTAGATTAAAGTATGCTCATGCATTTATTTTCATGTGATGAATATTTATGTTATAGTACAGTTATTCATGAGATGAATGATCAAGCACTATAACATAGAAATGCATGCAACCTAAGTTAATTATTAGTTTTAAAGTGTTTAGAACTTGAATAATTAGAGTTAGGTTTTCTAGTTCTAATAAGATTAGAATTAGGAAATCAAAGTATAATCTTTGAATGGTGACTGATTAGTAACTCTTTCTAAGGAAAGTTTTGTCTAAGGCTGGGGTATTTAAGTTGACGCTTGTGGAACACCCCTACCTGAAAACCGACCTAGTGAATTCGGTCCGGAGATTCTTAGGTTATATTTTTCGTGAGTGTCGTTAATTAAAAGTTTATTAATTTACTCACATAGACCTAAGTAATAATGTGAATATAAACTTAGGCCTAATACAATATAAGAGTTATATTGGTAGACTAAGGTAAATTTTAGTCGGTTTATCTAGGTCAATCCCGAAATATATAAAGCGCTGAGTGGGAGGAAATAAAGTGTATAAGATACGCTTAATTTTTCGACCACAAATCTCCGTAAAGTCCGCACCGTGAGATCCATACTCGGCCTTGTGTCGCAAATGGGAGCGTCCCCCTTCGGATGGTATTTGTATGGATCAATATCATAGTGGATGAAGAAAGTACTTATAGTGAGTGGGAATGAGACTTGTGAAAACGGGACCCATGGTCTCTTCTTTTGATTCACACCGTGAGACCCTATGATCCGTCTGCTAGTTTGGCTTGGACCAGACAATCCCTTCAGAGGGCCTTGATCATGGGAGTCGGAACACCGTGAATTCCCGAAAGGGATACAGTTTCCTAGTTGGTTTTCCTTCGTAGTTCACCCTTCGATGGCTATTGTTTGGACGGATACTTTGGAAACTTAAAGATTGAGGGTGACACTCACGGGATTCATTAAGTGTTAATGAATTCGACCAAATAATGGTTTGGACGCCTAATGAAATAAGAGTTATTCTAGGATTAGGGTCTGGTCGAGAAAGTCTCGTACTAGAGAAGGAGTGTTTCTGTTCACCCTTCGGTGGCGGTCATTCTAAACCTTTAGGATATCATTACAAATTTTAAATGACCTAGGGATCATAGGATTAAATTTTGTTAAAACATGATTGGATTTCAAAAGTTTATGCGAGACTGACACAAAATTATATTTGACTTTTTCATAAAAAATATCTAGCTCAATAATCGTTTTACTCGCTTCGGATAAATTAGTGGGAGATAACTTCCAAACGTGGAAAAACAATATTAACACGATTCTTGTAACCGACGACCTAAAGTTCGTGCTTACTGAGGAGTGTCCTCAATTGCCGACCTCGACTGCATCACGAAGTGTTCGTGATGCATACGATTGATGGATCAGGGCAAATGAAAAGGCCAAGGTCTATATCATTGCCAGCTTATCTGAAGTCTTGGCAAAGAAGCACGAGCTGATGATCACCGCTATGGAGATCATGGAGTCGTTGCAGGACATGTTTGGACAAAAGTCCTTTCAGGTCAGGCATGACTCACTCAAACATGTCTTCAACACCCGAATGAAAGAAGGGGCGTCTGTCCGTGAACATGTTCTAGACAGGATGACCCACTTTAATTTGGCAGAGATAAACGGAGCTTTGATCGATGAGTCGAGCCAGGTCAGCTTTATCTTGGAGACTCTTTCGAAGAGTTTCCTTTAGTTTCGTAGCAATGTTGTTATGAACAAAATTAGCTACACTCTAACCACTCTTCGGAACGAGCTACAGAACTTTCAGTCCTTAATGAGGATCAGGACACCGAAAGCTGAGGCAAATGTTGCCTACAGGTCCTATCACATGGGTTTGACATTTGGGACTAAATCTATTGCTCCTTCTCGCCCGAAAGGGAAGAAGAAAATGAAGAAGGTTAAAGCTGACCGAGCTGCCGCCCAAAAGGGCAAGAAGGTAAAGGAAGTTGCAGAGAAAGGAAAGTGTTCCACTACAATGGGGACGACCACTGGAAGAGAAACTATCCAAAGTTCCTTGTCGAGAGGAAGAATCAAAGTAAATGTGATTTACTAGTAACTGAAACATGTTTAGTGGAGAGTAGTGACTTTGCCGAGATATTGGATTTGGGCACCACTAACCACGTTTGTTATTCTTTTCAGGGAATTAATTCCTAGCAGCATCTGCGAGAGGGTGAAGTGACTCTACGGGTTGGAACCGGGGAAATAGTCTATGCTGCAGCAATCGACAAAGTGAAGCTTTATTTTGGCAGAAATTATATTTTGTTACACAATATGTACATAGTTCCAGGGTTTACTAGAAACCTCGATTCTATTTCCTGTATTCTAGAACAATGAATATCCGTTTCTTTCAAAGGCAATAAAGCGTTTATTTCTAGAAATGGTAACTTTATTTGTTCTGCTTCACTTAAGTCTAATTTGTATGTTTTAAAACCTAATTCGGTCAAAAGCATTTTGGACACTGAATTATTAAAAACTACAGAAGCACGAACTAAAAGAGTTAAAGTTTCTCCAAAAGAAAATGCACATCTTTGGCATCTAAGGTTAGGCCACATTAATCTTAATAGGATTGAGCGACTAGTGAAGAGTGGACTTCTAAGTCAGTTGGAAGAAAACTCTTTACCGGTGTGTGAGTCATGCCTCGAAGGCAAAATGACCAAACATCCTTTTAGTGGAAAAGGATATAGAGCCAAAGAGCCCTTGAGCGTATACATTCTGACCTCTATGGTCCGATGATTGTTAAAGGACGAGGTGGTTATGAATACTTCGTATCTTTCATAGATGATCATTCGAGGTATGGGTATATTTACCTAATGTATAGGAAGTCTAAAACTGTTGAAAAGTTCAAGGAGTACAAGACTGAGGTTGAGAACATGTTAGGTAAAACCATAAAAACACTTCGATCGGATCGAGGTGGAGAGTATATGGACACAACATTCAAGGACTATATGATAGAAAACGGAATTACGTCCCAACTCTCAGCACCGGTATGCCACAGCAGAATGGTGTATCGGAGAGGAGAAACAGAACCCTGTTGGACATGGTTCGGTCGATGATGAGCTATGCTCGTCTCCCTGATTCTTTTTGGGGTTACGTAGTGGAGACTACAGTTTATATTTTGAACAACGTTTCGTCGAAGAGTGTTTGTGAAACACCTCTCAAACTCTGGAATGGACGTAAAGGTAGTTTACACCATTTCAGAATTTGGGGATGCCCTGCCCATGTGTTGGTGTCAAATCCGAAGAAGTTGGAACCCCGTTCAAAATTATGCCTATTCGTAGGTTACACAAAAGAGACTAGGGGTGCTTTATTTTTCGATCCTAAGGAAAATAGGGTGTTTGTGTCGACAAACGCCACATTCCTTGAGGAAGACCACATCAGGGATCATTTGCCTAGGAGCAAAATCGTGTTGAATGAAATGGACAGTACATCAATAAGAGTTGCTGATGGGGCTAGTACGTCAGCAAGTGTTGTTGATCCTAGCACGTTAAGTCAAGTTCGTTCCCAATAGTTGGGAATGCCTCGACATAGTGGGAGGGTTGTTAGACAAACTTAACGTTACATGGGTTTAGCTGAAACCCAAGTTGTCACTCTTGATGATGACTACGAGGATCCATTGACCTATGAACAGGCAATGGCAGACGTTGGCAAGGACGAATGGATTAAAGCTATGAACTAGGAAATGGAGTCGATGTACTTCAATTCTGTCTGAGAGCTTGTGGATCAACTAGATGGGGTAAAACCTATAGGTTGCAAATGGATCTACAAGCGTAAACGTGGCGTAGATAGGAAGGTGCAGACCTTCAAAGCACGACCAGTGGCAAAGGGTTTTACATAGGTCGAAGGGATTGAATATGAGGAAACCTTTCACCTGTTGTCATGGTAAAGTGGATCAGGATCCTTCTGGCTATTGCTGCATATTATGACTATGAGGTATGGTCGATGGATGTCAAGACCACCTTTTTGAATGGCAACCTTGACGAAACCATCTACATGGACCAACCCAATGGGTTCATAACCCAAGGCAAAGAGCAAAAGGTTCGTCAGCTTCATAGGTCCATTTATGCACTGAAACAAGCCTCGAGGTCTTGGAATATAAGGTTTGATGAGGCGATCAAATCTTATGGCTTTGATTAGAATGTTGACGAGCATTGTGTCTACAAGAAAATCGTCGACAAAACTGTCGCATTTCTGATATTGTACGTGGATGATATACTTCTCATTGGAATGCGGTAGGATTTCTTACTGACGTAAAGAAATGGCTAGCTTCGCAATTCCAAATGAAAGATTTGGGAGAAGCTCAGTATGTTCTAGGTATCCAATAGTTCGAAACAGGAAGAACAGAACGTTGGCCATGTCTCAAGCGTCTTATATTGACAAGATGTCTAGATAGAAGATGCAGAACTCCAAGAAAGGCTTGCTGCCTTTCAAGCATGGGGTTCACCTGTCTAAGGATCAATGTCCTAAGACTCCTCAAGAGGTCGAGGATATGAGATGGATCCCCTATGCTTCAGATGTAGGAAGCCTTATGTATGTCATGTTGTGTACTAGGCTTGACATTTGTTATGCAGTAGGGATTGTCAGTAGGTATCAATCCAATCAAGGATTAGATCACTGGACAGTCATAAAGGCAATCCTCAAGTATCTTAGGAGAACGAGGAACTACAACTTGGTGTATGGCAGTGGAGATTTGATCCTTACGTGATACACAAATTCTGACTTTAGACCGATAAGGATTCTAGGAAATCCAATTCGGGGTCAGCTTTCATTCTAAATGGAGGAGTTGTAGTATGGTGAAGCATCAAGCAAGGATGCATCGCTGATTCCACTATGGAAGCGGAGTACGTTGCGGCTTGTAAAGCTGCAAAGGAAGCTGTTTGGCTTAGGAAGTTCATGAAGGATTTGGAATTTGTTCCAAATATGAACTTGTCGATCACGCTGTTTTGTGACAACAGTGGTGTTGTAGCCAACTCCAGAGAGCCTCGAAGCCATAAGAGAGGCAAACACATTGAGCGGAAGTATCACCTGATACGAGGGATTGTGCACCGCGGCGACGTGACAGTCACGCAGATAGTGTCGGAGCACAACGTTGCTGATCCATTTACAAAGGCCCTCACGGTTAAGGTGTTTGAGGGTCACCTAGAGAGTCTAGGTCTTCGAGTACTTCCTGACTAGGAAAAGTGGGAGATATGTAAACGGGTATTCAATGTCCTAGTTTATTGTATTACTTCATTGTAATTTATGTACATTTCAGAAATGTATATGCTCCACTAGCTTAGTCACAGTGGGAGTTTGTTTGGATGTTTGTCCTAATCTCGTTTAGTTTGTAAATTTTACATTTGAAATTAATAAAAGTTATTTATTTCATCATTTTATGTCTCGCAATTCTTACAAACTTTGTCCAATAAACTAAGCTCCATGGACATTGAATATATGAGAGAACTAGAACTTGAACGATGTGTAATGGACACAAAGGGAGGATCACATTCGAGTTAATAACCCGAACGGTCTACGGGTGCCCACCCTCTCAATGGAACGAGAGGGTTGTTGTTAGTTGGACCATTACAACGTTATTGTTCATTAGAGAAGCAGTGGGGACTTAAGGAACAAGAAGTAGACACAGGGGTAAAACAGTAATTTGACCCAACAGTGTCTACGAACAACCTGTGAAGGGTCGACTCATGGGTATTGGTTATATCAGTGGACACATCTTGTCTTACACTAACGGGAGTGCAGCTACGGGCTTTAGTGGAGTGTTACCGTAGCTAATGAATTTTGATTAACCGGGTCAAAGAGTTTGATAGGTTAATCTCGGATCATTGGAGCTCGTCACTATAGGTCCATAAAGTCCCTCGGTTGGCTCAAACTGGATTAATAGAAGGTTTACTATTTTGGTGTGAATTTGAAGTGTTCAAGTTCACTAAAGGGAAATTATGTCATTTATATGAGATATGAATGATATATTATATAGTTTAATGTGAATGAGATTCATAATAAACTATAGGTTAGCCTAATTGTCGAATTAGGGCTAATTTAGAGAAATTAGATTGAGAGATATTAAATTGGATGTGATTCAATTTAAAAATCCACAATAATACAAATGCGATTTGTAAAATGAGATATGAGATATCTTATAATATGTGATTATGCAATTATGATTTACATAACCTATGGTTGTGGTAAAATGGTAAAATGGTAAATAGGTGGAGATTTCAACTCCACCTATCACCATTATTTAAACCCCTTTGCAAGAAGGGGAAGATGATCATTTGCTCATTTTTGGATTTCTCACAAAAAGAAACAACCAAATTCTCTCTCAAAAAGCTCTCTCAATTTCTCCTCCCTAAACCAAAGAAGGATCCCACAATCCTCCTTTTGCCTAAGGAAGAACAACCGAGAAATAAGTGGTGGTGTCTAGTTTGGTGTTCATGTGAGGAGATCGAGATTCTTGAGAACGAGTACAAGAAGAGTTCATGACCAACGAAAGGAAAGCTTGAAGATCGTCTTCAACAAGTAAGTATCATTCTAACTTGTTGTTTTTCCTTCTAGAAAAGTATGTTTAATCTATACTATTAGATTGTTAATTTTAACAAAATTAAAATTGCACAATGATACCACGACGATTCGATCGTCTTCCGTTGCACTAAGACTCTAATTCCCTTCATTAATATGAATCATATTCACATTAAACGGTATATTATATTGATTATATCACATATAATCGATATAACTCCCATTTACGAAATTGAACACTTCAAATTCACTCCAAAACTTTATATCCTGATATATCCATATTGAGCCAACGGAAGGACCTAATGCACCTACAGTTCATGAGCTCCAACGATAGAGATTAACTGATCAAACTCTTTGATCGAGTTAATTAACATTCATTAACTACGAGTCACTTCACTATAGACTGGCAACTGTACTCTCCTCATTGTAGGACAAGTTGTGTCCATTGATTTAACCAATGCCCGTGAGTCGACACTTCATCGGTTGTTCGTAATCACAGCTGGGTCAAATTACTGTTTTACCCCTTTGATTACTCCTGCTTCTTAAGTATCATTGATCCTCTAATGAACAACTTGTTTACGGGTCTACTATAAACAAATTCCCTCTCAGGCCAGTGAGAGGGTAGGGCCCCATTGTTTAAGACTTGGATTCAACCCTTAAGTGAACAACCGATCGAATTTGCCTAGCTCAGGAATGAGTGAATTCCATCTTGCCGAGTTAAGTTCCCAACTCCCCTCAAGGTTTTGTCCCTGAGAAGGTTGGCTTATTGAGTTGGCAACTCTAGTCACTCTCACCCATACTAGTCTAAGGGCAAACCTCTGCAGATAGGAGTTCGTAACCCGCTAAGGATTCAGGTCGAGTCACTATTGGTCATCTATGAATTATTAGACCTAATATGTTAACGGTGTTACATCATTAGGCTAATAGTTTGCGACCTGATCTTGTACGAACTCATCGCAAAGGATGCCCCCATTTGCATATCGTAACCCGCTTAGGATCGACTCGTTTGTATCAAATACAAAGTGGGGTGCACCCATAGCGTTACCAGGATGAGGTTCCCAACCTTATCCATGTACTATAGACCATTTGGGTTACATACTTGAACATGACCCTACCTAAGTGTCTACTATATACTGTTTAAGTTCTCATAATCATAACCATAGAGCTTAGTTTATTGGATTTATGTTTTAAATGTGAAAATACAAGAAACGATGAACAATAACTCTTTATTTATTTTCTCGAAAAATTATAAACTACACGAGTTTAGGGCATAAAGTCTCAACAATCTTTTCTACAACCAACAAGAAAACAAAATGCTTGTATTGACAAATGCTACTTTCTTGGAGGAAGACAACATGAGAGATCACAAACCACATAGTAAATTACAATGAAGCTACTAAAGAGTCAACAAGAGTTGTTGACCAAGTTGGGCCTTCTTAGAGAGTTCATGAAGAAGCCAATATTTCGAGTTAGTCTCGTCATTCTCAATCGTTGAGAATTCCTCGACGTAGTGGGAGGGTTTTGTCACAACCAGACCATTACTTGGGTTTAATTGAAACTCAAGTCGTCATACCAGATGATGGCATAGAGGATCCGTTGACCTAAAAATAGGCAATGAATGACATAGACAAGGACATGTGGTTTAAAGCCATGAACCATGAATGGAGTATATGTATTTCAATTCAGTATGGGATCTTGTAGACCAAACTGAAGGAGGAAAACCCATAGGGTTTAAATGGATCTATAAGAGAAAGAGAGATGCAGCTGAAAAGGTCCAAACCTTTAAAGCTAGACTCGTAGCAAAGGGTTTTACCTGAAGGGCACAGGCTAACTATGAGAAAACTTTTTCTCTTGTTGCTATGTTTAAGTCTGTAAGGATTCTCTTGTCCATAGTCACGTTTTATTATTAGAAATATGACAAATAGATGTCAAGACTTCCTTTTTGAATGATAATCTTGAAGAGAGCATTTATATGTCTCAGTCTGAGGGGTTCATTACCCAAGGTCAGGAGCAAAAGGTTTGCAAGCTTAATCGATTCATTTATGGGACCTTGTGTATAAGATTTGATACTACAATCAAGTCTTATGGTATTGATCAACATGTTGATGAACCTTGTGTATACAAGAAAATTATCAATAGTAAAGTAGCTATCTTAGTACTTTATGTGGACGATATCCAGCTCATTGGAAATGATGTAGGATTCCTATCTGATATAAAGAAATGGTTGGCATCCCAATTCCAAATGAAGGATTTAGAAGAGGCGAGTATGTTCTTGGGATCCAAATCGTTAGGAATTGCAAGAATAGAACGCTAGCTTTGTCTCAAGCATCGTATATCGACAAAATGTTGATACGATTTTCGATGCAGAACAATAAGAGGGCTTATTACTTTTCAGGCATGGAGTTCATCTGTCTAAGGAACAGTGTCCTATGACACCTCAAAATGTTGAGGATATGAGACGTATTCCCTATGTCTCTGCAATGGGTAGCCTAATGTATGTTATGGTGTGCACTAGGTCTGACATTTATTATGCAGTGGGTATAGTAAGTAGGTGCCAGTCCTGTTGGGTTTTATCTCCCAAAACTCATGGTTTTGTAAACTAAATATACATTCTATATTGCAATAAAGTTGTTATTGAGGTTTATTCAATAAAGGTATTATTGAATAAAGTGAATTGTATTGTGTAACCCTAATCCAATAAAAAACCATTGGCTATAGGATGAATACTCAAACTTTATGTGTGACATAAAAGTGGATCAAGTTCAAGTTATAGCCAGAACGGTTTATAGTATAGGGATAGGGTTGGGTACCTTATCATGGGGACAATATGGATGCGACCCACTTTATAAAGTACAAACGATGTGATCCTAAATCGTTCATGTGGAGACATGTGAGTGGGGGCGTCCTATGCAATGAGTTTGCATAAGACTGTGCCGCGAAATAGTCACTTAGACTTTATAACTCTGTTTACTGTCTTAGACTTTATAACTCTGTTTACTGTCTTAATTGACTATATTCATACGATGACATAGGTAACTCGATCTTAATCCTGAGCATACTATGAACTCCTGTTTATTTGGATTATCCTTAGATTTGCATGGGTGAGAGTGGTCCGAGATTGCCGACTCAATAAGCCTCCCATTTCAGGGATAAGACCGGGTAGATAGCTGGGAACATAGTTATGCAAGATGGAATTCATTCCTACCCTCTTTAGGGATTAGTAGAGAGGTTGTTCCCTTAAGTGTTGACTCCAAGTCTTGAACAATGGGTCCACCCCTCTTATTGGCCCAAGAGGGATTTGGTTTGTTGGTTGGACCACAAACCAATTGTTCATTAGAGGATCAGTGGGACATAAGGAACAAGAAGTAATTACAAGGGTAAAACGGTAAATTTAACCCAGTTGTAATAACGAACGTGAAGGGATTGAATCCCGCAGCGGAAGCGATTGAGAATTGTGTGTTCATGATATTGTTACATAGATCTCATACAAGAACAAATTACTATGATTAAGCATGCAATTCTAAATAGGACAGCAAGAAGATTACCTTTGAAGAACGCTTTCTTCACGAGCTCCTTCTCCAACGATCACGATCTCAACAAAACGAACTCAATCTGTGTTAAATTCCGCCACTAGATCTTCTATGTTGTTCTCTAGGTGAGGGAGGAATGTGGGTTCCTTTAGGGTGAGATGTGGAGGTATGAGAGAATTGTATTTGGAACTCTTTCCAATGATAGAAAATGTGGAACTCTAGGGTTGCATGAAAAAATCCATCTCAAAGTTGCATCTTATGCAACTATTTATAGGGAAATAGGATGGAAATTATCATCCTATCCCTCCTTCATTCTCTCATTAGTATATAGTTAATTTGTGAATCTTATATATATTAAAACTATATATTATATCAATTATATCATATATAATTGATATAACACCTCAAATTATTAAATTGAACACTTCAATTTCATTCCTAACTTTATACCCTCTATCTTACCATGTTGAGCCAACGGAGGGACTTAATGGACCTACAGTTCATGAGCTCCAATGATGTGAGTTTAACTGATCAAACTCTTTGATCTGGTTAATCAATATTCATTAACTACAAGTCACTCCACTATAGACTTGTAGTTGCACTCTCCTCACTCTAGATTATACTTGATCCATTGATATTATCATTACCCATGAGTCACCCTTCACAGGTTGTTCGTAATCACAGTTGAGTCAAATTACCGTTTTACCCCTGTGATTACCTCTTTTTTCCTTAAGCACCACTGATCCTCTAATGAACAACAAGTCTATGGTCCTACCATAAACTCAAACCCTCTTAAGCTAGTTTCGAGGGTGGGGCCCCGTTGTTCAAGACCTGGACTAAGTTCTTAAGGGAACAACCCATCTAATTTCTTAGTCTAAGAATGAGTGAATTCCGTCTTGCAGAGTTAAGTTCCCAGTTACCTACTAGGTTCTGTCTTGAGAAGGTAGACTTATTGAGTCGGCTACAGGCCACTCACACCCATATTAGTCTAAGGACAAACCCCTATAAGCAGGAGTTCTTAACTTACTCAGGATTCAGGTCGAGTCACTAATGACCATCTATAAATTATCAGTCGTATCCTATTAACGGTGTTATACTGGTTAGGCTAATAATTTGCAGTCCGGTCTTGTATGAACTCTTCATACAGAATGCCCCCACTCGCATATCATCAACATGAATGAGTTGGATTACCTCATTTGTACTAATTACAAAGTGGGTTGTATCCATGGTGTTACCAGAATAAGGTTTCCAACCTCATTCTTATACCATAGACCATTTAGATTATACTCTTGAACACAATCCAAATAGTGTCCAAGATTCATTATAACCTTGCAGCTTAGTTTATTGGATTTATAAAGCGAGAAGATAATTCTATCAAATCAAATATCTCTTTATTCATTTGACTAAAATTACACAACTTTAGGGCACATGTTCCAACAGAACGATCTGTGAAGGATCAACTTACTAATCATAGTTCTATCGAGTGAACATAAATATATCTATAGTAAGGAGAGTGCAACCACTGGGCTTTAGTGGAGTGACCCGATGGTTAACGAATGTTGATTAGCTAGGCTAAAGAGTTTGGCTGGTTAATCTCGTATCGTTGGAGCTCATGATCTGTAGGTCCATTAGGTCTCCTTACTAGCTCAGACTATGCCTTGTAACATTTGAGAGAAAAGAATTTGAATTGTTCAAATTCGATTTTAGGAGAAAACGTTAATTATATGTGATATACTTAACGTGTCATAGATTAATTATGAATTAAACTATGATGAAGAAGAGATGAGTGTATTTAAATGTGATTTAAATATTGGTTCGGTTTATAACATGAATAGGGATTCATGTTCGAGCGGTCGATTTAAGAAATCAGGATTGGTCCAATTATTTAATTTGATATTTGATATTAAAATTAAATGAAAATTCAAATTGATTTTGGAAGTTTCAATTGGACCAAATTCATAAATGGTGAACAAGCAACTTTGATTTTGAAATTCACCATAGCACCTCCTTCTTGCTTAATTCTTCTCATCTTCCTGTTGACATCTTCTCCTAACTTGAACAAGCTTTTGGTTTCCTTTAATTGAAGAAGAAACACATGGATAAAGAAAATTTTACAGAAATTTTCTGGGTGGCTCGATTTGGAACCATTACACATTTTTCTTCCAAATTCTCTCAACTTTGGATCCCACAATTCGTTCCAAGGCCTGAGGATAGTAGGGAAGACATTAGAGGTGATCCACAAAGTGTTTATGACAAGAAATTGCCCACGGATTTGGAGAATTTTGAGTTAGAAAGGTATTTGTTCTTACTCTCTGTTTTTCCAGATTTGAGCATGGTATTTAGATTGCAAAATTGATCAACTTAGATTACTCAAGATCCTAAATTGCTTCTGATTTCTGAATATGGACTCTTTCAAGTCCAATCTAGGGTTATATCATTGGACCGTAGTTAAAAAAATCCTCAAGTATCTAAAGAGAACGATGGGCTACATGCTAGTGTATGGGGCTAAGGATTCAATCCTTACATGATACACTGACTCTAATTTCCAAACAGATAAGAATTCTAAAAAATCCACATTTGGATCCATGTTCACCTTTAACGGATAAGCTATAGCATGACAAAGCATCAAGCAAGGATGCAAAGTAGACTCCACGATGGAGGCTGAATATGTAGTTGCTTGTGAAGTAGCTAAAGAAGTTGTTTTGGCTTAGGAAGTTCTTGAGTGATTTGGAAGTTGTTCAAAATATGAAACTGCCATTCACCTTATACTGTAACAACAGCGGTGCAGTGGCAAACTCAAAAAAGAACCTGACAACCATAAACGAGGAAATCATATCGAGAAGAAGTATCACCTGATACAGAAGAAAGTGCAACGAGGAGATGTGATCTTCGCAAAGATCTCTTCGAAGCGCAACATTGCAGATATGTTTATGAAGACTCTCACGAGTAAAGTGTTTAAGGGTCATCTAGAGAGTTCAGGTCTGCGTTATATAGTGTAATCTAGGGTAAGTGGAAGATGTGTAATGGGTATATTGAGTTTTAGTTCATTATATTGTTGTATTCCCCACTGTTTTGGATTATATGTACCCCACTAACTAGAGTTTTAGTTCAAGTGGAAGTTTGTTAGGTTTTATGCTATAAAACTTGTAGATTGTAAATGTAAATTGTTCCTTATAATCAATAAAGTGTTATTGCACTTATTCAATAAGTGTTGTTGAATTTTATATTAGTTTTGCTTTAAAATAACCATAAATCTCATAAACTAATATTCTAGGTTGTATTATGTGTCTTGAACAGTATGTTGAGACATACGAGGATCAATGTTTAACAAGTAGCCTAAATGGTCTATAGTATAGGGATGAGGTTAGGTACCTTATCCTAATGATACTATGAATACAACCCACTTCGTATTTGATACAAATGCAACGATCCAATGTGTTCGTGTAGGTGACATGCGAGTGGGGGTATTCTATGTAATGAGTTTACATAAGACCGGATCGTGAAATAGTAACCAGTAGATGTAACTCCGATAACTATTTTGGTTTCTATTTCAATAGGATGACCTAGGCAACTTAATCTTAATCCTGAATGTATTATGAACTCTTGTTCGTGAGTGTCCTTTGATTTTTATGAGTAAGAGTGGTCAAATCGCTGACTCAATAAGCCTACAATTTTTGGGACAAGATCGAGTGGGGAGCAGGGAACATAATCACACAAAATGAAATTCAGTCCTTCCCGACTAAGGGTAATTAGATGGGTGTTGCTTTAAGTGGTGTCTCTGGTAAGGGTGTACAACTAACCCGGTAACTCGAGTAACCCGAACTACCCAACCCTAAACAGTAAGCATTGGGTTGGGTTAGAAATTTAGAGCATCGAAAAGTTTAGGTCGGTTCTCGGGTTGAATTTTTTAGGTTCGGGTTGATGCAACCCAACCCAAAGTTTACATTTTTTTAATTTTATTTTAATTACATATATACTTATAAATGAATTATTTATCAATTATTTATGGTTTTTTTTCTAGACTTCTAATAAATGTTAAGATATTATGAACTTTGAAGTTTGATATTTGAATTTTATGTGATCTTAATTATTAATTCAAGAAAAGAATATTTTAAGTAATTAAAAAATTATAAAAAATTAAAAAATTAACCCGCCGACCCAACCCAATCCAACCCGAAAATATTGAGTTGGGTTTGGTTGGGTACTCAAGAATAGGGTTGGTTGGGTTGAAGGAATGACCGACCCGAGTTGCTCCAAAAATCTCTCCCAACCCAACATAGCTTATGTACGCCCATAGTCTCTGGGACTTGAACAAAAGGCCCTGCCCTTTCATTGGTCCGAGAGAGTTTATGTTTAATTGTTGGATTATAAACAAGTTGCTCATTAGAAGAGCATTGGTACTTAAGATCATATATGTAACCCAAGGGTATAATGTTAATTTTGACCTAGCTAATGGTACCAACACTCGTGAAGGATTGACTTTCTGTTATTGGTCTATATTCATGGACACAGAAAAAGATCTGCAGTGAGAAGAGTGCAACTCCAGGTGTTTAGTAGAGTGTACCCGCAATTAACGAATGTTGATTAACTTGTTAATGAGATTAGTCAATTAATCTTCTATCGTTAGAGCTTCTGATTTGTAGGTCCATTTGGTCCACTTCCTAGCTCGTAAAAGGTTCTGAGATTGCTAGATCTTAATTGTAATTTGAAATGTTCAAATTCACATTGGGAATTAACTGATTTATGGAGATATATTATAATATAAAGTTTTTATGTTGATTGAAACTTTACAATATAAATCTAATTTTAGATATGATTAAAAAATTGTTAGAGAATTATTTGAAAGAGTTCAAATATTATTTTAATGCGAATAAGATTCATATTGAAAACTATAGGTTAAAATTTGATACACATAAGATGTATATTAAAACTATAGATTATGGGAGAATGATTAAATATGATGTAATCATGACAACCTAAATTAGATATGTGATATTTAATTTATAAATTAACTAATTTGTATGTTTAATTAAGTTAATTTAATTAATTGAACCTATAGGTTATGGGAGATATGCATTTAAATATGATTTAAATGGAAATTAGAATTAATTTAATTAATAGTTAATCAAATTAATTAATTTTAATTAAATTAAGTGAATTTAATTAAAAAGAAACGTGTGATATGCATGTTCCCATCTCTCCCACTCCCACTAATCTCTCCTTGATCTATTCATAAAATAGAGAGAGTTAGGAGAGCAGAGGTTGCTGGAAATCAACCGATCTGTATTCTCTCCTTGTGTTTGAAAGTTTCACATTCCCAAAATGGTCAAGAAAGGTTTCCCACCAACCTTTTTCTTAGAAACTCGGAGAATAGGAAGTTTTTTCATTGGTTGTGTTCTACTATTTCTTCCAAAAAGGGTTTTGGAATTAGCAGATCGTGAATCACAAAAAGGGTTTTTGATTTGAGTTTTTTCCTGTAAAAAAGTAAAATTTATAAACTTCTTTAGTTTAAAATTTTTCTCTAGAATATTTCTGTAATTTCAAATATGTTTTTCCATGCTTATAGTTTTATTTGTCAATGTAATGGGATTTTGGTTTCTAAAATAAAAACAAGTTTTACCATCGAATTGGCTTCCGCTAAGTATTGGAAATTTTGATTCTTTCACATCCAAGAAGTGATAGGTCCTTCATTGCATCTCCTCCTTTGCAACATCACTTTATCCCACCAAGTTAGTGTATAATCTTTCAAGTGAGTAATAACAAATATTACCTTTTTTCTCATCACTATAGTGGTGGTAAGAAAACACTAGTTCCATCTTTTGTTTTCCATGTTTCAAATATCTCCAGTGTGGATTTTCCATAAAAGAGTTGGATTTTAAGCTTGATAGTCCCAAGACAATTCTCCTTTGGTGGTTTTTCTTGTGGGCAAAGTCCTCTTCCCCTTCCTTCTCGACCTTGGTAACCTCCACAAGGGTATCCTATATCAAAATCATGGTTAGAATAATTATCATGTTGTTTGTTTTCCACCTCATAAGGATCCTCATGTTCTTCTTGAGGAGGAGGAATATTGGTTCTTCTTCTTGGCAATCCTTGCCTTAGTCCTTCAAGACCTTAAATTTGAGTGATCAACATTTGGATCGCTACATTTATGTTCTCAAATTTTTGAGTAAAAATGATAACTCTCCAAGAGTGTTATTTATCTCTATTCTTGCTATTAAACTTTGCATTGTTATGATTGATGTGTGCCTTTTAGTCCTTTCTCTTCCTAAATTCTGCATGATTGCTTGTGTTTTGATCATTAGTTGACCTTAGCATTAGCAATAAGTGAAATTATGATATTTGTGTCTTAATGGAACTATTTTGCTTGTTTAGGAAGAAGAAAGGTTGAAAAGAGAAGCTTTGCAAAAGCTAAAGGTTGTTCTAGAAAACATTGTTTCAGCAATCTGGAAGTTGGTTTTGCTTCATCAATCTGAAATGTTGTATTTGGCAGTTACTGTAGCACCTGCACAAGATTTTCTCAAATGAGCACGTGATTAACCAACTTATCACATCTAACTCTAGTTAGAAACACTTAGGCTTTAATTAGGGTTGACTTGACTTTGGTTCGGGTTCATTTGGGGCTTATAAAAGCATTGCATCATATCAATTAAAGTGTGGGAGACAAATGAGTATCATTTCCTGCTAGGACTTGTTCTACAAGGAAGAAATTCAAGAAGGAAGATCAAGAAAGGATCGTGTGGGCTTGAAGGCTTCATCAAAAAGGGATTTCTTACTTAGATCTATCTTTGTATCACTTTCTTTATCATAGATTACATTTTCCCTCTTTAACCCTTTCCTCTCTTGTATGAAACCTTGGGCCGAGAGCCTCTAGTTGTGTTGAACTTCATTTCTATCATTTAATTTGTAAAGATTATGCACTTTCATGTTTAATGGTTATGATTGAAGACCTTGTGAATGTCATTTGATTGTTGCTGAGTATATGAATGTCTCTTGATGTTGAAAGATTGGTTGTTGTAATTGTTTGAATGTTGGAATTAGATTTGGCCAATTTAATTTCCATCCCGTTTCTTTGTTTTGGAAAGAAGAGGAAATCGATTTACCATCTCCATTCTAGGATAAAATACTAATAGTAGTCTCGTGTCGAAGAAGGGAAGATTGGGAACAATCTCTTATCTAGAATATTAGTAAGAGCATATTAGGCATTTCGAATGGGAATTCACTTGGTGAAAATTTAGGAAAGTTTTGGGAAAAACTACCATGAACACTTGTTATGATGTCAAGAGTTTTGCATAGACTTAATAGGAAGCAACTAGCTACATAAGAGTCATTTGGTTTTGTGCCTACTTGTATTTAAAATGAACTCAAGCATCCCCACCACGTGAATATTTATTTCTTGTTATTTATATGCTTTCCTTTACTTCCCACACCATTTATCTTGCTTTTCTTTACTTGCTTTCATTTACCGCTTTCATTTATCACTTTCTTTACTTGCTTTCTTTTACTTGATTTCTTTACTTTTCTTGCATTTACTTTTCTGTCATTTAATTTCTTTGATCAAAACCAACTCTATCATTTTCTTTTCTTTTTGGTTAACTTAAAATTCATTGTAAAACACTTGAACTTGACTAAGAATCACATTTAGTCCTTGTGGAGACAATACTCTTATACTTATTACTTGTTGCAACAAGACTATGTATATTTGCATATTCTGAGGTGTGTTGTAACTAATTTATAACTATTTACCACGCACACATGCATCATGTTTTTGGTGTTTTCACCGGGGACTAGATTTGTTTGATTTTTTTTCCTGTTTGCGTTTGTTATAATGAATTTTTCTTTTAAGCTTTATTTAGACTTGCTAGAGTTGGATTTTCTGTTTTTCATGCACTTGAGTTGTGTATGAATGAGCGTCAACATTTAGAGTTCATCTTGGTTCCTGAAATTGAGAGAACCTATTGGAGGAGGTTAAGAGAGCAAAGAACCATTATACTAGATCAACAACCCCATAAGGAACCTCTAAATCCACTTGGACCAAATCAGGCGAATAGACAATCACCCATACTTGAAAATGGACCAGCTTAAGGAGCCCATCGGGCTGGAGCACCTGCTAATGGGATTGAGTTAGCATATGACTGCGAGAGAGCCATTAGAACTTATGCTAATCCTTTGGATGATTAACTAAATCCAGGGATCAAACCTGTTATTCATGCACCAACTTTTGAATTGAAACCAGTTATGTTTCAGATACTTCAGACAATAGGGCAATTTCATGGTTTACCTGTTAAAGATCCTCATTTGCATCTGAAATCATTTCTTGGAGTTAGTGATTCATTTATCATGCTAGGAGTACCTAAGGATACTCTCAGGTTGAGTTTGTCTCCTTACTCCCTGAGAGATGCTGCTAAGACTTGGTTGAATTCTCTTCTGCCAGGAGCAGTAGATTCTTAGAACACTCTCGCAGAAAGATTTCTAAATAAATACTTTCCATCTACTAGGAATGTCAAATTTAGGAGCGAGATTGTAGCGTTCCAACAGTTGGATGATGAGACTTTGAGTGAGACATGAGAGAGATTCAAGGAATTACTTAGGAAATGCCCTCACCATGGTCTACCTTATTGTATTCAGATGGAGACCTTTTATCACGGGTTGAACACAGCCACCAAACAAGTTGTGGACGCATCTGCCAATGTTGTCTTGTTGTCAAAAACCTATAATGAGACCCATGAGATACTCAAAAGAATATCATGCAACATCATGCAACAACTGTCAATGGGTTGATGCTAGGAGCAACCCTTGTGAAAACAACAAAGGAATTCTGGAATTAGATGGTCTTGCTATCAATGCACAAATTCCATCTATGTCCGCAATGTTAAAAGGTTTGCCAGTGGGAAATGTGAATCAAATATCTTTTAGTGTACCTAATGTACCAGTGGTGAACCAAGTGAACACAGACTCATGTGTTTAGTGTGGAGAAGGACACATTTTCGAGTTTTGTCCTAGTAATCCTACTTCGGTATGTTACATAGGTAATCACAAAAACTCCAGAAATGACCCTTATTCTAAAACCTATAACCCATGATGGAGAAATCACCCAAATTTCTCTTAGAGAGGTCAAAGAAGTAGTTCTCAAGCCCCCCAGGTGCCACAAAAGGTGAGTCAACCACCAAGTTTTAGAAATCAAGGTTATGAAGACATTAACAATCAAAATTCCATGACATCGCAAAATTAAAGGATGATGGCACCTCAACAAGTGTCGAGTTCATCTCTTAAGAGTTTGATGAAAGAATATTATGGCTCGAAATGATGTCGTTATTCTGAGTCAACAAACCTCTTTGAGAAATTTGGAGTTGCAAGTAGGGTAGTTAGCTAATGAGCTTAGGGTTAGACCTCTAGGTAAACTTCCCGCAGAAATTAAAAATTCCAAGAGAGAGGGAAAAGAACAAGTCCAAGCCATCAAGCAAAGAAGTTGCAAATCCTTAGTATCCAGAGAAATGGGAGTTGAGACTAGACAAGAGAAAAAGACTAAAAAAAAAAAAGAGAGGACTGAGAGGTTAGAAACATCAACAATTAGGAAAACTGAAAGAGTTCATGAGAAAGCCAAAAGTTCAAACCCCAAGGTTGCGAAAGGAGCAACAGCTGTTATTCCTGAGTTTAAACCACCACCACCTCCTTACCCGTAGAGATTGCACAAAAAAAAGGCCAAGGAAGCTTAGTTTGAGAAATTCTTGGACATGTTGAAGGAAATTAACATTAATATTCTACTTGTATCTTGAGGCAAATGCCCAATTATTTAAAATTTCTCAAGAACGTGAAAGGATCGAATCTCGCAGCAGAAACAAATTGAATCGTGATTGCTCTCGATTAAGTTATATGAATTGATTCAAAACACAAATCTAGGCTAAGGATTCTAAGGGATGAAGAAAATACCTTTGAAGAAATGCTTTCTTATTGTAATCCTCACGTTCTCTACGATCTTGACACGATCCCCATACCGAACACTTCCAAAGAGTCTTCTCGGTTGTTCTCTACGTGAGGGAGAATGATGGGATTCTCTATTTGGAGAAAGGGAAGCTTGTAGAGATAATTTGAGAAAGATGATAGAATTTGGAGTTCCCAAATCCAAAAATGAGATTACTCCCTTGCAAAATGCATCTAGAATGATGCTTTTATAGTGGGTGAGGGTGGAGATAAATTCTCCACCCATTTAGCCAACTAATTCCACAAACTATGTATTATGCAAATCATTTTCGCATAATTACATAATATAAGGTGGCATGTACCTTAATATGAAAATCATAATTGCATAATGTGGAATTAAATTGAATCACATTCAATTTTTCACATCACTCATTATTAATTCCTCTAATTATGTCATAATTCCCTAATTAGACAATAGTATAATTTATTATGAATCATATTCACATTAAACTATATATTATATCAATCATATCACATATAATTGACATAAAATCCCTTTATATGAATTTGAACACTTCAAATTCATTCCAAAAATTTATACCCTCATTATTTCCATATTGAGCTAACCTAGGGACCTAATGGACCTACAGATCATGAGCTCCAATGATCCGAGATTAACTGATCAAACTCTTTGATCCCATTAATCAACATTCATTAACTACGAGTCACTCCACTATAGACTCATAGTTGCACTCTTCTTACTATAGGACAAGTTGTGTACATCTATATAACCAATGCCCGTGACTCAACCTTTCACAGGTCGTTCGTAGTCACAATTGGGTCAAATTACTGTTTTACTCCAGTGACTACTTCTTGTTCCTTAAGTACCATTGATCCTCTAATGAACAACAAGTTTATGGTCATACCATAAACAACGTCTCTGTCGGGCCAGTGAAAGGGTGGGCCTCGTGGTTCAAGACTTGGATTCAGTCCTTAAGGGAACAACCTATCTAAATTTCCTAGCTCGGGAACGAGTGAATCCCTTCTTGCGAAGTTAAGTTCCCAGCTATACCTACGAGGTTCTGTCCCTGAGAAGGTACGCATATTGAGTCGGAAACTCTGACCACTCTCACCCGTACTAATCTAAGGACAAACCCCCGCGGACAAGAGTCCGTAACTCGCTCAGGATTAAGGTCGAGTCAGGTCATCTACGAATTATTAGACCTAATCTGTCAACGGTGTTACTACAGTAGTCTAATAATTCACGTTCCAGTCTTGTACAATCTCATTGCACAGGATGCCCCCACTCACATGCCAACTACATGAACGAGTTGGATCGCCTCGTTTGTATCAAATACAAAATGGGGTGCATCCATAGTATTACCAGGATGAGGTTTCCAACCTTATCCGTTTACTATAGACCATTTGGGTCATTTAATTGAACACGATCCTACTTGTGTGTCCACTACACGTCGTTCAAAGATCTCATATACATGACCCTAGAGCTTAGTTTATTGGATTTAACTTTAATTGCGAGAATACAAGATCCGATGAAAAATAACACTTTATTTATGGACATCAAATAATTACAAACTACACAAGTTTAGGGCATACACCCCAACAGGACATATGTTCGGAAAGAAAAAGATTTCAAGAGTTCAAGGTTATCTCATTAAGTGAGGAATGTAGTTCTGTTTTTCGAAATTGGATCCTTCACAAGGAGAAGAATCCAAGATCTTTCAATATACATGTATCTATTGGAGGAAAACAATTAGGGAGAGCATTGCGTGACTTAGGAGCTAGTATCAACTCTATGCCCATGTCCATTTACAAGGAGTTGAGCATAGGAAAAGCTTTTCCTACCACAATGAACTTGTAGTTAGCTGATAGGTCAGTCACACACCCTAAAGGAAAGATAGAAGATATCTTGGTTCAGGTTGGCAAATTCATTTTTCCTGTTAATTTATCATCTTGGATTCTGAGGTTGGCAAGGATGTCCCTATTATCCTAGGTAGACCGTTCCTAAAGAAAAGTAGAACAGTTGTAGATGTGTATGAAGGGACCATCAAATTGAAAATGAATGATGAAGAGGTTCAATTCGAGATTAGGAGGAGATCAATAGGAGATTCGTTAATATTAGGTTTCTAGAATTATGAAATGAGCATTTAATTATGCCTAATTAATTAGCTAATTATGTAAATTAAGGTCCAAGAATGCATCAACACCCATTAATTATCCTTTGAATTATGTCTCCCATTTATTTGCTTTTTAGGATTAGAATTTATTTTCATTGTTTTTTTCCTGCTCTTTGTTCTCTAAATAAAGTAAAGCAAGATTATCCGCAACAATTAAATGAATGAAAAACCAGTCTTTGTGGATACGATATTTGGTATACATATATCGTTTTATTATCACTTCGATCACATGCACTTGCGTGTATGCTCGATTAAGTTTTTGGTGTCGTTTCCTAGGATTAGTGTCTTTTAATTTGATTAATATTATGAAAATTTGTTTGCTTAAGTTTAGAGGTTTATCCTGGTTTATCTTATGTTTTCTTTGTTGAGTCTTGGTCCTTTGTTTCTTGTTGTGTTGCATATTGTGTTTGTTAAGCCTTTGTTTTTATTTCTTTTATTATTTTTAGAAGGCATCTGATAAAGTTGGGTGGTTCTTTAGGGAATCAGAGCCCAAGGAGCAAACTGTTGGAATATGTGCCTTAAACTTGTGTAATGTTAGTCAGATAAATAAAGAGTTATTTGATTTGATAAAATTATATTCTCGATTTATAAATCCAATAAACTAAGCTCCAAGGTTATAATAGATCTTGAACATCAGTGTAGTAGATACTAATTGGATTATGTTCTAGAGTATAACCTAAATGGTCCATGGTATATGTATAAGGTTGGAAACCTTATTCAGGTAACACCATGGATGCGACGCACTTTGAGGTAATCCAACTCATTCATGTGGACGACATGCGAGTGGCGACATCCTGTATGATGAGTTCATACAAGATCGAGCTACAAATTATTAGTCTAACAAGTATAACACTGTTAACAATTTATAGATGATCATTAGTGATTCAACCTAAATCCTGAGCAAGTTAAGAACTCCTGCTTATAGGGGTTTGTCCTTAGACTAGTATGGGTGAGAATGGTCTGTAGCTGACTCAATATGTCTACCTTCTCAGGGACAAAACCTCGTAGGTAGCTGGGGACTTAACTCTGAAAGATAGAATTCACTCATTCCAAGACTAAGGAATTAGATAGGTTATTCCCTTAAGAACTGAGTCGAGGTCTTGAACAACGGGGCCCCGCCCTCTAAACTAGCTTATGAGGGATTGCGTTTATGGTAGAACCATAGACTTGTTGTTCATTAGAGGATCAGTAGTGCTTAAGGAGTAAGAGTTAATCACAGGGGTAAAACGATAATTTGACCCAACTGTGACTACGAACAACCTGTGAAGGGTCGACTCATAGGTAATGATTATATCGATGGACACTATATAATCTACAGTGAGGAGAGTGCAACTACAAGTGATATGAATCGTACAACGCTAGTCAAGACTAAAGAAGACTAAAAATGGAGTTGCATTAAATGCATCAAGGCTTCATTTATGATGAACTCAAGTTGCATTAATGTTAAAGTCAAGTTGCATTGAAAGAACTTAAGTTGCAATTAAATGAAATTAAGTGCATCTCAAGCTTCATTTAATGCAAGTCAAGCATCAATTAATGGGACTATAGTTCAAGTTACTTCAAGTTGAGCTTCATTTATACCTTGGGAGGTTACAAGGACTAGAATTGTTGTTAGAAGATTAATTCTCGGATTTATACCTCATTTACTTGTAATTTCAGTTTTAAAGTTTCTATTTCAATGTTTTATATTACATTTGAGTAGTGAACGGTTATGACATTAAAGTTAGGGAAGTTACATTCTCAAACATGTCATGTTAGCTTAGTTTTAGGTTACAATTGGAAGGCTATATAAAGCCATCAAAGATGTATTGTAAAAAAAGGACTTGGAATCATGTTTTGAATGAAAAGTTGCATATTTTGCTTCTTAAGCCATGAGCTTGTTTCTTTACATATCTTGTGTTTAGATTTGCATGCTAGGATCATTCAAGTAGCGTTGATCAAACTACTTGTGGAGTGATTCGAATCTTGAGTTTAGAAACAAGTTTTCTCTACTCTTGATCTTGATCATCAAGGTAAATTCGTTTCTATCTAATCCTTGGGATGAAATCATCTAGATTTGGGGTTTTTGAGTTTCAGATCTAAAGGTCTTGTTCGTCAACAAGGTTGTTAAATTTAAATCATCAAGAGTTACTTATCATTTGGTATCAGAACTTTAGGTTTTAGATCGGATATATGTTTCCATATTTTTTATTCTTTTCTTCATTTTTATTCTGATTTTTTTTATTCCTTATGTTCATCTCGTCAGATTCTGTCTTATCATAAAAATTCAAAAATAGTGTCATTTGCGTCAATATTTTGTTATTTTTCTCTTTTGAAGTTATAGATCTCTGTCTAAACTTTAAATTTGTCTCCTACAAGTTCTTCAAATTCAACTTGCTTAAGGGTGAAAATACTTCATTTTGATAATCTGTTCTGGAAAATCGAGAAAACCGAGAACATTAGTTTTCTTTGATTCTTGATGTTCTATGGTGTTCTTTGTTTCTATCTTTCATTTCTTGAGCTTAGATCTGATATTTCTATGTTAGATCTGAATGTTGTTGTTTGATTTCTCCATATATGTTACAACAATAAATGCATATCAGTTACAGATTAAAAGTTTCAGCCATAAGCTTATAAATACAGTGATTATATCGTGTGTAACTTCAATCTGTTTTTCATGTTATAAAATCAGATTGTAACTCCTTTCAATTACACATTGACTAGATCATTCAATTTAGAAGAGTTATTTGTTGGAATATTGCATTAGTTGTTGGTGTTTAATATTGTAACTCTACCCTTAGTCCCATTCCATCTCTTATCCTTGCATTTTTTTTGTTACAATTCTGTCATTTTCATTATTTCATAACTTGTTTCTTATTCATAACTTGCTCCATATTTCATTATTTCATATTCATTATTTCATTATTCCATATTTTTTGTTTCTTTTTCATTATTTCATAACTTGCTCCATATTTATGCTATTTTATTTTCTTAGTGTGTTGTCTATCACTTGATTGCAAACTTTGCTTATTGGCTCATGCGAGTGAAATTGTTAGTTTGTTGAGAGTGTTTTTTTGTTTTAAGTGTAAACACGAGTGACTATATCATAATGAGTGAAAACACGTGAGGGAGTGCTTGTGAGGTCCATTTTTGTGTTACTTTTTTTTTTTAGTTTTGCAGAAACAAACCCAAAAAAAAACATGAAGCTGAAATTTTCTAAATTCTATGGAAGTACAAATCCGACCGAGTACATTCAATGGGAAAGACAAGTTGATCATGTCTTTGATCATGGCATTTTGAATGAGGAGAAAAAGGTAAAACTCATTGTTTCTCATCTTAGAGATTATGTCATTACTTGGTGGGATAAATTGTTTGTGAGTAGGAGGAACCTTAACCGTCCAATTGAATCATGAAATGTTCTTAAGCAAATAATGCGGGAGCACTTTGTTCTTAAGTTTTTCCATAACTTGCGAACTTTGAGACAAGAGAGCAAAAGTCTGGAGGCTTACTACATGGAGATGCAAACGTTGCTTGAAGATCTCGAAATTTATGAGGATGAGACGGTTACAATGGCTCGATTCTTTAGAGGATTTAACAAGAAGATTGCAATTCAGATTGATCTTCAACCTTATGAGGATTTGGAGAGGATGGTGCACATAGCCATAAAGATTGAAAAACGTCTCCAAAGGAAGTCTACAAGGTACACTAAACCTAAACAAATTTTAAATGTTAGTTCAACTTTGGAAAGAGTTTGTTTACCTACTGAAAATAAGTTTATTGTTGAGGTAGAAAGTGGAAAAATTCAAAATGATTTGCTTTGTAATTTAGTGTCAACACATGCTAGTGAGTTTACTAGGAGATTAGATTGCAAAGACTTATTTGTTTGTAACATTTCTACTATTGTAACACCTACTCTTGATGAGGTACATGTTGATGTGTGTGAGTTAGGGAAAAAGGCAAAAAAGATCGAGACAAAAGCATGTCAATTGTTTGAAAAATAATCTTGTGAGAAAATGTGTGAGAGAGAAAAGCATGAGATTAGTCTATGGCCTATAGAGAAAAAAGAGAGAACAACCAAGAAAGTGAGCTTGTGTGAATGATCTTGTGTGGTTAAATCTATTTTATTTTCAAAACAAAATATTTTTTATCTTTTGTATAAAGAAACTTGTTTTCTAACGGGTGAGCTCAAATCATGTTTTTCTAGTTTTTCTTTTGAGTTCTTATAGGATGCCAAAGCACTCATTGAGAATCTTGATTCAAAAGTTAATGCCAAAGCATTTATTAGGAGGCAACTCTTCAAAATTGCTTCTAATTTCATACATGGCAACAAGCATAAGGTGTTAAAATCGGGTGATTGGGTTTGGAGACACTTTTGGAAGGACCGTTGTTCATTTCACAAGAAACCTAAGTGGAATTCAAGACACAATATATCTATGACGTCCCATGACTACAAAATTGCTCTACAAGGAGAGGAGGATGTCAACTATATTTATAATGTTGCTGATTTTCGTCCATTTGATGTTGGAGACCCTTTTGATTTGAGGACGAATCCTCTTGAAGAAGGGGAGGATGATATGAATCGTACAACGCTAGTCAAGACGAATCCTAAGTGCATATTTTGCTTCTTAAGCCATGAGCTTGTTTCTTTGCATATCTTGTGTTTAGATTTGCATGCTAGGATCATTCAAGTAGCGTTGATCAAACTACTTGTGGAGTGATTCGAATCTTGAGTTTAGAAACAAGTTTTCTCTACTCTTGATCTTGATCAGCAAGGTAAATCCGTTTCTATCTAATCCTTGGGATGAAATCATCTAGATTTGGAGTTTTTGAGTTTTAGATCTAAAGGTCTTGTTCGTCAACAAGGTTGTTAGATTTAAATCATCAAGAGTTACTTATTAACAAGGCTATAGTGTAGTGACTTGTAGTTAATGAATATTGTTTAACAGGATCAAAGAGTTTGATCAGTTAAACTTACATCAGTGGAGCTCATGAACTGTAGCTCCATTACGTCCCTCCGTTGGCTCAACATGGTAATATTGAGGGTATAAAGTTAGGAATGAAATTGAAGTGTTCAATTTCACATATGAGGTAATATTTCAATTATATGTAATATAATTGATATAATATATAGTTTTAATGTGAATTAGATTCATAACACACTATATGATTATGAGAGAATGAATGAGTGATAGATGGTAATTTCCATCCTATTTCCCTATAAACAGTTGCATGGGATGCAACTTTGAAAAAACCCTTTTGTGTAAGCCTAAAGCTAATCTCATTGTGTTGTTGGAAAAGTTCTGAAACACAACTCTCTCAAAATTCTCTACACCTCATTCTAAAGGAACCCACCTTCCTCCCTCACCTCGAGAACAACGAAGAAGATCTAATGGTAGATCTTTGTACATGTCGGGTTCGGATCGTAGTGATCGTGAGCAACACTTTGGAGAAAGAATACAAGAAGAAAATCATTCTTCAAAGATAAATTCATGATGTCCTAATCTACTTGTGCATTCTTAATCATGTTCTTGATATGTATCTATGTAATAAGATTAAGAACACGTGATTCATAATCACTTCCACTGCGGGATTCGATCCCTTCACAAACACCACCTTTTAGTTCTTATTCTTTTATTTATCCCTCTAGGGGGGATTATGCATTTTTTAGGCATCAAATACCCATTGTTTTCATCTTGATGTTTGAACTTATGAAAATCCTATGGATGTTAATAATGAGTTCAATAGGACCCATGAGCCATATCCTAACTATGTTCAGGCAACCAAAGTTGAAGAAGAATCTTCTCTAGAAAGAATGATAAGGGACTATAAGGAGGAACACAGAATTATATGGTTAGAATTAGATGAAGCAATGATGGAGCTCCTAGAACCTAGGGAAGTTAGTGAAACCCAAGTAGAGAAAAAGTCTCCCTTTGAAAGAATGATGAGAGAGACTGTGGAGTTAAATGAACGAATACGTGAGAAGGGAAAATAACTAAAGAGCTTAGAGGATGTTAATGAAGTAGGATCCTCTTCTTAGTGAGTCAATTGACTACTTATTTATTAATAGTCTTTTAGGAACCTATGTCTTCTCACTCTACTGAAGTTGGGTCATGAAGGGAGTGTATTTTAGATTTAGGAGCAGAACTAGAGAACCCTTACACACACCAAGATTAAGTTATTGAGGATGAGAGAGGGGATAAGCCTTGTTGTGTTAAGGAGGTTTCGGAGACGGAGTTTGAGGTTGTTAGGCCTTTGTTTGTTTTATCTTCTAATTCTTCTCTTATTTGAGTGTTCTTCCTCTTATTCTCATTAGTCCGTTGATGCGAAAATATCGAGTGCCCTAAACTAATGTAAATTAGAATAAGACTCCGACACTTCTACGACGTGCAAGTATACACGGTCGAGAGCAGCAAGTGATAAGTTAAAGTATCGATCCCACGAGGACTAGCTAAACCTAAATGAATGAGTGTCCTAGCAATTTTTCCTTATTTTAGTGCAATGTATGGGTGTGCAATTTACTGTAGTAGATAAACAGATGTGATAAGTAAGACAAGATAAGACTAGACTAAAAAAATAACTAAATTTAAATACGGGGAGAGGAGAATGCAAACAAGAGGGGAGATGCAAGAGATGAGATTTTTAATGAAAAATAGGCTCGGGTTAGAGTTCTAATGTTCAATTGGAATAAATTTTGAGTGATGCCTTGAATTTACCTACACATGCATTCAAATGATTCTTTCCAAAATCACTAAGTTTTAAAACCTACAATTTCCCAATTGTGATCTAAATTATGCTCATGATTTTAGGTTCTAGGTGGGTTAATTATCCCTAATCAACTCAATAATCCTATAATGAAATTTTAGTTTTCTAATTCATTAGGTTTCCCAAGTTTATGAATTATAGAGAAGTTAAAAAAGCCAATTTTAATTCCCATGCAACGTTAAATTCAATAAAATTTCATAAATTCAATCAATGACATCAACCATAAATTTAATCCAAAATTACATTAAAACAACCTAACCCTTGCTTAAGAAAATTTAGTTCATGTAAATCAACTCACACATCTCTAATTTATGCATGCTTGTGTTGTTTAATAAATTCAAATATGTGTTGTAACAATGTCACAAAACAACCCAAATTAATCACAAATTTAGCCCAAAAACAGTCATGAATTTAGCCTAAAACAGTGAGTCAAAAGAGCACAATAAAGGCTCAAAATTGAAGTAACAACAAGCCAAAGTAATTAGGGAATAGGAGAAGTTTACAGGAGGTAATTGACATGTGTTTTGCTTCAGCAAAATGCCAAGATCCCATAGAAGGCAGTAGGCAATAGCAGCAGGTTTCAGTATTCTGTAGCTTCTGTCCGATATCAATATCTAATGAACCGAAGCTCTGAAAAATGATCCAACCGTTGAAAACTACGGTCTATGAGTCCCCAACACGCTGACAAAATGTCAGCACAATCAAACGGTTCAAACTCCAGCAAACGACAACTTTGTGATTGTCGTATGTGAAAAACCGAGCTGCAGTGGACGTCCAATGTGACAGCGATATCTGACACTACAAAGCTCCAAACGACGATCCAACCGTTCAAAAGGGAGCTCTACGAGTCCTTAATAGGCTGACGAAATTGTAGCAAAATCCAACGGTTGGGTAGCCAGAAATTACAAACTTCGTGAACGACGTCTGTGAAAATCGAACTGCACATGCTCTCGATTTTTGCTTCAGCAAAGATGGGCAAATCACAACAGTGGACAAACTCCTACTCTCGGCTTTGCTTCAGCAAAGGTAGGTTGATTCCAGCAGATGGACAACCCTCTACTCCACGGTTTGCTTCAGCAATGCCTCTCTCTCGTGATTTCTTCTTCTCTCACCAAATTGCTTCAAAGAAACAAGCAAATTTCTACCGCCAAGCACACACGGCTACACTTTGCTTTCAAAGAAAAGGGCTTCTTCATGGTTGTGTGCAAAGCAACATTTGCTTCAGCAAAGGGCTGTAGATTTTTTCCTTCCAACGCAGGCCCTTTGCTTCAGCAATCACGAGTTCTTTTTCTCCCTCTCGATCTCTTCCTCTTGTCACAACTCTAACTCCCCCTTTTTCACTTGTGAACCCTAGCCTCCTTATATAAGATGGTGTTGCCCTAATTCCATAAATTACAAAAATGCCCTTAGGGGTAGAAAGACCATCTTACCATTCGGGTAAAATGTCTAAAATGCCCTTAGGGACTTCTTGTAATTTTTAAACATCTCCTGCACACAGAAAAATCCCAAATAAATTTATGAAGTCAATTATAAATCAAACTAAATACGCAAGGATTTTTGGAGTTAAGAAAAATCTCAAATTTCGGTCTTTAATTAACCGTTAGCTTATTTTCCTAAATTTCTTGAATTAAAACACAAAAACATCAAAATTAATTCTTTTTGCACCTAATGCTTAAATTCAAGATTTTAAAGCTAACACACATAATTTAGGGATAAACTAACATGAGGATCACTAAATTAAATGCAATTCAAGTGGATTAAACACTAAAATTCTAGTAAAATAACTCACTTATGGTGAGTTATCATCCGTGCCAAAGTTTTTTTTTTTTAATTTATATTTTGATCTTTCTCCATTCTTTTTATTAATTAAAAATAACAAAAATATTTCTACTTCAGGGTCCCATGAGAACCTAATGTTTTTACCTAGCTATGATTTGCTTCGTTGACTCTAGGAAGAGAGGCTCGAAGAAATGGAAGAATTTCTATGCACCTTAAGAGCCCATATGTGTCCCGTCTAGCTAAATACGTTAAATAAACGTATCTTCGGAGACAACCCAAACTTTTTTTCCCTTTATTTCTTTATTTTTCTTGTTGTTTCTTTTAGTTTCTTTTGTGTTGATCTCATATTATTTTTTTGTTGATTATTTTTAAGAGCTTGAGAATGGTACTCTCACATTGCATTCCAGTTGATCAGTTGAATCGAGGTTGTTATCGCATTTCAGGGCAGTATTATTCTTCCTTTTATCTCTTTAATTGACCTTAAGCATGCTTACTTAGTGAGTAGTTTATACATTGAGGACAATGTATGCTTTAAGTGTGAGGGGAAGTGTGCTATTTTGACTACTAAGATTTTGCTGAATTTTTAAAATTTTTCTATGAACTATAAGATGATTTTGGTTGATTTGTGTGATGAGGACAACATGTGATGTGTTCTGGATGGTGAGTATTTTTGCAATTTTTGTGAAATACGAGAGCGTATCTAGGATTTGAGTAAATTTTAAAATTTTTGCTTTTAGTTTTGCAAGTTAAGAGCACCTAGCCCAGTTAATTTTGAAGGTTAGAGTGGTTTTGTATTGTCTTAAAGTTTGTTGTCACCTTGACAGACTTAAGCTCTAGTTTCATAGTTGACTTGCATGATAAGGTGTAATGTGTTACTGAAGAGAAAGAAAAAGCATGTTTATTTTGTCTGCAAGAAAAAGAAAAGAAGTGAGCTCAAAATAAAGATTATTTTAGTTAAAGAAAAAGAAAAGAAAAAAAAATAAGCTTCTAATGTTTTAAAAAGGTCGAGGGCAAAAGGAGCTTCCATGTCGTGATCAGTTAGGTCACCTATTGAGGAAGTGTTATAGGTAAGGGTCCCTATAATGGATGTTTGAAAGCTAGTGTCCTAGACGTTATTGGTTTCGAAAAACCTTAAATGCAACGGAAGCTGTTGGAATAGAATTTTCGACAAATTAAAGATAACCATGTCATCACCCTACATTGATGGCAAAATTATATTTAATTGGGGATTGATTAAAATTGCAAGGCCCTAAATTAAATTATGGCAAGTCGAGCTACATAATTGGGTTCCTTAAAATTTGGAAGCCCAAATTAAAGGCCCAATCACCAAAGTCCAAGTGTGGTCCAGGATAGAAGGCCCAAATCAACCAAGTCCAAAAAAAGTTGACCTAGTCTAAAATGGTTGGCCCAAAACCAAACTGGCCCAATCCAAAGGGGGTGTATGCCCTAAACTTGTGTAGTTTGTATGTTGGGGTGTATGCCCTAATCTCGTGTCGTTTGTAACAGTATATGAATTAATGAATAAAGATTCAAACTTTGTATCTGGTATTTTATAAACTTAATCTAATAAACTAAGCTCCAGGGTCATATTTATGAAAACTTGAACAGTGTGTAGTGGACACATAGGGAGGATCACGCTTGAGTTATTGACCCGGACGGTCTACAGTATATGCATACGGTTAGGAACCTCATCCTGTCAACACTGTGGATGCGACCCAATTTGTATTAGATACAAACGAGGCGATCCAGCTCGTTCATGTGGTTGATATGCGAGTGGGGGTATTCGGTGTAATGAGATTGTACAAAACCGAATCGTGAATTATTAGACCTACTAATGTAACACCGCTAACAGTATATGACTAATAAATTCGTATATGAGCATTAGTGACTCGTCCTTAATCCTGAGTGTGTTACGGACTCCTGTCTGCGGGGTATGTCCTTTGACTAGTACGGGTGAGGGTGGCCTGAGTTACTCGCGCAATATGCCTACCTTCTCATGGGCAGAACCCATAGGGAGTTGGGAACTTAATTATGTAAGACAGAATTCACTCATTCCCGAGCTAGGAAAACTAGAGGGGTTGTTCCCTTAAGTGGTGTTTCCACGACTTGAAAAATGGGACCCCACCCTCTCATAGGCCCAAGAGGGACGTTGTTTATGGTAGGACCATGCAACAAAATTGTTCATTCGAGGAGCGATGCGAAAATATCGGGTGCCCTAAACTAATGTAAATTAGAATGAGACTCTGACACTTCTACGACGTGCAAGTATACACGGTCGAGAGCAGCAAGTGATAAGTTAAAGTATCGATCCCACGAGGACTAGCTAGACCTAAATGAATGAGTGTCCTAGCAAATTTTCCTTATTTTAGTGTAATGAATGAGTGTGCAAATTACAGTTGTAAATAAATAAATTAATAAGAAAGATAAGATACGACATAAGAAAATAACTAAATTTAAATGCGGGGAGAGGAGAATGCAAACAAGAGGGAAGATGCAAGAGATGAGATTTTTATGAAAAAATATAGGCAGGTAAGGTTGGAGTTTTCGTATTCAATTGGAATGAATTTTGAGTGATGCCTTGAATTTACCTACACATGTATTCAAATGATTTCTTTCAAAATCACTAAGTTTTAAAACCTACAATCTCTCAATTAAGATCTAAATTATGCTCATGATTTAAGGTTCTAGGTGGGTTAATCATCTCTTATCAACTCAATAATCCTAGAATGAAATTTCTAATTCACTAACTCTCTCAAGTTCATGAATTGTAGAGAAATCAAAGTGGCCAATTCTAATTCTCATGCAATGTTAAATTCAATAAAATTTCATAAATTCAACAATGACATTAATCATAAATTCGTTCCAAAGTTTACATTGAAAACGACCTAACCCTTGCCTAAGAAAATTTAGTTCATGAATAAAATCGAGTCACAAATCTCTAGTTTAAGCATGCTTTTATTGATCGAGGAGTTCATGAAAAACAACCAACAATGTTCACTAAATTAGCCTAAATCAACCACAATTCTAGCTTAAAACAGTCACGAGTTATGCCTAAAACAATGAGCAAAAGTAGTCTAAATCAGTACGTAAACATCTCAAAAATTCAGTACTAAATTGGTTGTCGACAATAAACAATTAAACTTAGAGATAGGAAAAAAGTTACACAGCAGATGACATTACTTTTGCTACAGCAATTGCCTAGCAACCCTCTGTCGATGGTCTGCAGCAGGGCACTTTGCTTCAGCAAAACCCTTTGGTTGGTTTTCAGCGGTGTAGCAGCCAATTGCTTGACAAATGGCTCAATCGCAACAGTTTTTTTAGGTTCTGTTCGACAGTGATATCGGATAAACCAAAACTCCGAACGACGATCCAATCGTTCAAACTGAAGGTTTATGAGCCTCAAACATGCTGACAAACATTCAGCACAATCCAACAGTTGAAACTCCAGCAAAGACCAACTTTATGAGCGTTGTCTGTGAAAAATGGAACTGCATTGGTCGCCCAACGTGATAGCATCATCTTACACAGAAAACTTCCAAACGACGATCCAACCGTTAAAACTGAAGCCCTATGAGTCCCCAACAGGTTGATAAAATTGTGGCAAAATCAAACGGTTGAATAGCCAAAAATCATAAATTTTGTGAAAGACGTCTGTGAAAACCGAACTGCACTGATGCTCTCGATTTTGCTACAACAATGGGACCTCGATTTTGCTACAACAATGACACCTTGAAGCTTCAATTTTTGCTCACTCACACGATTGCTACAGCAATGGAACCTTCACGATTTTCCTCTCCAATGCACACTTTTGCTGTAGCAATCGCCCGTTCTCTCTCGGTCTCTTTCTCTTGTCGTCAATTTTCTCCCCTTTGGCACTTGTGAACCCTAGCCTCCTTATATAAGATGATGTTGCCCTAACTCCACAAATTACAAAAATGTCCTTAGGGGTAGAAAGACCATCTTACCCTTTGGGTAAAATGTCTAAGATGCCCTTAGGGACTCCTGTAATTTTTATAATCTCCTGCATACAGAAAAATCTCAAATAAATTCATGAAGTCAATTATAAATCAAACTAAATAATATGCAAGGATTTTTTGGAGTTAAAAATCTCGTCTTTTGGTCTTTAATTAACCGTTAGCTTATTTCCCAAATTTCTTCAATTAGAGCATAAAAAACATCAAAATTAATTCTTTTCGAACCTAATGCTTAAATTCAAGATTTTAAAGCTAACACAAACAATTTAGGGATAAAATAACATGAGACTCAATAAAGTCTATGCAGTTCAAGTACATTAAGCACTAAAATTATAGTAAAATAACTCTCCCATGGCGAGTTATCAAACCCCCAAACTTGAACTACTCATTGTCTTCAATGAGTTCTATTCCCTAAAGACTTTAAAGACCTTTAAATACTCAAATCATACGGAGTAACTAAACAAGGGTTGAATACTTATGCTCTAAGTTACAAGTGACCATTTATTCCATGCTTTCTAAGTGGCTCATATGGGGTTTCCTAGCTACAGTTATGCATCAATAACCAGGAGCAAACCAACTAGGATTCCACACCTACCCTCAAGCTCAACCACTGGAACCCTTCTCATTCAAATGAAGCAACTCATAGTTAAAGATAAGTCACACTCCAAAACTCACATGACTACAATTTTATGATCATTCCTTTTTATTTATATATATATATATATATATATATATATATCTATATATATATATATTTAAAAAAAAACAAACAGATATTCCCTTCCATTTCCATAAACTCGCTATATAAGGCTAGAATTTTTTTTTCTTTTTTTTGTTTGTTCTTTTTTTTTTGTATTTTTTACTCTCCCGTAGTTCTTAGAATGGCACACGTGGTTAGCACAGCGCACCTAAGTAATGGGTACAGGCTTATTGCTTGATACCTTCGCTCCAAGAGGCCAGCATGGTTAGTGCCCAAACCCCCTAACAACGAGCATCAAGTTGCCTGAACTGGCTCTAAATAATAAAATAAGTAGCATATTTTTTCTAGCCCAACAAAGTTTTAGGGAAATGGAAGGTTTGCACACTCTTTCTTTCTTTCTCTTCTTTTTTTTTCTTTTTTCCTTAAAAATAAACACGAAGAATTTACCTTTCCCCCCAAACTTAGAGTACTCAATGTCCTCATTGAGTTAGGGAGGTCGGGTAACTCCCCAAACTTGAAATGATCACAAATTTGGAGTTTACTCATTTTGGAACATTCTAAATGATGTATGAGTTACCTAACTTGTCATGGCTTCTAGCTTTCGAACTTTTTGGCCTAGGAGTTGAATCCTAACTACTTTGATTGACACACTAACCATAAGCGCATTAAAGAACCCTAATGACAAGCTTGACCTTGAGAAACACCAAATAAGATAGCATACTCTTGCCTCAAACACAAGCAACAACTCTTATTTTCATTAACCCTGAGATTTGACCTTAATTTTTATTTTCAAGGAGATGCATAACAAGTTTCTACAAAAGACATGACACTTTTTACCATTAAAAACACATGAGAAACTTAATTTTTAAACAAGGGACAACAACCATTTTTTCTATTTTTACTTGCTTAAACACAATGAATCAACTGCCTACATCATGCATATCAAAGACCATGAAAACCAACAACTAAATATGGAACCTGGTAGTCAAAATAGATCATTTTGAAGTCCTAAGCAAGTAAATAACTTCATAAACATAGAGGCATGCAACACCCTATATATTCTAGCAGCACACAGTTTCATGAACAGAAAAATTTTCAATTAAGCCCAAAATCAGATTCCGAACAACAATCTCCCCCTCATTGTTAAAGCACACATTGCCCTTAATGTATAATCTACTCACTTAAGCATGCTTAAGGACAACTAATAAAGATGGAAGGGAGAACATGAAGGGAATGAAAATTCCGTGCAACGGAAGACGATTGAATCGTCGATGTATCAATATGCAACATAGTTTCATTAAAATTTATCTAACTCTAGATCTAGGCTAAACATACTTGTAAGAAGAAGAAAAACAAGTAGAATTTACTTACTTGTTGAAGACTTTCTTCAAGATCTCTTCTTCAAATCACGAACTCTTCGTGCTCCTCGTACTCAACGAACACCTCCAACGAAAGGTCTTGAACACCACCAAATGGCCTTCTCGGTTGTTCTCTTTTGGAGAAGGGAGGTTTGTGGGAACCTTTTTGGTTTTGGAGAGGGAGGAGAATTGAGAGAGAATTGAGAGAATTCTTCTTCTCTTCTTTGATGCAAAATCAAAAAATGAGAGCTTGAGTCTAAATCCTTCTTGCAAGAAGGGTTTATATAGTGGAATTGGTGGAGTTAAAATGTCCACATAATTACCACTTTACCACAACCATAGGCTATGCAAATCTCATTTGCATAACCACATAATATAAGATATCTCATATCTCATATTGCAAATCTCATTTGCAATAATTGTGGATTAATTAAATTGAATCATATCCAATTTAATTTCTCTCAATCAATTTCTCCAATTAGCTCTAATTCAACAATTAGGCTAACCTATAGTTTATTATGAATCTCATTCACATTAAACTATATATTATATCATTCATATCTCATATAAATGACATAAATGCCTTTAAAGTGAAATTGATCACTTCAATTTCATACCAAAACAATAACCCTTCTTTTAATCCAGGTGGAGCCAACCGAGGGACCTAATGGACCTACAGTGACGGGCTCCAATAATCCAAGATTAACCTGTCAAACTCTTTGATCCGGTTAACCAACATTCATTAGCTACGATAACACTCCACTATAGGCCATAGCTGCACTCCCGTCAGGGTAGAATATTACGTGTCCACCAATACCCATGAGTCGACCCTTCACAGGTTGTTCGTAGACACGGCTGGGTCAAATTAACGTTTTACCCCTGAGTCTACCTCTTGTTCCTTAAGTCCCCACTGCTCCTCTAATGAACAACATATTGTGATGGTCCAACCATACACAACACCCTTCTCGGGCCAGTGAGAAGGTGGGCGCCGTTGTCCAAGCCACGAAGACAACAATTAAGGGAACAACTCCTCTAGTTTCCTAAAGTGGGAGCGAGTGAATTCCATCTCGCGTAGTTAAGTTCCCAGCCCCTACTTGGTTTCGTCCCGAGAAGATAGGCATATTGGGCGAGTAACTGTGATCACCCTCACCCGTACTAGTCAAAGAACAGACCCTCGCAAACAGGAGTCCATAACACGCTAAGAATTCAGGTCGAGTCACTAATGGTCATCTACAAAATTACTAGTCCTTACTGTCAACGGTGTTACATCAGTAGGTCTAATAAATCACGGTCAGGTCTTGTACAATCTCATTGCAGAGGATGCCCCCACTCGCATGTCAACCACATGAACGAGTCAGATCACCTCGTTTGTATCTAATACAAAGCGGTCGCATCCACGAGTGTATCCAGGATTAGGTCTCCAACCCTATCCATATATCATGAGACCGTTCGGGTCATTAACTTGAACGTGATCCTCCCCTGTGTGTCCACTACACACCGTTCAAGTTCAAGTTCTCTCATAAATTCAATGACCCTGAAGCTTAGTTTATTGGAAAAGTTTATAAATATTGCGAGACACAAAGTGATGAAATAAATAACTCTTATTGATTTCAAACAATATATTACAAACACGAGATTAGGACAAAAATCCCAACAGAACAATATTTCCCTGAATCGAAGAGACCTCTATGAAGGGAATGAGAATCCCCGCGCAGCAGAAGACGATTGAATCGTCGAGGTATCATTATGCAACTTGTGTTTATTAAAAATGATCGAACTCTTAGACCTAGGCTAAACATGCTTAAAGAAGAAGAAATTTACAGCAAGAAGAGATCTTACTTACTTGTTGTAGACAAACACAGCAATTTCTTCCTCGGGTCACGAACTCTTCGTGCTACTCGATCTCGACGGATTCTTCCCACAAAACGATCTCGAACACCACCAAGTGATTTTCTCGGTTGTTCTCTTTTGGAGAAGGGAAGTTGGTGGGAACTTGTTTTGGAGAGGGAGGAGAAATGAGAGAGTAGAGAGAATTCTCTTTTCTTCTCTTTGGTGAAAAACAAAAAATTAGAAGAGAGCTTACCAATCCCTTCTTGCAAAGGGTTTAAATATTGGAATGAGGGAGTTAACATCTCCTCATTATTACCACTATACCACAACCATAGGTTATGCAAATCTCATTTGCATAACCACATAATATAAGATATCTCATATCTCATATTGCAAATCTCATTTGCAATAATTGTGGATTAATTAAATTGAATCACATCCAATTTAATTTCTCCAATTAGCCCTAATTCAACAATTAGGCTAACCTAGAGTTTATTATGGATCTCATTCACATTAAACTATATATTATATCATTCATATCTCATATAAATGACATAAATGCCCTTAAAGTGAAATTGAACACTTCAATTTCATACCAAAACATTAACTCTTCTTTTAACCCAGGTGGAGCCAACCGAGGGACCTAATGGACCTACAGTGACGGGCTCCAATGATTCAAGATTAACCTGTCAAACTTTTTGACTCGGTTAACCAACATTCATTAGCTACGGTAACACTCCACTATAGCCCGTAGCTGCACTCCCGTCAATGCAGAATATTACGTGTCCACTGATATAACCAATTCCCATGAGTCGACCCTTCACACAGTTGTTCGTGAGACACACTGGGTCAAATTACGGTTTTACCCCTGTGTCTACCTCTTGTTCCTTAAGTCCCCACTGCTCCTCTAATAAACAACATATTGTGATGGTCCAACAATACACAACACCCTTCTCGGGCCAGTGAGAAGGTGGGCGCCCGTTGTCCAAGCCATGGAGACAGCACTTAAGGGAACAACATCTCTAGTTTCCCTAAAGGCAAGAACGAGTGAATTCCATCTCGCGTAGTTAAGTTCCCAGCTCCCTACTTGGTCCTGTCCCTGAGACGATAGGCATATTGGGCGAGTAACCGTGACCACCCTCACCCGTACTAGTCAAAGGACGGACTTCCATGAGGCAGAGTCCGTAACACGCTCGGGATTCGTGTCGAGTCACTAATGGTCATCTCACGAAGTTATTAGTCTCTCACATCAGCGGTGTTACATCGTGAGGTCTAATAATTCACTGTCCGATCTTATACAATCTCATTGCAGAGGATGCCCCCACTCGCATGTCAACCACATGAACGAGTCAGATCGCCTCGTTTGTATCTAATACAAAGCAAGCCGCATCCACAGTGTATCCAGGATTAGGTCTCCAACCCTATCCATATATCAGACTATTCGGGTCATTAACTCGAACGTGATCCTCCCTGTGTGTCCACTACACACCGTTCAAGTTCTAGTTCTCTCATAAATTCAATGACCCTGGAGCTTAGTTTATTGGAAAAGTTTATAAATATTGCGAGACACAAAGTGATGAAATAAATAACTCTTATTAATTTCAAACAATATATTACAAACACGATATTAGGACAAAAATCCCAACAAACTCCCACTTGGACTAAGCTAGTGGAGAAAATACATTTCCGAAATGTACATAAATTACAATGAAGTAATACAATAAACTAGGGCATTGAATACCCGTTTACACATCTCCCACTTGCCCTAGTCAGGAAGCTCTCGAAGACCTAGACTCTCTAGGTGACCCTCAAACACTTTAGCCATGAGGGGCTTTGTAAATGGATCAGCTACGTTGTGCTCCGCCGCTTATCTGCGTGGATTATCACGTCTCGCGGTGCACAATCTCCCGTATCAGATGATACTTGCGCTCAATGTGTTTGCCTCTCTTATGGCTCCGAGGCTCACGTGAGTTGGCTACTCCACCACTGTTATCACAGAACAGTGTGATTGGCAAGTTCATGTTTGGAACAACTTCCAAATCTGTCATGAACTTCCTAAGCCAAGCAGCTTCCTTTGCAGCTTCACAAGCCGCAACATACTTTGCTTCCATAGTGGAATCAGCGATGCATCCCTGCTTGATGCTTCGCCATACTACAGCTCCTCCATTCAGAATGAAGGTTGACCCTAAAGTGGATTTCCTAGAATCCTTATCGGTCTGAAAATCAGAATCCGTGTATCCCGTAAGGATCAAATCCCCACTACCATACACTAAGCTGTAGTTCCTCGTTCTCCTAAGATACTTGAGGATTGCCTTTACGGTTGTCCGGTGATGTAATCTGGATTGGGTGATATCTCATCGACAATTCCTCTTGCATAATGGATGTCGGGCCTAGTACACAGCATGGCATACATTAGGCTCCCTACAGCTGATGCATATGGAATCCGTCTCATATCCTCAACATCTTGAGGGGTCTTAGGACACTGATCCTTAGACAAGTGAACCCCATGCCTGAAAGGCAGCAAGCCCTTCTTTGAGTTCTACATCTTATATCCAGACAACATCTTGTCAATATAAGACGCCTGAGACAAGGCTAGCGTTACTGTTCTTAGGTTACGGACTATCTCGGATACCTAGAACATACCGAGCTTCTCCCAAATCTTTCATTTGGAATTTCGAAGCTAGCCACTTTTTAACGTCAGTAAGAAATTCTACCTCATTCCCAATGAGAAGAATATCGTCCACGTACAACACCAAAAATGCGATAGTTTTGTCAACAATTTTCTTGTAGACACAAGGCTCGTCGACATTTTGATCAAAGCCATAATATTTTATTGCCTCATCAAATCTTATATTCCAAGACCTCGAAGCCTGTTTCAGTCCATAAATGGACCTATTAAGCCGGAAAACTTTTTGCTCTTGGCCTTTGGCAATGAACCCTTTGGGTTGGTCCATGTAGATGGTCTCATCAAGTTTGTCATTCAGAAAGGCTGTCTTGACGTCCATCTACCATACCTCGTAGTCATAATACGCGGCAATGGCCAGAAGGATCCTGATCGACTTTACCATGGCAACAGGTGAAAAGGTCTCCTCATAGTCAACCCCTTCAACCTGGGTAAAACTCTTTGCCACTAGTCGGGCTTTGAAGGTCTGCACCTTCCCATCTACGCCACGTTTACGCTTGTAGATCCATTTGCAACCAATAGGTTTTACCCCATCCGGTTGATCCACAAGCTCCCATATAGAATTGAAGTACATAGACTCCATTTCCTGGTCCATAGCTTTAATCCACTCGTCTTTGTCAACATCAACCATTGCCTGATCATAGGTCAAAGGATCCTCACAGTCATCATCAGGAGTGACAACTGAGGTTTTAGCTAAACCCATGTAGCGATCAGGCTGTCTCACAACCCTCCCACTACGTCGAGGCATTCCCAACTCTTGGGAACGGATTTGACTAGACGTGCTAGGATCAACAACACTTGTTGACGTACTAGCCCTATCAGCAACTCTTGCTGATGAACTGTCCATTTCATTCAATACAATTTTACTCCTTGGTAAATGATCCCTGACGTGGTCTTCCTCTAGGAAAGTGGCGTTTGTCGACACAAGCACCCTATTTTCCTTAGGATCGTAAAACAGACCACCCCTAGTCCCTTTAGGGTAACCTACGAATAGGCACAATTTCGAACGGGGTTCCAATTTTTTCGAGTTTGACACCAACACGTGGGTCAGACATCCCCAAATCCTAAAGTGATGTAAACTGCCTTTACGTCCACTCCAGAGCTCGAAAGGTGTTTCACAAACACTCTTCGACGGAACGTTGTTCAAAATATAAACCGCAGCTCTCCACTGCGTACTTCAAAAAGAATCAGGGAGACGAGCATAGCTCATCATCGACCGAACCATGTCCAACAAGGTTTTGTTTCTCCTCTCCGATACACCATTCTGCTGTGGCATACCAGGTGCTGAGAGTTGGGACGTGATTCCGTGTTCTATCTTATAGTCCTGGAACTCAGTGTCCATGTACTCTCCACCTCGATCCGATCGAAGTGTTTTAAGCGATTTACCTAAGAGGTTCTCAACCTCGGTCTTGTACTCCTTAAACTTTTCAAGAGTTTCAGACTTCTTGTGCATTAGGTCAATATACCCATATTTGGAGTAATCGTCTGTGAATGACACGAAGTACTCATAACTGCCCCGAGCTTTAACATTCATCGGACCACAGAGGTCAGAATGTACTAACTCAAGAGACTCTTTGGCTCTATATCCTTTTACACTAAAAGGACGTTTGGTCATTTTGCCCTCAAGGCATGACTCACACACCGACAAAGAGTTTTCTTCCAACTCGTTTAGAAGTCCACTCTTCACTAGTTTCTCAATCCTATTGAGATTAATGTGGCCTAACCGTAGATGCCAAAGATGGGCATTTTCTTTTGGAGAAACTTTTGCTTTCTTAGTTCGTGTTTCTGCAGTTTTAAACAATTCAGTATTCAAAACACTTTTGACCGAATTGGGTTTCAAAACATACAGATTATTTTCGAATGAAGCTGAAAAAATAACATTCCCTTTGAAAGAAATAAATGTTTTATTAAATTCAAAAGAAACTTAAATACAATGTTCAATTAAGTAGGAAATTGAAACAAGGTTTCTAGTAAACCCTGGAACTATGTACAAATTGTCCAACAATAAGTACTTCCCGCCAAAGCCTTGACTTCACTTCAGTGTGTCGATCGCAAAGAAAGATAAGCTCCTGGATCCAACCCGTAGAGTCACCTCACCCGCTCGCAGCGGCTACTAGGAATCAATCCCCTGAAAAGAAGAACAAACGTGGTTAGTGGGCGCTGAATCCAATATCCGAGTTGAGTCACTACTCTCCACTAAACATGTTTTTCATCACAAGTAAATCACATTTACCTTGATTCTTCCTCTCGGCCAGAATTTAGGACGCTTTCTCTTCCAGTGTCCGGCCCCATTGCAGTGGAAACACTTTCCTTTCTCTGCAACGTCCTTAACCTTCTTGCCCTTGTGGGCGACAACACAGTCAGTTTTACCCCTCTTCATCTTCTTCTTTCCTTTCGGGCGTGAAGGAGCAACAGGTTTCATCCCAGAGTTCGAACCCCTGTGATAAGACCTGTAGGCAACATTTGCCTCAGATTCCTTGACCCTGTTCAAGGATTGGAAATTTTGTAGCTCATTAAGGAGGGTAGTCAGAGTGTAGCTAATTTTGTTCATAACAGCATTGCTACGAAACTGAAGGAAATTCTTCGGAAGAGTCTCCAAAATAAAACTGACCTGGCTCGACTCGTCGATCGGAGCCCCGTTCATCTCGGCCAGATTAAAGTGGGTCATCATGTCTAGAACGTGTTCACGGACAGACGACCCCTCTTTCATCCGTGCGTTGAAAATGTATTTGAGCGAGTCATGAGGACTGTTGTCCAAACATTTCCTGCAAGGACTCCATGATCTCCTTAGCAGAAACCATCAACTCATGCTTCTTTGCCAAGACATCAGACATGTTGGCAATTATGTAGACCTTGGCCTATTCATTGGCCCTGATCCACCGATCGTACGCATCGCGAACACTTCGCGACGCGGTCGAGCCCGGCATCTGAGGACACTCCTCAGATAGCACGAACTTTATGTCATCAGTTACCAAAATTGTATTAATGTTGTTTTTCCAACTCTGGTAATTATCTCCCACTAACTTATCCGAAGCGAGTAAAGTTATTATTGCGCTAGACATTTTAGCTGAAAAATTAGAAAAACTTTGTATTAGTCTCGCAAAAAACTTTTGAAAACCAATCATGTTTTAGCAAAAAATGTTTCATGATCCATAGGTCATTCAAAATTTTACAATGATATCCTAAAGGTTTATAATGACCGTCACCAAAGGGTGAACAGAACACTCCTCCTCTAGGACGAGACTTTCTCGATCAGACCCTAATCCCAGAATAACTCTTATTCCATTAGGCGTCCAATTACCATTGTTCGGTCGAATTCATTAACACTTAACGAATTCTGTGAGTGTCACCCTCAATCTTTAAGTTTCCAAGTATTCGTCCAAACAATAGCCACCGAAGGGTGAACCAAGAAGGAAAACCAACCAGGAAACTGTATCCCTTTCGGGAATTCACGGTGTTTCGACTCCCATGATCAAGCCCTCCGAAGGGATTATGCAGTCGAGCCAAACTAGCGAGCGGATCATAGGTGTCTCACGGTGTGAATCGAAAGAAGAGACCGTCAGTGGGTCTCGTTTTCCACAAGTCCCGCTCACACTCACTATAAGTACTCTCTCCATCCACGATGATATTGACCTATACAAATGCCATCCGAAGGGGGACGCTCCCATTTGCGCCACGAGGCCGAGTATAGATCTCACGGTGCGAACTTTAAGGAGATTTGTGGTTGGAAATTCAAATGTATCTCATACACTTTATTTCCTCCCACTCAGCACTTTAATTTTTATTAGGGATTGACCTAGATAAACCGGCTAAAATTTACCTAAGTCTACCAATATAACTCTTATATGGTATTAACCTAAGTTTATAATCACATTATTAACTTAGGTCTATGTGAGTAAATTAATTAACACTTAATTAACGGCACTCACGAGAATATAACCTAAGAATCTCTGGACCAAATTCACTCCCAGGTCGGTTTCCAGGTAGGGGTGTTCCGCAAGCGTCAACTTAAATACCTCAGCCTTAGACAAAACCTTCCTTAGACAGAGTTACTTATCAGTCTCCATTCAAAGGTTATATTTGATTTCCTAATTTCTAATCTCATTAGAAAATTAGAAAACCTAAGTCTAATTATTCAAGTTCTAAACACTTTAAAATTAATAATTAACTTAGGTTGCATGCATTTCTATCTTATAGTGCTTGATCATCCATCACATGAATAATACTATATACTATAACATAATATAATTCATCACATGAATTAAATGCATGAGCATGCTTTTAATTTAAAATATAACACTTATATTTAATTAAATTAAAACATGCATACATTATATTATAACTCTTATAATATAATCCTATCATGCATACTATATATTATAACTCTTATAATATAAATATGATGCATGAAATGTTTAACTTAAGGTGGGATTTTAAATCTATATGACATATATTATGCACATAGAAATTAATTAAAATATACATCTCATGCATAAAATAATTAAATAGCAAAAATGGATCGGTTTTTGGCACCTAGGCAATTATTTAATTAAATAACATTAATATAACATTTATATTAATATTATTTAATAAAATAATCAAAATAAATAAATAATAACATTTTATAAAGAAAATTAAAAAAAAACGAAATAACTGCTGCCCATGAAGTGAAGTTGCCCACGTCTCATGGCTCGCCGCCACAATCGCCCCTCACGCGCGTGCGGCGTTGGTAACCGTGGCGGCGTTGTAACGTTGCGCCGCTCGCTGCGTTGGAGCGCGTTCTCAACGCCGGTAGCGTTAACGCCGCTCTCTGCAGCAATGCCTCCGCCCGCAATAACGGCATCTCAACGTCGTTGGGCAGCGTCTCAACGCCATCGACAAAACAGCAAACACTTTGCTGTTCTTCCACCGATTTCTGCCTGTTTTCGCTCCGATTTCTTCACAGCAACTCTTGCCACGAACGACCCGGACTTACAGACTCGATTTACAACAAAATGCCTAAAAACAACGGGCCCTTACATTGATCTCATCAACATAATTGTAAATCTAATCTAGTGCCAAAAACCGAAAACATCCATAATGCAAACCAAGCAATCATCTCATGAAATTGTGGCAAAATACCCACCTAATTTTAACAAAACAATGCATAAATGAAGAACCATCGAAATGGGTCTGATACCAATTGAAGGGAATGAGAATCCCCGCGCAGCGGAAGACGATTGAATCGTCGAGGTATCATTATGCAACTTGTGTTTATTAAAATTGATCTACCTCTTAGACCTAGGCTAAACATGCTTAAAGAAGAAAAAATTTACAGCAAGAAGAGATCTTACTTACTTGTTGTAGACAAACACAACAATTTCTTCCTCGGGTCACGAACTCTTCGTGCTACTCGATCTCGACGGATTCTTCCCACAAAACGATCTCGAACACCACCAAGTGATTTTCTCGGTTGTTCTCTTTTGGAGAAGGGAAGTTGGTGGGAACTTGTTTTGGAGAGGGAGGAGAAATGAGAGAGTAGAGAGAATTCTCTTTTCTTCACTTTGGTGAAAAACAAAAAATGAGAAGAGAGCTTACCAATCCTTTCTTGCAAAGGGTTTAAATAGTGGAATGAGGGAGTTAACATCTCCTCATTATTACCACTATACCACAACCACAACCACATAATATAAGATATCTCATATCTCATATTGCAATTCTCATTTGCAATAATTATGGATTAATTAAATTGAATCACATCCAATTTAATTTCGCTCATTTAATTTCTCCAATTAGCCCTAATTCAACAATTAGGCTAACCTAGAGTTTATTATGGATCTCATTCACATTAAACTATATATTATATCATTCATATCTCATATAAATGACATAAATGCCCTTAAAGTGAAATTGAACACTTCAATTTCATACCAAAACATTAACCCTTCTTTTAACCCAGGTGGAGCCAACCGAGGGACCTAATGGACCTACAGTGACGGGCTCCAATGATTCGAGATTAACCTGTCAAACTCTTTGACCCGGTTAACCAACATTCATTTGCTACGGTAACACTCCACTATAGCTCGTAGCTGCACTCCCGTCAGTGCAGAATATTACGTGTCCACTGATATAACCAATTCCCATGAGTCGACCCTTCACAGGTTGTTCGTAGACACGGCTGGGTCAAATTACCGTTTTACCCCTGTGTCTACCTCTTGTTCGTTAAATCTCCACTGCTCCTCTAATGAACAACATATTGTGATGGTCCAACCATACACAACACCCTTCTCGGGCCAGTGAGAAGGTGGGCGCCCGTTGTCCAAGCCCTGGAGACAGCACTTAAGGGAACAACCTCTCTAGTTTCCCTAAAGGCGGAAACGAGTGAATTCACTCTCGCGTAGTTAAGTTCCCAGCTCCCTACTTGGTCCTTTCCCTGAGAAGATAGGCATATTGGGCGAGTAAAATCGTGACCACCCTCACCCGTACTAGTCAAAGGGCGGACCGTGAGAGCGAGTCCGTAACACGCTCAGGATTCAGGTCGAGTCACTAATGGTCATCTACGAAGTAATTAGTCCTTACTGCCAACGGTGTTACATCAGTAGGTCTAATAATTCACGGTCCGGTCTTGTACAATCTCATTGCAGAGGATGCCCCCACTCGCATGTCAACCACATGAACGAGTCAGATCACCTCGTTTGTATCTAATACAAAGCGGGCCGCATCCACAGTGTATCCAGGATTAGGTCTCCAACCCTATCCATATACTGTAGACCGTTCGGGTCATTAACTAGAACGTGATCCTCCCTGTGTGTCCACTACACACCGTTCAAGTTCTAGTTCTCTCATAAATTCAATGACCCTGAAGCTAAGTTTATTGGAAAAGTTTATAAATATTGCAAGACACAAAGTGATGAAATAAATAACTCTTATTAATTTCAAACAATATATTACAAACACGAGATTAGGACAAAAATTCCAACACTCTACTACAACGCATATCAATTATCAAACCCTAAGGGAGCTGCAAAATAGGTAAGGGTTATTTATTTAAAAATAAAAACAACTAAAAACGAAACAAAAGCAAAAACAAAAAAATTAAAAACGAAATAAACTTTGGGTTGCCTCCCAAGAAGCGCTTGTTTTACGTCATTAGCTTGACGTAGTATACGTGGGCTCGTCAAGGTACGTAAAAATTCTCCCACTTCTTCGAGCCTCTCTTTCTTGAATCTACAAAACAAATCAGTGCTAGCAAGAATACTAGCTTCTCGTGAGAGCCCGAAACAAATATATTTTTTGATTTTTCATATATTAAAAGAAAAGAAGGAACAACAACAAAGTAAACGTTTTTTTGTTTTTTATTTGATAAGAGAAAAGAAGGAAAAATAGGAAAATAAACTGACTCGAACAAAGACACTGACTCAAGAGAATAGAAAGAAAAACACTCACCAATAAGAGAAAAATCAGAAGATAGAACTGTCATAGACTCAAAAGCCTCAAACTCTACCTCCTGGCCTAACTCAACAGGTTTGACTTCTTCCACACTTTCACTAACTCCATCTTGGTGTGTGCTAAAAGGTTCTAGTTCTTCTACATCTAAAGCACAATCCTCTAAATGCCCATACTCCGAAAAATGTGAAGGACTAGGATCCTGAGGGTCTATCAGCGGGTCAGTGATCAAGTGACTCACCGAAGTATCTAAGAGTGTGGGTCCTCCTTCACTATCTTCCGTAGGGTGCTCAACCTCAGATGAGTCTAAATACATTTGTTCTCTAAGGGAGGCAAGTGTATCCGTTAGGTGTTGAATTGACTCCCCTATTTGTCTATTCATCTCATCTATTTTCCTATTCCTCTCCTCTGTGGTTCTCATATATTCTAATAACAACATCTTAAGGGAAGATTCGTCTTCTACTTGAGTTTCTTGAATATATAGGAAGGATATGGCTCAAAACCCCTAAGATATGGTTCATAGGCCCAATTACTATGATTATTATCATACATGTGGTTCCCATGAGTTATAGGTTTAGTATGATAGTAATTAGGCATTTGGTAGCCATAAGCTCCATTATCCTCACTAAAAGACTCTAAGTTGGCAAATGGATGATCATAAGAAGAAGAACTATATTGTGGTTGCTCATTGGGCACAGAAGACCACCCAAAGTTATCATAAGCCATAATAAAGTAATGAATCAATTATAACAGGCTCAACAAACACAATTTGCACCAACACAACAAGAAAGAATCACTACTACAAAACTATATTTCTTGACGCTTATAAAATGTCGAATTTTGCTTTACTTGACGTTTTCCAAACCGTCAAGGAATCCACCGTCAAGAATAATATACAATACTTGACACTTATAAAGTGTTATGTATAGTCTTTTTTTACGCTTATAATGTGTCATTTTAACATGAAAGCTTGACACTTTTTATTCGTCAAATGTAATTTTATCTTGACTTTGAAAAAGTGTCAAATTTATGTTAATACTTGACGTTTTCTCTGTGTCAAATATATGTTTATCTTGACGGTTCAAGAATGTCAAATATAAATTACTTGACGATTTAAATGAGTCAAATATAATTTTATCTTGACGTTTCAAAAATGTCAAGAGCAATTAGATCTTGACACATTATACATGTCTTGTTGGTTCGTATTTTTTTTCAATCTATTAAATATTCCTTAATATCTTGAATTTCTGCACTGTGTTCCAATAATTTGTTATATTGAAAAATGCATAATTTCATTAACCAATCTTCCACTCTTTAAAAAAATTCACATCTTTAACAATATCAAACTATTAAGTTCATGAACAATTCTAAAATTACAAGAACTTATCAAACCTCATGTAAACAATTCAAAAATCACAAGAACTATTGTAACGATCCTAAGCCATAAACTCAACTAACATTCAAAGATGTTTACAAAATAAGAGAACTTTACATTCACTAGTCTAACACACTGTAAAGGGTTTAAACATGAAACTTATTGGCAACATTATGACCAAAACTTTTAAAACGCCACCATAATTCTACAACACCTTTGTCAACTGCCAAGTAGTTGAGTATTACCTATAAAACACAACATTAAGTAACAAGGGTGAGCATAAACATACTAAGTAAGCAACCTATCTGTAAAACACAGGGTGAGCATAAACATACTAAGTAAGCAACATTATGACCGCTAATCCTAAGAAGCATGCTCAAAGGGAGGGAATGAGATCTAGCCTAATGTCATAAACGTCGACGAAGGAGGATTAAGACGATTAACATACTTACACCACTTACAGGGGTTCGAAAAAGATTAAAATGCACTTAGACTTACCAAAATGGCTCAAAGCCTCGCTAGTTGATGCTCAGATCAACTTCCTTTTGCTAAATCGACTTCCATGGCTTATGGTTAACCTCAAAGAGAGACATTATGCTCCATGAAATACCAGTTAGTTGCAAAAATAAATAGCTAGAACAATGGTTAACCTCAATTATTGACATTTCTTCAACAATCACAGCAGCAAGCAAGACATACAGACATGATCCAAAAGCAAAAACTGAAAGCAAGAACTTAATCGAGGGCAGAGGAAGGCTTGTCATTTTTCTCATACAATGCAAACCAGAACTTCAACCCAGCAAAAGAAATTCAAAAGAGAGAAAATGTATCAGAATTCAAAAGAAGTACAGATTAAAGTAGACAAGTGAAGAAAACCAACCTTTGGTCAGAGCATCAACAACGCCATTAGACAACCAACTTTCATTAAATTGAATGCAGTTATAATGCAAGATTTGATGGTGAAACTTTGAGAAAGGAATAATCAAAAGCAACAATAAGAGTTGTGTTAATTGGTTAATAAGCCACATTAGGATGATCGGTTTGTTCTCTTTAGAGGGACATTGAACGATCTAATACTACCTATGGAACCTACAAAGTTGAACAAAAATGTGTAAAAGGAGTTTAAGTGACATTGTACTTTTAAAGAAACTAAGAAAGTTCCTGAGTGAAACTGTAGCACAAAACTAACCTCGGATGCAATGTAGTTTAAATATTAATGCTAAGAAAACGTGAAAACAAACTTTGGTTCTGCCATTACCATTAGCAAGGTGGCTAATATTATTCTATTGTTAAAATGCGTACTCTAGCTTGAGGAGTTAATTGTAGCTTGTACCACCCACCTGGAAAAAAAAATCTCAAGGAATAAAAAAACCAAAATCTAAAAGAGAGCAACCCTCCCTCACAACCAACACTCACCACACTCTAAGAGTAATCTGAGTATAAGTTATAACTAGGCAGGTTGGTCCATTAGCAAGGTGGCTAATACCATTCTACTGTTAAAAAATAACCTACATTCATTAAATTGAATGCAGTTATGTGACACATATTTGCAACCTACATTCATAAGGTTTCAATTAGTTCTTGCAATAACCACAACAAGAAATCAACCTCCTTTTCCATTTCTGTCAGTTGCAATAACTACACCAGGAAATCAACCTGCAAATGTGTTTGGCCAAAGGGCATGAAAAGAAAGCCCCCATTTTAGCAAAACTGGTTCAACAAAGCCAAGATGAAAAATATTCCTTTAACATGAAGTTACCCAAAAATGAGAATGAAAAAACAAACACAAATGAACTGATAAATCTTCAAGGAACAGACGGAGTCAATCTCTTAACAAACAAGTAAAGTTTATGCTTAGAAAAAACCCGCACGCAATCAATCCTAAGTATACTTTATAAGAAAACAAAGAAGTGAAAGATTTAAATGCTAAACTTGAAGTCCAAGGAGAGTTGAAGTGTCATTTTGACTCTTAAAGAAACTAAGAAAATTCCTAAAGTGAAATTATAGCACACAACCTCAACCCTCCGGTGCTACAAAACTGCATTAAAGGAGCTTAAACATACTTTGAGGCTAAAAGTAACTCAAACGACCCAATAATGTTTATTTCACCCTTTGGAACTTATAGAGTAACCAAAAAGAGGCTAGAAAGAGTTTAAGTCTCATTTTCACGCTTAAAGAAACTTTAAAGTTCTAAAACTGAAACTTATGCAAACAACAAGCTTCCAATTCTACAAAAGTGTCTTAAAGGCTCTTAAGAATACTTTGAGGTAAAAAACTAACTCAAAACAACATAAAACTCAATGAAGCCATTTAGAATAACAAAATGAAACAAAGCCCCAAAATAGACTAAACGAAGATTCAAATGTAGGTTCAAGATTATAAGAGCATCTAAAGCACAACGACCATGAATATAAACCAAGTAAACCAAATCAAAGTTTTCTAAGTAAACCTAAGTTACAAAATCATGCAACGACCATCAAATTACAAAGCATATGAGTTTTGCCTAAAAAATCTCAATATACAAACACTCCTAAATAATCAACCCATCATTGTATAATGAACTAAAACAATCAAAGTTTTACCAAATAAACTAACCTTACCAAGTAAACCAAAATTCCAAAACATAATAGGTAACTTCATAAACAGTATGAAAAACAAACATATTCTATTCAAGTATTATTGATTTTTTGAGCACTTATTCTGAATAAACATCATCCTTCATAGGAAAAGGATGAAACCCCAGTTTTTTTCTTCTTCAAAAGGTTTAAAATGGTGATAAAGTTCCATGGAAGAAGAAGAAGAAAAGTGAATTTCTCCCCAGTTTTCTCGAAGTTGGATTTAAGCTTTTCCTCTAGAGGTTGAATTGAGAGATCACATTCCCATCGGTACCTTTTGTCATCTTCTTCCTCACCTTCACCTTCCTGCAGTGACAATATTATTCTCTCGAAGCCTCGTGAATTAGAGAATAGAAAGGAAGAGGGAAAAGTGGGAAAATAGGAGGGAAAGGAGAAAGGAAAATAAAAGAGAAAAGAGAGGAACAAAAGAGAAAAATGTTACAATGTATTTGATCGGTGAATATAGAAATCGAACTCACCTTGCTACTCTTAGCAATTTGCCACTTCAATCGAAACCCTCGATTAGAAAATGGTTTTGATTCGCCACTTCAATCGAAACCCAAGGACAAGCATATGAAATGTAAAGATGATATCTCCCTGATTCTGGTGAAAAGTCTCCAAACCATCATATATCTCTCCATTCTCAACAATACTCGAAAAGATGATATCTCCTGATTGTGCTCCGGCGAAGGAGGAGAGGGATGAGAGGTTGAGGGTGATGGTCGCACCATGGAAGGAGCTTGAGAGGGATAAGAGAAGAGGAAGAAGACGGTTGGCTCGAGGGCGTTCGTTTGCGGCGCGAGAGTTTCGTTGTTAAGTTTTAGAATAGTTTAGAAAGACAACATTAAAATAGGGCAAAAAAATTTGATTTACACTTGACGTTTTTAGAGTGTCAAGTTTTATCGTAGCGTGAAAAAATCCGAAAAAGTCCGTCAACCTCTGCCTTTTTTTAATTTTCTTAGCGCTTTTTTGTTTAAAATCTATTTTACTTGACGTTTTTTCATAAAAACGTCAAGTAATTAGAAGTTGCAAGCGTTAAAAAAAAGTAGCGCCTTTTCCGCCTTTTCCATTTTTCTACACCGTTTTTTAAATGTCAAGAAACTGGAAGCGAGAAAAATCCGAAATTTTTGTCAACCTCCGTGTTTTTTTTTAATTTTTCTTGACGTTTTTCTTTTAAAACTTCATTTTACTTGACGTTTTTTCATAAAAACGTCAAGTATTTAAAACTTGCAAGTGTCAAGAAATCTATAATTTTTAGTAGTGAATAACGAAGACTCAACAAAGATAAACACTAAAAAAAACGACAACAAGACACACCCAACAAGAAAAACAAGGATAAAATGCTAAAATCAACTCAAGCAAAATAAGAATCAAAACTAGTCCTCGACAACGGCGCCAAAAACTTGATGCGAAAATATCAGGTGCCCTAAACTAATGCAAATTAGAATGAGACTCTGACACTTCTACGACGTGCAAGTATACACGGTCGAGAGCAGCAAGTGATAAGTTAAAGTATCGATCCCACGAGGACTAGTTAGACCTAAATGAATGAGTGTCCTAGCAAATTTTTCTTATTTTAGTGTAATGAATAAGTGTGCAAATTACAGTTGTAAATAAATAAATTAATAAGAAAGATAAGATACGACATAAGAAAATAACTAAATTTAAATGCGGGGAGAGGAGAATGCAAACAAGAGGGAAGATGCAAGAGATGAGATTTTTATGAAAAATATAGGCTCGGGTAAGGTTGGAGTTTTCGTATTCAATTGGAATGAATTTTGAGTGATGCCTTGAATTTACCTACACATGTATTCAAATGATTTCTTTCAAAATCACTAAGTTTTAAAACCTACAATCTCTCAATTAAGATCTAAATTATGCTCATGATTTAAGGTTCTAGGTGGGTTAATCATCTCTTATCAACTCAATAATCCTAGAATGAAATTTTAGTTTTCTAATTCACTAACTCTCTCAAGTTCATGAATTGTAGAGGAATCAAAGTGGCCAATTCTAATTCTCATCCAATGTTAAATTCAATAAAATTTCATAAATTCAACAATCACATTAATCATAAATTCATTCTAAAGTTTACATTGAAAACGACCTAACCCTTGTCTAAGAAAATTTAGTTCATGATTAAAATCGAGTCACATATCTCTAGTTTAAGCATGCTTTTATTAATCGAGGAGTTCATGAAAAACAACCAACAATGTTCACTAAATTAGCCTAAATCAACCACAATTCTAGCTTAAAACAGTCACCAGTTATGCCTACAACAATGAGCAAAAGTAGTCTAAATCAGTACGTAAACATCCCAAAAATTCAGTACTAAATTAGTGGTTGACAGCAAACAATAAAACTTAGAGATAGGAAAAAAGTTACACAGCAGGTGGCATTGCTTTTGCTACAGCAATTGCCTAGCAGCAACCCTCTGTCGATGGTCTGCAGCAAGGCACTTTGCTTCAGCAAAACCCTTTGGTTGGTTACAGCAACAGTGTGCCAATTCCTTCAGCAAATGGCTCAATCGCAACAGTTTTTTTAGGTTCTGTGCGACAATGCTATCGGATAAACCAAAGTTCCGAACAATGATCCAACCGTTCAAACCGAAGGCTTATGAGCCACAAACGTGTTCACAAACTTTCAACACAATCCAACGGTTGAAACTCCGGCAAAGAACAACTTTATGAGCGTTGTCTGTGAAAAACCGAACTGCAGAGGTCGTCCAACGTGACAGCAATATCTTACACAGAAAACCTCCAAACGACGATCCAATCGTTAAAACTAAAGCCCTATGAGTCCCTAACAAGATGATAAAATGGTGGCAAAATCAAACGGTTGAATAGCCAAAAATCACAAATTTCGTGAAAGACGTCTGTGAAAACCGAACTGCACTGATGCTCTCGATTCTGCTACAACAATGGCATCTCGATTTTTCTACAGCAATGACACCTTGAAGTTTCAATTTTTCCTCACTCACACGATTGCTACAGCAATGGAACCTTCACGATTTTCCTCTCCAATGCACACTTTTGCTGTAGCAATCGCCTGTTCTCTCCTGGTCTCTTTCCCTTGTCGCCAATTCTCTCCCCTTTGGCACTTGTGAACCCTAGCCTCCTTATATAAGATAGTGTTGCCCTAACTCCACAAATTACAAAAATGCCCTTAGGAGTAGAAAGACCATCTTACCCTTTGGGTAAAATGTCTAAAATGCCCTTAGGGACTCCTGTAATTTTTATAATCTCCTGCATACAGAAAAATCTCAATAAATTCATGAAGTCAATTATAAATCAAACTAAATAATATGCAAGGATTTTTGGAGTTAAAAATCTAAATCTTTTGGTCTTTAATTAACTGTTAGCTTATTTCCCAAATTTCTTCAATTAGAGCATAAAAAACATCAAAATTAATTCTTTTCGAACCTAATGCTTAAATTCAAGATTTTAAAGCTAACATACACAATTTAGGGATAAAATAACATGAGATTCAATAAATTCTATGCAATTCAAGTACATTAAGCATTAAAATTATAGTAAAATAACTCTCCCATGGCGAGTTATCAAGGAGCAGTGGGACTTAACGAGAAAGAGGTAGACACAGGGATAAAATGGTAATTTGACCTAGTTTTGGCTATGAATAACCTGTGAAAGGTCGACTCATGGGTATTGGTTATATCGATGGACACAACTTGTCCTATAGTGAGGAGAGTGCAACTACGGGGGCTATAGTAGAGTGTCCCCGTAGTTATAGAATGTTGATTAACCGGATCAAAGAGTTTGATCAGTTAATCTCAGATCATTGAAGCTCATGATTTGTAGGTCCATTAGGTCCCTCGGTTGGCTTAATTAGGATTTAATGAGGTTATACAGTTTGGAGTGAATTTGAAATGTTCAAATTCATGAAAAGGGTATTTATGTCATTTATATGAGATATGATTGACATAATATATAGTTTAATGTGTATGAGATTCATAATAAACTATAGTATAGCCTAATTATGAAATTAAGGCTTAGATTGGAGAAATTGATTTGAGAGAAATTAAATTGAACGTGATTTAATTTTAATTCCACAATTATGCAAATGTGATTCGTATAATAAGGTATGTGATACCTTATATTATATGATATGCAAATATGATTTGCATATTATATAGTTGTGGTAAAGTGAAAAATTGGTGGAGATTTTACCTTCACCACATACCACTATATAATGATGGAATGTGAAGGGTTTCATAAGCTTGCCATTAATTTTTTTGGATTTCCATTTAGAGAACACTCTCATTCTCTCTCAATTCTCTCTACATTTCTCCATTCCCTAAACCAAAAGGAGTCCCACCTACTCTCCCTCATCCGCCAGAGAACAATCAAGAAGATCAAGTGGAGGTGTCCCCTTGGATCGTGTTTGGTTCGTGGTTTGATTGTGTAGAACGAGAGATCGTCGAGATCGTGATCGGGAGAAGGAATCGTGAAGAAGGGTTCTTCAAGAGGTAGGTACTTTACTTGCGTTTTTTCCTTCTCTTAGCATGCTTAGCCTAGATATGTATGAGATGCATGTTCGATTTTATGAAATTTAGTAACACAACGAAAACAACGCGATTCGCATCACTTCCGCTGCAGGATTCAATCCCTACATTGTATTCATTTGATGTTTATAAATAAAAGTTATTTTCCATCAAATCTTGTATTCTCGCATTTTAAACTTAATCCAATAAACTAAGCTCTAGGGTCATATAGATGAAATCTTGAACGGTGTGTAGTGGACACACAGGTAGGATCACGTTCAAGTAAGTGAGTCAAACGGTCTATAGTACATGGATAAGGCTGGAAACCTCTTCCTGGTAACACTATGGATGTGGCCCATTTTGTATTTGATACAAATGTGGCAATCCAACTCGTTCATGTAGTTGACATGCGAGTGGAGGCATCCTGTGCAATGAGATTGTACAAGATCAGACCGAGAATTATTAGATTACGATAATTGTAATTACACTGTTGACAGATTAGGACTAATAAATTCGTAGATGACCATTAGTGACTCGACCTTAATCTTGAGCAAGTTACGAACTCTTGTCTGCAGGGGTTTGTCCTTAAACTTTTACAGATGAGAGTGGCCTGAGTTGCCGACTCAATATGCCTACCTTCTCAGGGACAGGACCTCGTAGGTAGCTGAGAACTTTAACTATGTATGAAGAAATTCACTCGTTTCCAAGCTAGGGAATTTAGATAGGTTGTTCCCTTAAAGACTGAATCCAGGTCTTGAACAATGGGGCCCCACCCTCTCACTGGCTCGAGAGGGACGTTGTTTATGGTAGGACCATAAACATGTTGTTCATGGTAGGACCATAAACATGTTGTCCATTAGAGGATCAATTGTACTTAAGGTGCGAGAAGTAGTCATAGGGGTAAAACGATAATTTGATCCACCTATGACTACGAACGACCTATGAAGGGTTGACTCACGGGCATTGGTTATATCGGTGGACACAACTTGTCCTACAGTGAGGAGAGTGCAACTACGAGTCTATAGTGGAGTGACTCGTAGTTAATGAATGTTGATTAACGGAATCAAAGAGTTTGATCAATTAATCTCCTATCATTGGAGCTCATGATCTGTAGGTCCATTAGGTCCCTTGGTTGGCTCAATTTGGAATTAATGAGGGTATAATATTTTGGAATGAATTTGAAGTGTTCAAATTCAGTCAAAGGGACATTATGTCAATTATATGTTATATAATTGATACAATATATAGTTTGATGTGAATGTGATTCATAATAAACTATACTATTGCCTAATTATGAAATTATGGTATATTTAGAGAAATTGGTTATGGTAGATGTGTAAAATTGAATATGATTCAATTTAATTCCACATTATACAAATGTGATTTGTATAATAAGGTATTTGATGCCTTATTATATGTAATTACACAAATATGATTTGCATATTACATAATTAGTGGAATTAGTGGAAAAATGGGTGGAGCATTTCTCCCCACCCTCACCCACTATAAATAAGTGCATTGAGATGTACTTTGGAAGAGGCTAACTCACATTTTGGATTTGCAAGTTCCAAACTCCAAAAACTCTCTTTGGATTTCTCTCTAAAATTCTCTTTCTCAAAAAGGATCCCAAAATCCTCCCTCACCTTGAGAACAACCGAGAAGACTCCATGGAGGTGTTTGGATCGTGTTCGGTTCATAGAGATCGTTGAGATCGTGTTGTTATTATTATTATTATTGTTGTTGTTATTATTATTATTATTATTATTATTATTATTATTATTATATGATTTGGTAAAGTTTCGGTGCCCAATTTTAACTCCAATTTTATAATACTTATCAGTTCGAGCCTTTGTCATTTTTCTCGCTAAAGGTAGGTCCTCTGGGTAAGCCATTTTTTTAAAATGTTATTTTGCATGTTTAGTTTATATTAATTTTCTAATATAAATATAATGTCTTTTGGAATATCTAACGATAAAAGATCCCTACGTCCCGTGGAAGAGCTTGAAAGAAAGGTATGATCATAAAAAAACTGTTATTATTCCAAAAGCTCGTTATGATTGATGAACCTGAGGTTGCAAGATTTTAGATGAGTAAGTGAGTACAACTCCGCATTATTCAAAATTAGTTCGAAATTAAAATTATGTGGAGAAACCATTGTTGATGTGGATATGTTAGATAAGACATTTTCTACCTTTCATGTCTCGAATATGCTCCTGTAAAAGCAATATCGAGAGAAAGGCTTTAAAAAGTATTCAGAACTGATTATATGTCTTCTCGTGGATGAACAAAATAACGAGCTATTAAAGAAAAATCATGAATCTCGACCAACTGGAGTAACACCATTCTCTGAAGTGAATGTGGTGAATTTTAACAATCGTGGTTGTGGTCGAGGTATGACCGCGATAGAGAAAGAAATAATTATTTTCGTGGTGGACATTGTAATTATCAAAATTTCAAGAACCCCACACGGACTGATGATCATAAAGGAAAAGCTCCACAAAATAAGAATTCAAGAGGTGATGAAAATAAATATTTTCGAGGTGGAATGACTGGACACTGGTTACGTATTTGTCATACATCCAAACATCTAGTAGATCTCTATCAAGCTTCCCTGAAGGAAAAAAGAAAAAATGTGGAAGCCAATCTTGTTTATCAAGATAATGATATATATTGACCCATCCAATATGACAAATTTGAATGTGGCAAACTTCTTTGCATCTCGTGAAAAGAAGATTGAAGCAATAGATGGATTAACATGTGCCTCTTTTGATTTTGAGAATATCTAGTACTAATGTTTATTTCTATGTTCTTTTTAGCTTTAAACTTTTTGTATTATGTATCTCTTATTGTAATTATTTTTGTTTAATGAAGAAATATGGACAATTTTCATATGTTGAATGACTCAAAAAATGAGCAATGAAGATCTATGTCTGGCAGACTGCGAAACTACGCACACAATACTTATGAAAATTGTCCATATTATTGTCTATGTCGCCAATTATTGTCATTTCGCGGCTGGGAGGGTCTGCGATCTCCCCCTCCTTGCCTGTCTCCTCCCCCACTTCTAGGGGGACCTTGCTGGGTGTTCCTTTGTCCTCCACTGGAGGACGCTTGATTACGTCTCGCGTCTTGGCTCGGTTCATGACTTAGGTTAAACAAGCGTTCGACGGCGGCATAAGCAGACACTAGGTCTTGCACTCTTTGTTCATATAACTTCGTCTTTGCCCAAGGCTTGAACCCCTCGACAAAACAGAAAACTTTGTCTTTTTCGGACATGTCACGGATGTCCAACATCAACCCAACAAATTGCTTGACGTAGTCTCGGATGTTGCCTGTGTGTTTTAGTTCTCGCAGCTTCCTTCGTGCCAGGATCTCAACATTTTCGGAGAAGAACTGAGAACGCAGTTCTTGTTTCAGTTTCTTCCACGTGTCGATCGAGCAGCGACCATCTTGGATGTCCACGTACCTGGACCTCCACCATATCTTGGCATCCTCAGATAAATGCATTGTGGCAATCATAATCTTTGCCCTCTCTGTCACTGTCTCAGTTGCCTCAAAGTACTGTTCGAGGTCGAAGAGGAAGTTTTCTATGACTTTGGCGTCTCGAACCCCACAGAAGAGTTTCGGTTCAGGGACCTTGTATTTCCTTGGTTGCATCCCGCCCCCAGTTGGGGCTTGGTTTCCAACCGCTCTCATGGTAACGTTCAGCTTGTCAGTTATTTCTGTCATCTCGGCACTACAAACTTCCAGGGCGGCCTTTACGTCTTCAGAGAGGTCAACCATCATCTGACCTAGTACTTTTGGGGAACTGTCTAAGCCATCGACGCGCTCCTCCATTTGGGCAGCAAAGCCCGATGAGTTATCCCCTCGCTCAAAGCTACCACGTTGGGTAACTTTCTCCTCCAGGGTCTCCACTCGTATTATTAGTTCTTTGATGGGCATCCCATCAAGGCGGCTAGCTACCGCATCGATCTTGTCGACTTTGGATGCGATCTCTTCCAGACGAGACTCCAAAAACCGAATACTGTCAGGGACTTCGACTAAGTAGAGCAGTTGCTCTTCGATCTCAGTCAATCGTTCTTTGTCCGATTTGTTCAATTGTTTTGAGGAAGCCATGATCGTCGGGTCGAATATGAGGAGCCAACTTGGCTTTGATACCAACTGTCACAATCACACTTTTTGAAGGGTCTTGAGTGATCGTGCGGCTCTTGTTCCCGCTCTCGAACAAGTAAGCCAACTTAGAGAAAAAGGATCGCCGGTGGCACAACGGTCGTATCTCGCAACCTCCACCCCCGTTTCAAGAGAAAACGATTTTCGAAAACGGGATCAGAAAAAGTTTAGAAAACGTTTGGAAAACCATTTTGAGAAAAGATTGTTATAGGCTAGCAAGCAATTAAGGGACAACCACGCTCAAGACAGCATATAACTCCGGGTAGGAAGATTTGACGACTAGTCGCATCCCCCTATAATATATTATGTGAAATTTTAGCTATTACAGGCATAAACATGCAAAGTGGCGAGGAGTCATACACTCACGAAAATACAAGAAAAGTAAACAACCTACTCTAAGGAAAGTAAGTACATGAAAGCATTGTAAAAATGGTTGAATGGGCATGCGGCCATGGGTAACACGCCCTGGACAAGTATGAGCGTCACAATTAGCATACATGATATCTTGACATTGAAACTGACGCTATCGTGTGGAACAAACTCTTGTGTAATATAATAAATTACTTGATTATACTACTGCATTTTTATTGTTCTCGAGTTTATAACGAATTTGAAGACTCATGGTGCATTCATCTTTTTCCCCTCTAGGCGGTCGTTCAATGCCTGCCAAACGCCATGAGAACTGAGAAGTGGAGATGCCTTTGTTACCTCCACATCTCAACTGTTTTGCAAAGCTATCAACTGTCCCTTGGTGGAACTCCAACATAAGAGACGCTGTAAATCAAGGCCATGCGTACAAAGCCCTCGTCCTCTTCCGCCAACTGAAGCTAAGTGGTCTACAACCTAACAATTTTACATTCCCCTTCTTAGCAAAAGCTTGCGCCAAGCTCTCCCATCTTACTGACTCCCAAATTATCCATACCCATGTCGTCAAATCCCCATTCCACTCTGATATCTTCGTTCAGACAGCCATGGTCGATATGTATGTCAAGTGTGGTAAAGTGGAGGATGCATTTAACTTGTTTGATAAAATGCCTGTTAGGGATATTGCATCATGGAACGCTATGATTATTGGTTTTTCTCAAATTGGCTCCCTCGATAGAGTTTTCAGTCTGTTTTTGGGGATGCGATTAGTGGGAATTCGGCCAGATGCAGCTACTATCATTGGATTGACTCGAGCAGTTTTATCTGCCAAAAGTTTAAGATTCTTGAAAGCTGTTCATGCTTTTGGGATTGAAACAGGATTGGACACTGATGTCTCAGTTGCTAACACTTGGATTGCTGGCTACTCCAAATGCGGTGAACTACAGCTTGCAAAGATGGTGTTCTGTGGGATTCAAAAGCATGTAAGATCTTCTGTCTCGTGGAATTCATTAATTGCATGCTATGCAAACTTTGGGAAATATATAGATGCTGTAAATATTTACAAAGGATTGCTCTGTGATGGGTTTAAGCCTGATGCAAGTACGATTATTAGTCTTCTTTCCTCTTGCATGCAACCTGAGGCACTTATTTATGGTTCCCTTATTCATGGTCATGGTTTCCAATTGGGTTGTGATTCAGATATTTCTTTAATTAACACCCTTATATCAATGTATTCTAGGTGCGGAGATATTACCTCTGCTACAATTTTGTTTGATGGTATGTCCATTAGAACTTGTATTTCGTGGACTGCCATGATTAGTGGGTACAGTGAGGTGGGGAAAATTGCCGATGCTTTGGTATTATTTAATGCTATGGAAGAAGCTGGTGAAAAACCTGATGTAGTTACAGTTCTTTCCCTGATATCAGGGTGTGGTAAAATAGGGGCACTTGAGCTAGGACATTGGATTGACAACTATGCATCTTTATATGGATTGAAAAAAGACGTGGTAGTTTGTAATGCATTAATAGACATGTATGCAAAATGTGGTAGTTTGAGTGATGCTCGAGAGGTATTCTCTAGTCTGCCTAATAAAACTGTTGTCTCTTGGACAACCATGATTGCAGCTTGCGCTCTGAATGGGGAATTTGGAGAAGCTTTACATCTCTTCTATCAAATGTCAGAGTTGGGAATAAAGCCAAACCATATCACGTTTCTTGCTATTCTTCAAGCTTGCTCTCATGGAGGCTACCTCGAGGAAGGGAGGGAATGTTTTATGGCGATGACTAAAAGGTACGGTATATATCCTGGTTTGGATCATTATTCCTGCATGATTGATCTTCTTGGACGGAAAGGGAAGCTAATTGAAGCCTTGGAGGTTATTCAAGATATGCCTATGAAACCTGATGAGGGCATATGGGGTGCATTGCTTGGTGCTTGTAAGATTCACAACAACATACAAATTGGTGAGTATGTGTCTCGTCATCTCTTTGAACTGCAGCCGCACGGTGCAGTTTCGTTTGTCGAGATGGCTAATATATATGCATCGGTTGGAAGATGGGATAGAGTTTCAACTATGAGAAAAACGATGAGATCAAACAAAATGAGGAAATCCCCTGGGAAAAGCATTGTTCAAGTGAATGGAAAGTCGCATGTGTTTTTTGTTGAGGACAGAAGCCATCATGACAGTTTGCTTATTTATGCCGTGTTGGGGAATTTAACAATGCAGATGAAACAAAAAGAATCCTTATATGTCCAGAGAATTGTTGAACTTGGTATGGAATGAAGCTGCGTTATATAAACAATCTTCAATCTTTTACGTGCCCCCCTTCCCCAGTTTAGTGACACTCATATGAGCCGATCAAATGCCATAGAAATTTGTTCTTGATATCTGAATCTGATTGAGGACAAGACCCTATAGCAAATAAATATCATTACCACCAATATGATCATCACTTAATGAACATTGTTGCATTGCAAAGTGTTTTTGGAAATGCGTTAGCATAGATTTACGGCGGCCAAAGAAGCATAGTGGTACAAGTCTAGTATGTAAAGATGAAAATACAAATCATTGCGACAAACGACTTGTTTTTTCGTTGTGTTTATCAATGATAAAATCTTTTACTCTCCGTATGGGTATAGCTACTAAATTGAAAGGTGAAAGGTGATGCTTGTCTAAACAAAGATAACTTACATGTATCATTAAACTCTAGAGTTCACGTATTCTAAGCCAACAATATTTTGAACTCTTTAGTTAGTTACGAAAATGATGATTAGGGATAGGTTGTCTTGAAAAATATAAATTTAGTTCCTATGGTTTTAAATATTACAATTAATTTCTATGGTTTGACAAAATTCTCAAATCATAGAGATTGAGTTTTCAAATTATGAGGACTATTTATGAAGAGGTTTTATCAAATCATTAAGACGAAATTCTAAGTTTTAAAACTATAGGGATTAAATTCTAACTTTCTCTAAGTCATAGGGATTAAATTTATAATTTAATCTTAGGGATAATGGTAAAGATATTGAGTTTTTGGACTAGTTACTCTAAACTCTTCTCACTTTTTCTTATAATTATATTAAATTAAATAATGAGTAAACTGTAAAACTAATTAAAATATAAGTAACCATATAAGAAATTAAAATATCATTAACTATAAAATAAATTAAAATATCATTTTAGTTCCTTATAATTAGTTTAGATTTGGTCTTTGCAATATTATTCATTCTTATAAATGGGTTATATATTTTTTGAAATGCTTTTAATTTGATTAAGTGTATTTTTTTTTTGTATGCGACACAAAAAAATTAAGTTCCTCTTAATCTTAAGTTCTATTAAACAAGAGATAGAAATTAAGTTCCTCTTAATCTTAGGAACTACATACAGATTTTTTAATAAAATAAATCTATCTCTGAAAAACAGCTTGGCATCTCCCACTGCACGAGCTGAGACGACATCTCCCGTTCCGACCCTGAGCGTCATCTCACCCTCTCCGAGCTCCTTGAAGGAACTAGTTTACTGAAAAGAAGAGCAAACGTGATTAGTGGCTCCTGAATCAAGTATCCAGGTAAAATCATCATTTTCCACTAAGCAAGTTTCAAGAACAAGTAAATCAGATTTACTTTTCTTCTCTTTGAGCTCGATGGGTATTTTGGGCGATCGCTCCGGTGCTCGTCCATGTTGCTGGTGGAAACACTTTCCTTTGTCGCAACCTTGGCTTTTCCCTTGCCCTTGCATCGCGTGCAGTGCCTTCCCTTTCCCTCCTATCTTTTTCTTTTGGGTCTTCTTAAGCCCGGAGAAGATGAACCACGAGACTTAGTCCCGGAGGATGAACCATACGGAACCTTTCGGAATTGGCAAACTGATTTGCCTCTCCATCAGCCTGTCCCTTATTTTTCATAAGAGACTTGAAAGTTTGTAGTTCATTAAGGAGAGTAGTCAGGTTATACTCTATCTTGTTCATCACCGCATTGCTGCGAAATTGCAGGAAACTCTTCGGAAGATATTCCAGGATAAACGAGACCTGACTTTGCTCGTCAATGACCGTGCCGTTCATTTTAGCCACGTTGAAGTGGACCATCAGATCGAGAACGTGTTCACTCACCGACGACCCCTCCTTCATACGAGAGTTATAAACGTACTTGAGGGATTCGTGCAGATGATGTCCAGACGGTTGTCCAAACATATCCTGCAACGAACTCATGATCTCACGAGCTGAGACCATGCACTCGTGCTTTTTGGCTAGAACTTCAGAAACACTAGCCAAAATGTAGACCTTAGCCTTATCATTGGCCTTGATCTAGCGGTCACACGCCTCCTTAACAAATTGAGGAGTGTTTCGAGCAGGGACCTGAGGACATTGCTCAGTCAGTACAAACCGAAGGTCATCAACAACAAGAGTCGTATTCAAGTTGGACTTCCACGTAGTTCAATTTTCACCAGTTAAACGATCGCTTTTCAGTAAGGCTATAATTAAGGACGACATGCTGAAATTCCAAAATAGTTCTAATTTGTTTTTCCTTTTAACCCATTATAAACCAATCAAATTTAGCAAAATTATTAAGAAACCCTAGTGTTTAAACTAAACCCAGTGTTTAAACTAAACCCAGTGTTTAAATTAAACCTTTAATTTTGCAACGATATTTCAGGGATTTAGAACCAAAGCCTCCGTCGGATGGTCAGTCATTCCTCCCTTGAATTGAGATTTTCTCAGCCAATTCTCACTACCAGAACATCTCATGTCCCAATGGTCCTTAGCTACCGTTTGTTTGGTCAATGACTTGTTAACTAGCTTAACTTATCCCGTAAATGTGACCCTACCATTTTCAGATCCAATAGGTCCGAGCCAACAGGCTACTATTAAGAAAGACAACTGTTGGCAAATTACCTAAGAGACCCTATCCATTCCTAGAGTTCGCGGTGTTCCGATCCCTATAGTCAGGCCCTCCGTAAGATTTGGTTGTTCCAGGACAACCTAGCAGGCGGACTATAGAAATCTCACGGTGCGACCTAATGGAGGAGACCGTAGGATACGTTGACACGCGTCCTGCTCCCATTTACTATGGATACTTCCCTCATTCACCTTGATATTGAACCATGAAAACACTTACCGTAGGGGGACGCCCTATTGACGCCACGTAGCCGAGCATGGAACTCACGGTGTGAACTCTTGAGGACGTGAGAGTAAACTCGATGCGAACATCTCATTTTCTCCCACTGAAGCGCCTAAGATTAGGGTATAGGTTTAACTTAGTTGGATTCTGGCTAAAAGAATCTATCTAAGTCTATGCCTATTAAAACTATTATAACTAGGTATTTTAACCTCATGTCTAGGTGAATAAACACTTTAATTACCTAGATATAAATAGAACTAATGTTAATTCAACTCAAGTTTCGGGTCAGTTCCCAGGTAGGAGGTGTTCCGTTAACCGTCAGCTTAAATACCCCCAACCTTAGACAGAGCTTCACCAGTAGAGTTCCCTTATAACCAAAGTTCTAATGTCCTACTATATTTTAAACTATTTAAAATATTATTTAAGACTAAGTTCTAATCCTATTAGAAATTAAAACTTAGGTCTAAATTAATTTTAAACAATTTTTAACAAATTTAATTTTTAACCCAAGTTTCTATGTTTGCATGTGATTCTTTGTTAATAGGTTATGGTTTCTAAAACCCCTTTAATTTATAAAACTTATAAATTTTAATAATTAACCTATGACAAACAACTATATTATAAGACCAACAATCATTTTTCAAATTGGAATTATAAAAATTATTCAACTAATTGAATAATTAAATTACTTAAATAAAATAACAATTATTTTCTAAGTAATTTCATGCTCCATGCAACTTATTTTCCACAATTATCTAATTATAACAATTATAAATAAATACTTATGAAAAATAAATTAGATCATGCATTTCTATCATATTTATATAACAATTATACAAATAAAATGCATGCACATGCTTATCCTAAGGTGGGAAAAAATCTAAATAACATTCATAAAGAAAAATAGTTGTAAAATCAGAATAATGTGGCCCCTAAAGTGCAAAAATAATAAAATTACTCTAATTTTATTACAAAACCGGTCCAATACTCCTTGAACAGGGTTCGAACCGCTCGAATCGGGCCAGCGGACTTGATTTGGCATCATGGCGTTGTAACGCGTTGATGGGAGCGTTGTAACGCCGACTTTGTCGCGCGCGCTGCTATCGGGGGTAGCGTTACGCTTGGCGAGGGGCGCGTTAACGCCGCGCGACCCTGGAGAAATCGCGTCGATAGGGAGGTATGGCATTGCGACGTCGTTCCTCAACGTTGCAACGTTGTTGTTTCGACAACACCTTTTTCCTTCGAACACAGTAGCTTCAAACTTCGAATTCTTCTTTGATATTCATCTGAATTGCACGAAACTTGTCCCGAATGACTCTTAACACGATTATAGACTCGATTATGAACTTAATTTCCCCAAAACACAGAGGCTTTTACAATTAAATTGATCAAATCAATAGAAAACTAAGGCCAAAAATTTCTAAACAGTTTTACAGCAAACCAAATGCAATTCCCACATAATCAAATGCAATTTTGTTTCAACCAAAACAAATCAAACCTGCCTCTGATACCAATTGATGGAGATCTAATCCCTTTGAGCAGCGGAAATGTATTTAGAATCGTAATTGCAAGATCGTTTTTGGTTGAAATATAAAAACCAGTGCATTGGAAAAATAACAGAACAAACATGCATTCTAATGTAATTAGACATGAAATAGTCATGCAAACATGTTGTGTAAATTAAAGTAAACTAAAAAGGAATTCATAATTACCTTTGTGGTTTCACAGCTGCAACTCCTTGCTCCAAAAGATGATTCTCCAGTAACTTAGCAACAAAGAGAAATCTTCTATGTTTTCTCCAATAGGACAACACTAGTAGTGAGAACCTCCTATGACTCTGAGTTTCTACTTAGATCTTCCTTAGGTGGGAAGGAATCCAACAATTGGAGAATTAGGAAATTTGAGAGAGAGGAGAGAATTTTTTCAGAGAGATTAATCGATCAAAATCAACTTCTGCATCTCCCTTTTTTCTATTCGAGAAGAAGATGCATTGCAGGGGTAAGTCCCCACTCCCTATCGAGAAAGGATTGGAGAGTGATGGGAACGTGTCATCGTGACACGTTCCCTAATTAATTAATAAATGATTAATTAATTAATTCATTTAATTAAGTCAAATTTTAATTAAATATCATATTATACAAAATGATTAAATCTCATATAGTTTAATCTATAGTTTAATGCACATTAAATTTTAACGTATAGTTTTCAAATATGAATCACATTCACATTTGAATTTAATATTTGAACTTTTTCAAATATTTAATTCTCTCATATAATTTAATATGAATCATATTCACATTAAATTTATAATATATAGTTCCAAAACTATATATTATATCGTATCTATATACATTAAATTTATTCCCTAATTAATTTGAACATTTCAAATTCTAAACGATCTAAGAACCCTTTACGAGCTAGAAGGTGGACCTAATGGACCTACAGATCAGAAGCTCCAACGATACGAGATTACTCGGTTAATCTCATTAACCTCCTAATCAACATTCGTTAACTGCGGGAACACTCCACTAAAGTCTCGCAGCTGCACTCTTCTCACTGCAGATATATTTTTGTGTCCACGGATATTGACCAATAACAACAAGTCAATCCTTCACGAATGTTCGTAACACCAACTGGGTCAAATTACCGTTTTACCCATGGGTTACATCTTGTACCTTAAGTACCAATGCTCCTCTAATGAACAATTTGTTTGTGGTCCTACCAACAAACAGAGTCCCTCTCGGGCCAATGAGAGGGTCGACCCCTTTGTTCAAGTCCCGGAGAACACCACTTAAGGGACCATTCCTCAACTTCCCCTGTAGGGGGGGAAAGAGTGAATTCCATCTTGCTAGGCTAAGTCCCCAGCTGCTCACTCGGTCTTGTCCCCAAGAAGGTAGGCATATTGAGTCGGCGAATCTGGTCACTCTCACCCATACTAGTCAAAGGATAATCGCTTGCAAACAGGAGTTCGTAACCTGCTCAGGATTGAGATCAAGTTGCCTAGGTCATCCTAGTGAAATAGAAACCTAACTAGTCAACGAAGTTACATCTAATGGTTACTATTTCGTGGTCCGATCTTATGTAATCTCATTACATAGGATATCCCCACTCACATGTCATCTACACGAACACGTTAGGATCACAATGTTTGTATCATATACAAAGTGGGCCACATCCATAATTTTACCAAGGTAAGGTACCCAAACCTTATCCCCTTACTATAGACCCTTTAGGCTGTATCTCGAACCGAGATCCTTTATATGTACACTATATTTAGTTAAAAATACATATTATAGCCTTGGATGTTTAGTTTATTGGATTTGGCGTTAAAACAATGACAATATCGTAAATAACGAATAATAACAGTTTATTGAAGTAACAACAATTTATTACAATAATTAGAACAAAAAATACAAACTACGAGTTTTAGGGCACAAACCCCAACAGTCCATGGGGTAGGATAGTGCCGAGCAATGCTTCCCTGTCCCTGTCCCCGCATAATTCTCTATGGGGCTGGGCGGGGACGGGGAGCGGGGTGGGGAATATATTCCCCATCCCCGTCCCCGTTTAGCCAATGAAAAAAAGATAGTCCCCACTCCCTCTTCCATTTTCTGCCTAAACGAAGATTCCCTGCCCCTACGGGGTGGGAAAAATGGGCATCCCTACGTAGGAAAGCAAATATATTGATGGACTTGTTTGGATTGCATTTTTAAGTGTTTAATTTTTTTTTTTTAAAAAATTATTTTAACAAAATTTACAATGTTTGATACTCATTCAAAAGGATTTTTAATAATTGAGTTTGAGAAATAAGTTATTTTAGCGAAAAGACTTGAAACTAAATTTTTAAAAAATAGTTTTAGGTGTTTAACTTGTAATTTCTTCCAAATTTTTATGATCCATTAAAATGATCAAAATACCCCACACTATTTTTCTCACCACTTGCGACTGTCGCTGTCAACCACTCCGATTACTACTCAAGCCATAGCTAGTGTTAGTTAGTCGATCGTAATGATTTAAATAAAAATTTGAACTTATTAGCGTTTATAGTGTTTAATAATCGTCATTTATAATAATTTGACATTAGTAGAAGCATTTTGAGTAAATCAAACATACTTCTATGTAAAAAATAGTTTAAAGAAAATATAACTAAACATACCAGTGTTATAATTCTAAAAAAAAATTTATAAAGAAAAACTTAAAAGAAAAGCATTTTTAAAAAAAAAACACACAAAAAATTTAAATTTTTTTGATGATATCTCACCCAGCTTCTGTCTTAATTTATTTCTCTGAAACTACCAAGCAAGCTGAACGTTGTTGCATGTACATATCCACCATGAATGGGATATTAAAAAGTTACCATTTTGCAAAATTATAAAACAAATTATGTATGCACAACCAAGACTTGTTAATATAAATTTAATACTGTAAAACCCTATATTTTCAAGAAGTTTTATTTTTCACTTTTGGACTATCCAAATTAACTCGGGATTAAAGTTTGTTGATTATAATTGTGGAATTACTATTTGAAGTTAAATTATTTAAACAAGTAAGACAATATAGGTTTGCCAAAGAAGTGGTGATTTGTTGGGTTATGACTTAAGGAGGAGAATGGAAAAATTGAAAGAAGTGGTTAAGGGTCTGTTTGGTATGCAATCAGGATTCTGTTTTATGTTTTTGAATTCACTGAATTTCGTGAATATGTGTGTTGTCAGATGTGTTTTTGAAAACTGTTTTCGAATTCTGTAATCTAAATAGTAGAAATTCTGAAAACAACATTTTTATGTTTTCATTTATCTCGATTTTGAATTTAAAATTTTAAAATGTAAAATGATATTAAACAAAGATAAAAATCTTAATAAATACAATATTTCATGTTGTAAACTTAAGTTTCTTGAGTTTTTTTTTTTCCTTTTAAAACAAAAAGAAGAAAAATTGTGGAGTCCCTTTTTTCCTCTCCCTTTTCTTCTTCTTTCCTTCTTCTTCCCTCTACCGAGCGAGTAGCCACGAGCCCCTTCCAACGTTGATTGCCACACGCCACCCTCGCTGCAAGTCGCCATCGCCGAGTGCCTCCATCGCGCCGCACAAATCCTAGCCGCACGAAGACATTGTGTCACACGTCACCTCTAGCTTCTTCTCCGTCTCTCTACTCAATTCCACATTGCGCGCGCCATTTGAAATTGTAGCAACCTTGTTGATGCACACAAGTGAAAGACAAAAGAGAAGAGTTTATAAAAGTCATCTTCAGAATACAAGGTTTCCATAGTTATAGGTATGGCAGAAGTCAAGTATCTTAAGAAGGTTACCGACCAAAGAGGTTATAGGTTACTAACCAAGTTACAACAAATAAAACACTAAAATAACCACATAACCAACCACGGTTAAGACCTTTCAATCAAGCGATAAAGAAGTAAGGCTAAACAAGATGATCCTACATCAAATCCTTCCTCCCAAAACAAAACTCGCCCACGAGTTTAAGATGCCAAAGAAAATTCCTCAGGAGCATAGTAGTCGTAGAGATCGGAGATGTTGAATGTATTGCTTATGCGAAGAGTAGAAGGCAAATCGATCTAATAAGCATTGTCTCCTAGCTTCTGAGTTATAGGGATTGGACCAATTTTTTTGTTTGTCATCTTTGTATGAAGGCCAGATGATAGCCGAGACTTCCTCAAATGGACCATGACCAAGTCTCCAATATTAAATGACTTCAGTAGACGGTGAGCATCAACAAGCCGTTTATAAGAAGCATTGGCCTCCTCAAGATGTGACTTTACTTCTTCATGAATCTTCTTTATTTTATCTGCCATGTGTTCTGCTTCGAAGCTAAGATCAACAGTAGAAGGAATGTTAGATAAATCTAAAGTTAATCGAGGGAGGTTAGTATAAACAATCTCAAAGAGGGACTTCCCTGTAGACCGGTTTGCCATGTGGTTGAAAACAAATTAAGCTTGAGCCAATGCTAAATCCCATTGTCGTGGCTTATCCCCACTTATGCAACGAATTAGATTTCCATGCGTTCTTAACCTCGGTTTGGCTATTGGTCTGAGGGTGACTTGTTGTGCTAAAAAGCAACCCTGTGCCAAATAATCTCCACAAAAACTTCCAGAAAAAACTCATAAACTTAACATCACGGTTTGATACAATAGTTTTGGGAATACCATGTAAACGAACAATTTCTCTAAAAACAAAATTTGCTATGCTTAGAGCATCAAATGTTTTTTTACATGGTAAGAAGTGGGTCATCTTGCTCAACCTATCGACCACCACCAAAACTGAATCAAAGCCTCTTTGAGTTCTAGGGAGGCCCAAGATGAATGTTGGGATATATGTCCTAATCTTGTACATGTTTGTAATATTCACTATTGAAATAAATAAGAGTTATTTTTTTTTTATCACTTTGTGTCTCGCATATTTACAAACTTTGTCCAATAAACTAAGCTCCAGGGTCATTGAATTATGAGAGAACTAGAACTTGAACGGTGTGTAGTGGACACATAGGGAGGATCACGTTCGAGTTAATGACCCGAACGGTCTACAGTATTCGGATAGGTTTGGAGACCTAATCCTGGATACGCTGTGGATACGACCCGCTTTGTATTAGATACAAACAAGGTGATCCAACTCGTTCATATGGTTAACATGCCAGTGGGGGCATCCTGTGCAATGAGATTGTACAAGACCAGACCGTGAATTATTAGACCTACTGATGTAACGCTATTGACAATATAGGACTAATAAATTCGTAGATGACCATTAGTGACTCAACCTTAATCATGAGTGTGTTACGGACTCCTGTCTGCGGGCGTCTGTCCTTTGACTAGTACGGGTGAGGGTGGTCACAGTTACTCGCCCAATATGCCCATCTTCTCAGGGACAGGACCACGTGGGGAGCTGGGAACTTGACTACGCGAGATGGAATTCACTCGTTCCCGACTTAGGGAAACTAGAGGAGTTGTTCCCTTAAGTGTTGTCTCCATGGCTTGGACAACGGGTGCCCACCCTCTCATTGGCCCGAGAGGGGTGTTGTTTATGCTTTGACCATACAACGTTGTTGTTCATTAGAGGAGCAGTGGGAGTTAAGGAGCAAGAGGTAGACACAGGGGTAAAATGGTAATTTGACCCAACAATTTCTACAAACAACCTGTGAAGGGTCGACTCATGGGCATTGGTTATATCAATGGACACAACTTGTCCTAAAGTGATGACAGTGCAACTACGGGCTTTAGTGGAGTGTTACCGTAGCTAATTAATGTTGAATAACCAGGTCAAAGAGTTTGACAGGTTAGTCTCAGATCATTGGAGCTCGTCATCTGTAGGTTCATTAGGTCCCTCGGTTAGCTCAAACTCGATAGATAGAGGGTTTACAGTTTGGTGTGGATTTGGAGTGTTCAAATTCATTAAAAGGGAATTTATGTCATTTATATGAGATATGATTGACATAATATATAGTTTAATTTGAATGAGATTCATAATAAACTATAGGTTAACCTAATTGATTTAATTAGTGCTAATTTAGAGAAATTGGATTGAGAGAAATTAAATTGAATGTGATTCAATTTAAAATCCACAATTATACAAATGTGATTTGTATAATAAGATATGAGATATCTTATTATATGAGTTATGCAAATATGATTTGCATAACCTAAGGTTGTGGTAAAATGGTAAATAGGTGGAGATTTCAACTCCACCTATCACCATTATATAAAGCCTTTGTGAGAAGGCTTTAGTGATCTCACAAGTCATTTTTTGGATTTTACCAAAAAGGAGAACTCTCTCTTCTCTCAAATCCTCTCTACTCCTAAACCAAAAGAGTCCCACTACTCTCCCTTTACCGACGGAGAATAACCGAGAAGATCAATTGGAGGTGTCCAATTCGTTCGTTGTTCGGAGAGTTCGTGATCGTAGAGATCGAGAGCATGAAGAGTTCGTGACTGGAAAAAGGAATTCTGGGAGAAGCGTTCTTCAACAAGTACATTTATCTTAATGTTTTTCCTTCCTTTACAACATGTTTAGCCTAGGAATTTATGTGATAAATTCAGTTATAAGAAAAAGTTTGTCACAACGAACACCACGACGATTCAAAGTCGTTTTCCGCTGCGGGAGTTTTATTCCCTTTAATGAAGTCCATTGAGAGATCTTCCCAAATGGTTTTAGGGATAGGTAATGGTGTATAAAGACTAGTATTTTGTGTCACGTCCTTAGCAGTTTGGCAAATTTAGCAGCGTTTAACAAAGTTATTGACATCCTTTCGGATTTGCGACAGAAAATATCGGAAAGAAAGACACTGTAATGTTTTGCCCCTTCCAAAATGGCCAGCAAAACCTCCTGAGTGAATTTCATTAATCAGAGCTTCCCGTAAGGAATTATGTGGAATGCAACCATCAAGTGTATGGAAATCTTGGCATAGAATATGATTGTTCCATTTATACCAGATACCTTTAAAATCAGGATATTCTGGGTATAATTCTGGTAGTGTATCAAATGCAATAATCTGCCCTCTTAAAAGTGTAAGGAGTGTACTTTTGCGACTTAATGCATCAACTACCTTGTTTTGTTTCCCCTTCGTATGTTGTATCACAAACTCAAATCGTTGGAGGAATTGTAGCCATCGAGCGTGCATCCTACTAATATTTTTCTGGGCATGTAAAAACTTTAGAGAGAAATGATCAATAAGTAACACAAAAGATTTCCCTAGTAAGTAGTGCTCCCAATTTTTTTTAAGCTCGAACGAGGGAGTAAAGTTCATGTTCATATGTTGACCAGTTTTATCGGGTAGGGCCTAGTTTTTCACTAAAGATTTCTATGGGGTGTCCTTCTGGAGATAAGATTGCGTCAATACCAACACCAGATGCATCTACCATAACTTCAAATGGTTTGTTGAAATTGGGAACTGCCAAAACTGGTGTACAAGATAGTTTGTCTTTCAAGGTGGTAAAACTTTGCAGTTGAGGTTCTCCGCACGTAAAATTACCTTTCTTTACACAATTAGTCAAAAGAGCTGCAATGGTGGTGGAATTTTTTATAAACTTTCTGTAAAAAGAGGCAAGTCCTAGGAATCATTGAATATTTGGAAACATTGAATATTTTTTTAACATCTTTTGGTATAAGTTAGTCTTTAATAGCCTCAATTTTTCTTGGGTCAGCTGATATACCTTTCCTACTAATTATGAATCCTAGAAAATTAACTTCAGAAGTAAGGAAATTGCATTTGTTTAGATTGATGATAAGTTGATTCTCATGTAGGACCGAAAAATGGTGGATAGATGAACCAAGTGTGCTTTGTAAGTGTTACTACAAATACAAATGTCATCAAAGTAAACAACAACATACTTATTTAGGTATGACTGAAAAATCTAATTCATTAAACGCATGAAAGTACTAGGAGCATTTAAGGCATTACAAGCCATTCAAAAAGTCCTCCGTTAGTTTTGAATGCAGTTTTCTATTCATCCCCCGACCTTATCCATATCTGATGATATCCACTCTTTAGATCAATCTTTGAGGAAATGGTTGCCCCTCCCAATTGGTCTAAAAGATCACTAAGTCTAGGAATAGGAAATCTATATCTTGTGGTTATTCTATTTATGGTGCGACTATCAACACAAAGCCTCCAAGATCCATCTTTCTTAGGTGCTAACAAAGCTGGGACTGCACAAGGGGCTTAAGCTATATTGAATGTGGCCTTTGTGAAGTAACTCTTGAATTTGTGTATGGATGATTTTGTATTCGGTCGGGCTCATGCGGTAAATTAGAAAGTGTGCTGCCCGAAATTAGATCTATTTGGTGTTGGATATCCCTAAGAGGTGGTATTTCAACAGGTTTTGATGTTAAAGATGGAAATTTATTAAGCAGCTCGTTCTGTTAGAAGACATATTGGTGTTTTTTCCCGGATATTGCCCTCCCTTAACAACAAAGGCTAGAAAGTTTTTAGTATCCTCACATATTTCTTTTCCTTTGATTAAAGCGAATAACTTGGAGGAAGATGTGGTTTGTTTTTTATTCTCGATTTTTCCTGTAGGTATCATTACCATTTTTCTATTCATCTAGATAAACTCATAAGCGTTTTCCATCTCTTTATGTATTGTTTGATTATCCTATTTCCAAGGCCTCCAAGTAAAATATGACACACATCTATATCCATTACATCACACATGATTTGATCTTTATAGTAATTTTTAATGGATAACGGTACAAAACATATTTCAATCACATTGGCTTCATCTCATTTCTTTATCCAAATAATTTTATAAGGATTAGGATGTGGATTTAACTTTAGATTTAAAACATGGGTCAATTTTTTAGATACTATATTCTCACTACTACCGTTATCTATAATTACCTTGCATACCTTACCATTAATACTGCACCTTATTCGAAAGAGGGAGTGTCTTTGTGGGTGATTTTCTATCTTTGGGGTTAAAATAACTCTCTAAAGAATGCAAGATAGTTGGCCCCCATCATCTGGTTCAACTACCTGAATGTCATCATCAGAATCTTCAGAATCTTGAACTTCCACCCTAACCTCTTCTCGTATAGTTAGTGTTCTCCTTTGTGGGCATTCATTGGATAAATGACCCTGCTGTCCACACCTGAAACACTTGCCAAGAGAAGGTTGATTATAAGGATTATTAGATTTTCTTGAAGTATTACCTTCTGAACCTTTACTTGTTGCAAACCTTTTTTGATGGATATCTTCTTTTCTTGCCCCTTGAAGTTGCTTGGAAAAGTCCACCATGGTTCTTTTTGGATTTGATACTTTCTTCTCCCAATTGTTACTCCGCTGATAAGTTTTAAAGACTTTTGTGGATTCTTGCTCATCCACTTTTGTGGCCAAAGTAATAGCGTCAACTACATAAGCCATTCAATGCAAATTAACCACATCTTTTATGCCACCTTTAAGACCATTTACAAACCTCGATATCTGTTGTTGCTCATTCTAAGGTAAGTTATTCCTTGCGCTTAAACGATGAAACTCTTATGTGTAGTCCAACACCGAATGCTCTCCTTGTGTACATTGTTGATATTGATTGTACAAAATCTGTTCGTAATTTAAAGGAAGGAATCTTTTTTTCATCATCCACAACAATTTAGGTAAGCTCTTAATCGGTTGCTTACCATAATAAGCCTATTTGTTTTCAGCTGGTTCCACCAAGCTGATGCGCTGCTTTGTAGCTTAAATGTTACTAACTTCACTTTCTTGTGATCGGGCATGTTAGCATAATCAAAGAAGTTTTCCACACTCTTTATCCAATCTAGGAATCTTTGAACATCCATTATGCTATTGAATGCCAAGAGGTCTATTTTCATTCGAAATTCTAGATTTTCATGATCAAAGAAGTCGCGTTGTTGCCTTCATGGACCTCTTTCTTGAATATGTTAATTTTCTTGAATTTGGGTATCCTCATCATCTGAAGATTCAGAATCAATGGTCATGTATCCAAGCATAATTCCATCAATCAGGCGTCGAGTTTGGTCAATGTGAACCTTCTTATTGGTGCTTGTACATTTCGAATTTCTGGGCGGTGCGTGGATGGGATTCTTGGTTGATTTTGGTGTGTTAAAGAAAAGGCAGAAATTTGTTTTGATATGTTCTCAATCGAACGAGTAAGGGCAGCGAGGTTTTTGTTGATGTCTACAATGGAGGATTCCATAGATTGAGGTCATGTATTCACCGATTCCGAAGAAGAAGCTTCTGCTTCCATGTTGCCGAAATTTTTTTTTCAGAAAGATCCAATATAGAACAAATCTTGCCCTTGGATCAAATCTCTTTGATACCAGTTGATGCACACAAGTGAAAGACAAAAGAGAAGAGTTTATAAAAGTCATCTTCATAATACAAGGCTACCATATTTATAGGTATGGCAGAAGTCAACTATCTTAAGAAGGTTACTGACCCAAGAGGATATAGGTTACTAACCAAGTTACAACAAATAAAACACTAAAATAACCAAATAACTAACCCATAGTTAAAGAACTTCCAAGCAAGAAATAAAGAAGTAAGGCTAAACAAAATGATCCTACATCACTTGCATTGGTCGCGTCGCTCGCCTCCAGACAACACGCAACCACCCCGCATTCTTGTAGCCGCTCACCATCACCAGAGCACGGGCGCCAGGTCCACCAACAATCAAGCCTCACGCATCGATGCTGCTCTGCAAGTGAGAAGGAGGGTTTCCAACACGATTCGATAAGATTCATATTCGCGAGGCCTTGGATTTGCAAAACCAACTCGATATTGTATGAGTAAGTTTTCAGCAACAACTCAAATTGGTTTTTGAATTTTAGAGTGTTTATAGGTACCGATTTGATGGTTGGAGGCTAACCTATGGATGTTTAAGTATGATTTTATATTACCCATCGTGAGTGGAGGTTGAATTGTCATTTTGGAACCAAACCAACACCGAACCAACAAGGTTTCGGTACTGCTTATCCGTTCGTGATTCCATTCGTTTGAGTAAGCTTTCACCACTATTTTAAGGTAAATTTATTGAGTGTAAGGTCTGTCTTGGTTAGCAAATGGCTGCTTAAAATGTCCCATTGGTTGTAGGACTCAATTACAGGACACCCACCACTTCTAAAGGCTATTTGGGGGAGTTCGGTCGATGCAAGGCTATTTTCGGTGTGGGCGTCACCTCAGGTAAGTACCCCGACACTAGCTTTTGACAAATTGTGAACCAAACATGATTTTTTTACACTATTTAGGTGATTTTATGTTGACCCATGACTTGTGGGACACTTTTTAGATTACCCATGGTCCTCGGATATCAAATATGTGAATTTGGACCTTTTGAAGCTACAATTAACAAGTTTTCATTTTGCTTCAATGTGGGTAATGCTTCTATTGTCCTGGGTAAGTGTTTCATAAATGGTTCGAAGTGGTTTTTTTGTTGTAAAGATTGATTGAAGGGTTGTTTTGATGTTTTAAAACTTACCCATAATTCATTGGACTTCGTGTAAGGTTACCCATTGTGTTTGGAAGTTGGGTTGTCGGGTTCGCACTAATCCAATATCATATTTCAACATGTGAGGCTGTTGTTTATGACTTAGCTTGGCGATTCGAGATCAAGTAGTTGAGTTCTAAGCCGCCTTGAATCTTGGAGTAAATTAAAGTAAGTAGTCATTTAGATTAATCCCATTTAAGTTGTTTTTTCTTTTATTATTGTGTGGTGAACAATGAGTTGTGAAACTATGTACTGAGATTGTGATTTGAAGCATGTGATGGATAACATGCTTATGAAGCATGTGATGGATTACATGTTTATGCTAGTGTTGTTGGGACTAAGAATGACCTAGGCATGTCACTAATGTGAAAATAGGGGCTTAAAACTCTGAGTTAAGTATGAGATCTATTGTGGTCGTCCGTGATAACCTGAGTATATCATCAGGGGCTTAAGGTCACTTGATCTTATATTTAATCTTGTTGAAAGATTCGAAGTCGTAACGGTTGGTTGAGTCATACGACCAATAAGTGTACCTTAACGAAGTTTTGCTTGGGATTTGGTTTGGTTGGTTGGCTACTGTTGCTTCGGGTTAGATGTTAAAGGTTAGCCTTAGACACCTTACTGACCTGCCTCTCCTTTTGATTGTCTTTAGGCAAGTGGATAGTGGTTTAGGGAAAGAGTTGCTACCTCGCGTTCTCGAGTAAAGGTAAGCAGTCATTTGGTTCAACAAAGTAAATTCACTAGTGAGGAGTTGCTTTATATACCTGACAACTTATGTATGATTGCATGGGACTGGAATCGATTCTTGTGTTATGTTGTGGTGATGAACTAGAAAGGTTCCTTCGTATAAATGCCTAGTTCTTACTTGCTTCGAGTTAGCTTGTTTTGTATCACTTAGTGACTGAATCGTGGTGGTGGCATGTCTGTGTTGATACGAAATTGTCTGGCCTACCTTGAAATCCTGTTAGTTACTTGTGTAGGGGTTTGTGCCCTAAAACTCGTAGTTTGTAATTTTGTTCTAATTATTGTAATAAAGAGTTATTATTTGGGGAATTGTAATGGGTAGCACAAAATATTAGCATATTTGCAAACTTAGCTATAATTTTTTAGATTTGCAAATCTAGCAAAGTTTTTTTAAATCTGATTTCCATTTTTTTATTATTCCAAATTTACCCCCATTGGTGTAGAAGCAGGTATATCAGTAGTATATCTGATATACTTTACATTTGGTATATCATTAGTATATCTGATATACTTTATATTGGTATATCGGAAGTATATCTGATATACTTTATTTTTATATACCAATATATACCTCAAAACGAAGTATGCTAATAGTATATTACTGATATACTACGGATACTCTTCTTTTAGGTATATCATTTAGAATGATATACTTCATATATATTCATAGCAAATTAGAGATATTTTGCATATTAGTATATCACAATGTACTTCATTTTAGATATGTTTATTTCACTAATATACCTAACATTTAATATATCATTAGTATATCAGTTAAATGAACATATATCATATGTGAGTTACTGATATACTCTTAATTAACTTCATACACATATATCAGTAGTATATTAGTGATATACTCTATATAATAACACATCTTACACAATAAGATATAACAATCCAATTTGGTTTCAAATTATGAATTCTACCTAAAATTTAAAAGCATAACCTAAAATTTACTCTACCTGAAATGTCGGACATTACAAATAGCTTTTGAGATCCCGTTGATATACTTAATATTATTGAATAAAGTATATCATCATAAATCACTATTAAGCATAAATCACTATTTGTGATATATCGTTGATATACTGAATAAAGTATTTTGGTAGTATATCACACCGATATATACTTAATATTAGTGAAATTAACGGCTATTAGTTATTTTTTGGTTAGATATATCATTGATATATCTGATCTATTGTTAATAAACTACTGATTTTTTCGATATTGGAAAACACGGGAGGGCATTTCCAAATCTAGCAATAGTTTTTGAGATCCCGTTGATATACTTAATATTATTGAATAAAATATATCAGCATAAATCACCATTTGTGATATACCGTTGATATATTAAATAAAGTATATCGTTAGTATATCACACTGATATATACTTAATATTAGTGAAATCAACACATATCATATCATTCATGTAGTTACTTTTTGATTGGATATCTCATTGTATATCAGATCTATTATTGATAAACTACTTATTTTCTCGATATTGAAAAACACAAGCACGCCATTTATAAATCTAGCAATAGATTTTGAGATTCCATTGATATACTTAATATTACTGAATAAAGTATGTCAACATAAATCACTATCAAGCATAAATTCCTATTTTTGATATAATGTCGATATACTAAATAAAGTATATCAGTAATATATCACATTGATATATACTTAATATTAGTGAAATCAACAGAATCAGTAGTATATCACTTATGCAGTTATTTATTTTTTGGTTAGATATATCGTTGTTATATTAGATCTATTGTTGATAGACTATTGATTTTCTCGATATTGAACAACACGGAGAAGGTATTTGTAAATCTAGCAATAGTTTTTTAGATACAATAGTATATCAACAGTATATCTGATAATAATTTATATTAGGTATAGCATTAGTATATCAATAGTATATTTCATTTTAGGTATATCATTAGTATATCATAAGTATATCAATAGTATATCATACGCACATCATCAGTATGTGTTTGATAGACTATTAATATACTTTAGATTGAAAAACGCGCGCGAAAAATATAAGGGTATTTTTGACTTTGCACGCCATCCGTTTGGGTTAGGCCTTTTTTTGTTGCTATTTTGCAAATTTAATTAAGGAGTGACATAGGTGCAATATTTATATATTTTTTTCTTATTCATGCAAGTGTCCCTATTATTTTAATAAAGAGTTATTGTTCGTTATTTACGATATTGCCTTTTATCTTAACCCTAAATCCAATAAACTAATCATCCGAGGCTGTAAAATGTCTCTTGAATTGAATTTAGTGTACATATAAACGATCTCGGTTCGAGATACAACCTAAATGGTCTATAGTAAGGGGATAAGGTTTGGGTACCTTATCCTGGTAACACTATGGATGTGGCCCACTTTGTATATGATACAAACACTGTGATCCAAACGTGTTCGTGTAGATGACATGTGAGTGGGGATATCCTATATAATGAGATTACTTAAGACCGGACTGCGAAATAGTAAGCACTAGATGTAACTTCGTTGACTAGCTAGGTTTTTATTTCACTAGGATGACCTAGGCAACTTGATCTCAATCCTAAGCAGGTTACGAACTCATGTTTGCGAGAGATTTTCTTTAAATTAGTATGGGTGAGAGTGACCAGATTCGCCGACTCAATATGCCTACCTTCTTGGGGACAAGATCGAGTGAGCAGTTGGGAACTTAGCTTAGCAAGATGAAATTCACTTCTTCCTGACTACTAGGGTAAGTAGATGAATGTTCCCTTAAGTGGTGTCTCTGAGACTTGAACAAAGGGCCCGACCCTCTCATTGGCCCGAGAGGGACTTATGTTTGTTGGTAGGACCACAAACAAATTGTTTATTAGAGGAGCAGTGATACTTAAGGTACAAGATGTAACCCAGGGGTAAAACGGTAATTTGACCCAACTGGTGTTAGAAACATTCGTGAAGGATTGACTTGCTGTTATTGGTCAATATCCATGGACACAGAAATATATCTGCAGTGAGAAGAGTGCAGCTGCGGGACTTTAGTGGAGTGTTCCTGCAGTTAACGAATGTTGATTAGGAGGTTAATGAGATTAACCAAATAATTTCGTATCGTTGGAGCTTCTGATCTGTAGGTCCATTAGGTCCACCTTCTAGCTCGTAAAGGATTTTTAGATCGTTTGAATTTGAAGTGTTCAAATTCATTAGGGAATAAATTTAATGTATATAGATATGTTATAATATAAAGTTTTGGAATTTTGTATTATAAATTTAATGTGAATATGATTCATATTAAATTATATAAGAGAATTAAATATTTGAAAGAGTTCAAATGTTAATTTAAATGTGAATGTGCTTCGTATTTAAAAACTATAGGTTAAAATTTAATGTACATGAGATGTGCATTAAAACTATAGGTTGAAGGAGAAATAAATTAAATATGATTTAATCTTATTTAAATGATATTTAAAGATTAATTAAATATATGATATTTAATTAAATAATTAATTAAATTTGATTTAATTAATTTAATAATTAATTAATTAATTAATTAATGGGAACGTGTCAGGAGGACACGTTCCCCTCTTTCCCACTAACTTCCTATCTTGGGGGAAGAACTCCTCTCGCAATAACCTCTCTAGGTAGAGGGGTTTTTGAATTGACGATGCTTTTGTGCAACTATGAAATTGCTGTAGAAAAACTTTCTCTCTCAATATTGTCTTCCTCTCCAAAAGTTGGAATACTTTCTCACCAAGGTTGATCAAAAGAACTCAGAGATATAGGAGGTTCTCCAAGTGGTGGTGTTGTGTAATTATAGAGAAGATTTCTTGTTGTTGTGTTGCTGTGTTCTTGGTGCAAGGTGTTGCTGTTGAGAACCTACAAAGGTAATACTCACCTCTTTCCTTTTTAGTTTAATTTTTACACAACATGTTTGCATGTTTTAATTCCATGCCTAATTAGATTAGATGTTACTCATCCTCTATATTTTTACCAATATATTGGTATTTGTGTTAAACTAAAACAACCAAGTAATTGATCCATAAAACATGTTTCCGTTGCTCAAGGGGATCAGATTTTCATCAACTTGTTCTTGCAAGACTAAACTGTTGGGACCATTATGCTTGTTTATGCTTGAGATGTTATGTTTGGACTGTCATGCTTGTTTATACTTGGGTTGTTATGGGATTGGACGGGTCTAGGGCATGAGGAGTGTGGTCGAGTAGGCGATGGGGCCATGGTTAGGCCTAGGGGTGGGCCCAAGGTCATAGGACCCTATATCTTGTAGTCTTGCTTGTTGAGCTTGAACGACAACCCTCGCGATTCCTTAGTCGATCGCAGACCTCGGGTTGGCAAAGCAGAGATGGGATGGTTGGACAAGGTCCTTCATTCGACGAGACGACTCAGGAACGTTATCCCGACGAGCACGGGTGGTTGAATGAGATCGTCCATTTGACGAGATGGCTCAGGGGTGTTACCCTGACGAGCACAGGTGGTTGGACGAGATCCTCCGTTTGACGAGATGACTCAGGGGCGTTACCCCGACGAACACGAACGGTGAGGCATGACCCTACATTCGACGAGATGACTCAGGGACGTTACCCGGACATGTATGGATGGTGGGGCAGGGTCCTTAGTTCGACGAGAAGGCTCAGGGGTGATTCACGACGAGCTTAAGAGAAATTTGGACTGTTTGGGTGTATGTTCTAATCTCGTGTAGTTTGTAATACAAGTTTTCTAATAAATAAAGGTTGTTTATTTATCAAACTTTGTATCTCACATTTTATAAACTTAATCCAATAGACTAAGCTCCAGGGTCATATTATTTGAGAGAGAACTAGAACTTGAACGGTGTGTAGTGGACACACGGAGAGGATCACGTTCGAGTTTATGACCCGAACAATCTAAAGTATATGGATAGGATTGGGAACCTCATCCTGGTAACATTGTGGGTGCGACCCGCTTTGTATTAGATACAAACGAAGTGATCCAGCTCGTTCATGTAGTTGACATGCGAGTGGGGGCATCCTGTGCAATGAGATTATACAAGACCATATCGTGAATTATTAGACCTACTGATGTATCACCGTTAACAATATATGACTAATAACTTCGTAACTACTGATGTGACACCGTTAACAATATAGGAGTAATAACTTCGTAGATGACCATTAGTGACTCGTCCTTAATCCTGAGCGTGTTACGGACTCCTGTCTGTGGGGGTCTGTCCTTTGACTAGTACGGGTGAGGGTGACCTGAGTTGCTCGCCCAATATGCCATCTTTTTGGAGACAGAACCACGTGGGGAGCTGAGAACTTAACTACGTAAGAAGGAATTCACTCGTTCCCAGGCAGAGAAACTAGAGGGGTTATTCCTTAAGTGCTGTCTCCAGGGCTTGGACAACGGGCGCTCATCCTCTCACTGGCCCGAGAGGGATGTTGTTTATTGTTGGACCATGTAATAAAATTGTTCATTAGAGGAGCAGTGGGACTTAAGGAACAAGAGGTAGACATAGGGGTAAAATGGTAATTTGACCCAACTGTGACTACGAACAACCTGTGAAGGTTCGACTCACGAGCATTAGTTATATCGATGGACACAACTTGTTCTACAGTAATGAGAGTGCAGCTATGGGTTTTAGTGGAGTGTTACCGTAGTTAATGAATGTTGATTAATCGAATCAAAGATTTTGATCGGTTAATCTCATATCATTGGAGCTCGTCATCTGTAGTTCCATTAGGTCCCTCAGTTTGCTCAAATTGGACAAATTGAGGGTTTACAATTTGGAGTGGATTTGAAGTGTTCAAATTCATTAAAAGGGTATTTATGTCATTTATATGTGGTATAATGGACATAATATATAGTTTAATGTGAATGAGATTCATAATAAACTATAGTGTAGCCTAATTAATTAATTAGGGATAATTTAGAGAAATTAGATTAAGATAAATTAGATTAAATATGATTCAATTTAAAATTCCACAATTATGCAAATGTGATTTGTGTAATAAGGTATGAGATACCTTATACTAAATGATATGCAAATATGATTTGTATATTATATGGTTGTGGTATTTTGGTGAATTGGTGAAAATTTTAACTCCACCACACACCATTATAAATAAGTGGAATGTGAGACATTCCATAGGTCATTCTCTCATTTTTTGGAATTCCGTCCAAAGAGAAAGGAAATTCTTTCTCAACTCTCTCAATCTCAAAACACTCTCTCCAACCCAAAATCCAAATGGAGTCCTACAACTCTCCCTCTACCTTCCGAGAACAACCGAGAAGATCAACTGGAAGTGTCCGACTTGATTCGTTCGTGGTTTGTGTTTGAGAGATCGTTGGATCGTGAGATCGTGACCGATGAGGACACACGAAGAAGAGTTCTTCAAGAGGTAGGTTCTCGAACCTTTACTTTCTGTTTTCTTCTCGTTTAGCATGCTTAATCTAGTTAGAAAGTTGTTTCTTTCAATTTTAAGAAAATTATAACAAAAACAAAACAACGACGATTCAGGTCGCAATTTCGCGGCGGGAAATCCATTCCCTTCATGGACGTGTTGCATCGTCTGATATATTGACATGAGGGGTGAACCCCCACTGTTAGGGCGTGAGAGCAAGTCACTTCTGATCACCGCCATTCCCTAACCTAGGTTGTGAGGCTAGGGGATAGAACTAGAAGTATAGAGTTTAGAGTGTGGTGCTTTTGGTTATCTCGAGATGTGTCGTAGGAAAATGCTTAGTTGCTCGGTTCTTCCTAGATTAGATTGGATGTGAGTGAGTTGCTAAACATGCATAAAAAAACAAGAGAAAACAGTAGGTAAAGATCTACTAACCTCTTGAAGAACTCTTCTTCAACGTTTTCTCCTTCTCGATCTCGATCTCTCTCGAACCAACGATCTCTACGAACTCGATCCTCGAACCAAATGACAAGACACTTCCAAAGAGTCTTCTCGGTTGTTCTCGGGAGGTTGAGGGAGAGTTGTGGGTCTCCCTTTGATTTTGGGTAAGGAGAATTCTAGAGAGAATTGAGAGAGATTGAGAGAATTGTGAGATGCTCTCTTTGGATGAAAATCCAAAAAATGGCCAAAGTCTCATAAAAGGCTTCTTGCAAGCCCTTTATATATTAGTGTGTGGTGGAGTTAAAACCTCCACCAAATCACCATTTTACCACAACCATATGATATGCAAATCATATTTGCATATCACATAATATAAGGTATCTCATACCTTATTATACAAATCTCATTTGCATAATTGTGGAATATTAAATTGAATCACAATTCAATTTAATTTCTCTCAATTCAATTTCTCCAATGTAGCACTAATTAATTAATTAGGCTATACTATAGTTTATTATGAATCTCATTCACATCAAACTATATATTATGTCATCTATATCACATATAAATGACATAAATACCCAAATAATTATTTTGAACGCTTCAAATTTACACCAAACTGTAAACCCTCAATTTGTCCAATTTGAGCCAATCGAGGGACCTAATGGACCTACATATGACGAGCTCCAATGATCCGAGAATAACCCGTCAAACTCTTTGACCCGGTTATTCAACATTCATTAGCTACGGTAACACTCCACTAAAGTCCGTAGCTACACTCTCATCACTGTAGGAAAAGTTGTGTCCATCGATATAACCAATGCCTGTGAGTCGACCCTTCACAGTGTTGGGATGTTTGTCCTAATCTCGTTCTGTTTGTAAATTTACATTTGAAATTAATAAAGGTAATTTATTTCATCATTTTGTGTCTCGCATTTATTACAAACTTTGTCCAATACACTAATCTCTAAGGTCATTGAATATATGAGAGAACTAGAACTTGAACGGTGTGTAGTGGACACATAGGGAGGATCACGTTCGAGTAAATGACCCGAACGGTCTACAGTATATGGATGAGATTGGAGACCTAATCTTGGATACGCTGTGGATGCGACCCGCTTTGTATTAAGATACAAACGAGGTGATCTGACTCGTTCATGTGGTTGACATGCGAGTGGAGGCATCCTGTACAATGAGATTGTACAAGACCGGACCGTGAATTATTAGACCTACTGATGTAACACTGTTAACAGTATGGACTAATAACTTCGTAGATGACCGTTAGTGACTCGACCTGAATCCTGAGCGTGTTACAGACTCTTGTCTGCGGGGGTCTGTCCTTTGACTAGTATGGGTGAGGTTGGTCACAATTACTCGCTCAATATGTCTATCTTCTCAGGGACAGGACCAAGTAGGGAGCTGGGAACTTAACTACATGAGATGGAATTCACTCGTTCCTGCCTTTAGGGAAACTAGAGGGGTTGTTCCCTTAACTGTTGTCTCCAGGGCTTGGACAACGGGCGACCACCCTCTCACTGGCTCGAGAGGGTTGTTGTGTATAGTTGGACCATTACAAAGTTGTTGTTCATTATAGGAGCAGTGGAGACTTATGGAGCAAGAAGTAGACACAGGGGTAAAACGGTAATTTGACCCAGCATTGTCTACGAACAACCTATGAAGGGTCGACTCATGGGCATTTTTTATATCAGTGGACACAACTTGTCTTATACTGACGGGAGTGCAACTACGGGCTTTAGTGGAGTGTTACCGTAGCTAATGAATTTTGATTAACCGGGTCAAAGAGTTTGATAGGTTAATCTCGGGTCATTGGAGCTCGTCACTGTAGGTTCATAAGGTCCCTCGGTTGGCTCAAACTGGATTAAAAGAAGGTTTACTATTTTGGTGTGAATTGAAGTGTTCAAGTTCACTAAAGGGTATTTAGTCATTTATATGAGATATGAATGATATATTATATAGTTTAATGTGAATGAGATTCATAATAAACTATAGCTTAGCCTAATTGTTGAATTAGGGCTAATTTGGAGAAATTAGATTGAGAGATATTAAATTGGATGTGATTCAATTTAAAAATCTACAATAATGCAAATGTGATTTGTATAATGAGATATGAGATATCTTATAATATGTAGTTATGCAAATATGATTTGCATAACATGTAGTTGTGGTAAAATGGTAAATAGGTGGAGATTTCAACTCCACCTATCACCATTATATAAACCCCTTTTGCAAGAAGGATTGATAATCTTATGCTCATTTTTGGAATTCTGACAAAAAAAAAAAAAATTCTCCTTTCTCTCAAATCTCTCTCAAAATTCTCCTCCCTAAACCAAAATAGAAGGATCTCACAATACTTCTTCTTCCTAAAGTAGAACAACCGTGTAACCTTATGGAGGTGTTCGATCGGTGTTCGAGTGAAGAGTACGAGATTGTTGAGATCGGGGAGAGCACGAAGAGTTCGTGAACGGAAAGGAAACTTTGAAGATCGTCTTCAACAAGTAAGTACCATGAACTTGCTGTTTTTCCTTTCTTAGAATGTATGTTTAGCCTTAACTATATGATAGTTTAGTTTTAATGAAATTGAGTTGCACAACAACACCACGACGATTCGATCGTCTTCCACTGCGCTGGGACTCTAATTCACTTCACACAGGTTGTTCGTAGTCACAACTAGGTCAAATTACCATTTTACCCCTGTGTCTACCTCTTGCTCCTTAAGTCCCACTACTCCTCTATTGAACAACTACGTTGTATGGTCTAACCATAAACAACAACCCTCTCGGGCCAGTGAGAGGGTGGGGCCCCATTGTTCAAGCACTTGAGACAACACTTAAGGGAACAACCTCTCTAGTTTCCCTAAATGAGAACGAGTGAATTCCATCTCGTGTAGTCAAGTTCCCAGCTCCCCACGTGGTCTTGCCCCTGAAAAGATAGGCATATTGGGCGAGTAACTATGACCACCCTCACCCGCACTAGTCAAAGGACAGACCCATGCAGACAGGAGTCTGTAACACGCTTAGGATTCAGGTCGAGTCACTAATGGTCATCTACGAATTTATTAGTCCTATACTGTTAACGGTGTTACATCAGTAAGTCTAATAATTCACGGTCCGACCTTGTACAATTTCATTGCACAGGATGCTCCCACTCGCATGTCAACCACATGAACGAGTTGGATCACCTCGTTTATATCTAATACAAAGCGGGTCGCATCCACAACGTATCCAGGATTAGGTCTCCAACCCTATCCGTATACTGTAGACCGTTCGGGTTATTAACTCGAACGTGATCCTCCCCGTGTGTCCACTACACACTGTTATAGTTCTTAGTTCTCTCATAATACAATGACCCTGGAGCTTAGTTTATTGGATTAAGTTTATAAAATATGTGAGACACAAAGTATTGAAAAAATAACTCTTATTTATTTCAACTTGGAATATTACAAACTACACGAGATTAGGGCATACACCCCAACAGTTTTGGTTGCAAGTAAGAAACCGTGAGACGGCTGACGACGACAACGACTTGACGAGACTGTGAAGACTCTCATTCCCTGAAATTAGGATTAGGTTTCGTTTTTTTTTTTGATGTACAGTTATTATTTCTTGAATCATGAGAATGGTTTTGAGTTTTTGTATTAGTTGCTATCTCCTGGGCTAAACTCTTAGTTTGTTTAAGTCCTACTTGGTTGAACTCATGTATCTGATTTCTTATAAATGTTTTTGTCTGTTGGATTATGTGGTCTGGAGCCCAACCTAGACTTAGATGAAGTTTGGTGGAGGTTGGTCATCTTCTATGCTTAAGAAGTGCTTTGTGTTCCCTTATAGGTCTTAGAAAATTTTTGGATTTCTCCTAGTTACGATGTTGTGTTGCCGAAATTTCGGCGCAAACGGGGTGACTAAGTAACCTCCCCAATTAGGTTCGTCCCAAGATTTAGGGTCGTTACAAAGACAATATTAAGAAAAAAATATTGATGGTAGTGTCATGTTGAAATCGTGATAAAATAAGATAAAAAAAAGAAAACAAAAGACTAATAATCACTTTTTAAAAATATAAAAACTAAAATACACAAAGTTGTAAGTACAAACAAACAAAAATAGACAGTTTTGAAAGTTTAGGTCCCATTTGATAATTATTTGATTGTTAGTTCTTGGTATTTAAAATTTATGCTTATTTTCCTATCATTTCTTTATCATGATTTTCTTCATTCTTAAAGAAACATTTGAGAATTATTAATCAAATTCTAAAAACAAAAATAAGTTTTTAAAAATTATTACTTTTTTTAGTTTTCAAAACTTGACTTTGTTTGAAAAAACCTGATTAGAAATTAGATAACAAAATAAATAATCTTTTAGGTAAAAGTAGTACTATTTATAATGGGGTCTAAATTTTTAAAATTTAACTTGACTTTCGAAAACATGTGTAAGAAGTAGATAATAAAATAAGAAAATTCATAGGTAGTAATAGTATTTGCAAACTTAATTTTAAAAAATCAAATCGATATCAAAGAGAACTTAGAAAATAAAATGGACAAAAGCTTAAAATACAAGGATTAAATTAGAATTTAAATGCTTTGTTAAAATGTATGTTTAACCTTTCCCATTTTTGACTCTAGCAAAGAGTATTTTATTTATTGAGTGCTTGGATTGACAAAAACTCAACCATCAAATAGACATGAATATAAAAATTTAGGTCTCGTTTGATAACCATTTAATTTTTGGTTTTTCAACATTTTGGGGTGGAGAATTTTAAACCTATGACCTTTTTGTCATAAATTATATACTTTATGTCAGTTGAGTTATGGTCTTGTTGGCAACAATTTTGGGGTTAACATATTAAATTTTTGTGACTTAGAATTATTCCTTTGTAGAATAATTGTAATCAAAATTTTACTTCAGATAATAAAATAATTAGAAGATTGATGATAAAAAATGAAATAAATATAAAAATGTAGAATTAGATAGAATTTAAATATAAATTACCATATAAATTAATTTAAATTAATAAAATTTATATATTAAATTACTTAAATATTTAAAAGATACATGATGGAAATGAAAGTGTTTATCGTTCAACCCAGGAAAAGGAGGCCAAACATGAATAATAGCTTAATTGAAGGTGAAATAGTTTATGGCGTGTTAGATAATTATTTAATTTTCGTTTTTTTTAATTATACTTGTTTTCTCACCATTTTTATTATAGTTTTCATTTTTTTTACCACAGTTATCTTTCTTAAAAATATTTGAATTTCTAATTAAATTCTAAAAATAAAAACAAGTTTAGTTTTCAAAAAAACTGCAACAGGTGAGGGGTGGGGATGTAATGATTAGAAAAATCAAATGCTATCTATACAATTTTGCTGGCAACAGAATAATTATTCCACAAATACTGTTATATTTTTGTTTCAACTTATCATAAACTAATTAATTTTAGATTAATGTTTTTAAGTTAATCTAAAATGTCTTGAACCTTGTTTTAGCTCTTAATTTTAAAAGACCCATTATTTTCGTTGGGCCCAAAGATGGAGGAGCACAAATCAACTTTCTTGATCTCCTATCACCCAAACCCATTTGTTCCCTTTTGTTATTATAAAAGAATGTATGAGCCTTAAGTGAGATAAGAGAAAAAGGTGTGCATTGGGTCTATTATTAAAATTAGGGTTTCTTCCTTTTAGAGAGAAAAGAAGAGAGAGAGAAAGAAAGGTTGGGGGCTCGATAGAAAGGCTTGAATATCAGAGTGTTCTTTCGAGAGAGAGAGAGGTAAATCGGAAAAATACGGGGGGATTTAGCCGTGAGAGAGAAATCGAGGGAGCTCCGTCTTTATCGCCGAAATCTGCTATCCACCGTGGGTTGCAGTTCGCAAGAAGAGTTGACTGTTGTCGTGGAGTTGCTGCAGGTTGATTATTCGGCAGTTTGAAGTCATTGGTTGCTGTACAGACGTGAGACTCAGCCTTTCAACCTTTGTTTTGAGATCCTCTCCAAAGGTTGTATCTCTCCTCCCTTTCTATTTTTCTTTCTAGTTAGTGTAGATTCAAGATTTAATCCCAAAGATTGTTAGACTCCCAATCTTGAATAAAGTTTGGTTGTAGTCTCTCTTTGGGTATAAATCTTGGAATCTTGTTAAATCCTAAATGTTAAATGTATCTTTAGATATCCTGCTGTAAATTCTCTGTATTCTCCCGTATATCTCTAATAAACTGTCTAGCAAAGGCTTAAAACACCTTTGCAAGTGGAGTAGGTCATTTTATGACCGAACCACTATAAATATTGGTGTTCTCTGATTGTTCTTTACTGTTTCTGCATTTGTTTAAATTCTGTCCAACCTTTAAATTTCTTATAAATCGGTTATAAACTTGTTGTAAACACCTCAAACTTGTCTAAAATTGGTTAGACATAGGATTTGGATCTTGGCATATAATAACATTTTGGTATCAGAGCTTTCAATCCTTGTTTTTAGGGCATTCTTTCTTGAATTAAAATTTAGTTTGTTGAATAAAATCTTTGGGTTTAAAGAATCTTTAAGTTTTTAGTATTCTTTAATTCTGAAATTTTTTTATTTCAAGAAAAGTTTGTTGTCCAATTTTGTTTCTCATTTTTCAGGATGAGTACCAAGTTCGAGGTGGAGCGGTTTGATGGGAAAGGAGATTTTGGTCTATGGAAGATCAAAATGTTGGCCATCCTTCGTCAACAAAAGGTTGACTACGCACTTTTGGAGGCTAAGAAAATTCCGGACAGCATAACAACAGACCAACTGAAAGAGATAAATAAGGTAGCTCATGACCTTATAATCCTTTATTTGTGCGATACAATTATATGACAAATGCGTAGTGAAGATATTCTTTGTTAAACTTTGGACAAAATTAGAATCTACCTACCAAGTAGCATCAATTTCAAGCAAAATATTTTTAAAATCTAATTTCTTTAGTTTTAAAATGGACTCTAGTAAAAGCATGAAAGATAACCTAGATGAATTCCATAGAGTAGTTTTAAGAAATGGAAAATATAGGTGAAATCTTTTCTGATGAAAATCATGTTGTAGTTCTGATAAATTCTTTGCCTGAATCTTATAATGATGTGAAATCTGCTATGAAGTTTGGTAGGGATACTTTGTCCACTTGAAATTGTCTTAAATGCCATTAGAGTAAAAGAACAAGAACTAAAAGAAACCAAGAAGTCTAATAGTGAGACTTTGTAATGCGTTAGAGGAGATCGGAGAATAAGAAAAAGCATAGAAGCAAGAGTAGGGGTAGATCAAAGTCTAAGGGGGCTAGTAATAGGAGGTGTTATCATTGTCAAAAAGAAGGCCACATTAGAAGGTTTTGTCCTGACCTTAGGAATAAAAAGTTGTCGGGTAAAGGGAAAGAGGAGTCTAGTGTAGTAAACCTTAGTGAAGAGTATAACCACTCTCTTATGGTTAGTAACACTAGAGAGGATGAGACTTGGATCCTAGATTCAGGTTGTTCTTTCCATATGACCCCTAATAGAGAATGGCTAGAAGACTTCCAAACCGGTGTGGGAGGTAAAGTCATGTTAGGGAACCGACACTTTTGTAGTGTAGAAGGTCAAGGAACAGTACGCCTTAGGCTTCATGACGGAAATATTAGATTTCTAACTGGAGGTAGGTACGTACCTGAAGTTAAAAGAAACCTAATATCCCTTAGCATGTTAGATAAGCAAGGGTACACCATTAAGCTAGAGGGTGGAGTTCTAAAAGTCATGAAGGGCATCTTAGTTGCAATGAAAGGGCTTCTTAAGGATACCTTATACTCTTTAGAGGGTTCGACGGTCGTAGGGTCAAGTGATCTAGTTAAAGAGAGTGACAATTCCAAAATTACCCTTTGGCATAAACGCTTAGGTCACATGAGTGAGCAAGAAATTAGGGAGTTAATAAAACAACAAGTAATTCCTAACATAAAAAATGTAGACCTAGATATGTGTGAGCATTGGGTTTATGGTAAAAGCAAAAGAGTAAAATTTGGAAATGATGGTCACTCTGCTAATAAAAAACTAGAATATGTGCATGCTGACTTATGGGGCCCATCTAATGTTGTCACAAATGGTGGGGCTAGATATTTCTTATCCATTATTGATGATTGTACTAGAAAAGTTTTGGTCTATCTTCTGAAAAATAAATCTAATACTTTTAATAAATTTGTTGAATGGGTAACCTATGTTGAAAACCAAACTGGCCTTAGAGTTAAGAAACTTAGGACTGACAATGGGCTAGAGTTTTGTAACCATGAGTTTAGAAACTTTTGTAAGTCTAAAAGCATAGCAAGACACTTGACTGTTGTAGGGACGCCACAACAAAATGGGGCCGCTGAGAGAATGAATAGAACCCTTATGGAAAGAGTTAGGTGCATGTTGTCTTCCTCAAAGTTTTTGGGGGAAGTATTTGCTGTGACATGTTATATAATCAATAGGAGCCCATCTACTGCCATAGATTTAAAAACACCTTAAGAGCTTTGGCAAGGTAGTCCCCCTGATCTATCACACATGAAAGTCTTTGGGTGTTTAACTTATGCTCATTCAAAAGAGGGAAAGCTAGACCCAAGGGCTAAGAAATGTGTTTTCCTAGGATATCCCGAAGGTGTTAAGGGATATAAACTATGGTGTCTAGACCCAAATTCACTAAAAATCCTAATAAGTAGAGATGTTGTCTTTAATGAAGGGAAAATGGGGTATGTAGAAGAAAAGACCGAGTCTATTCCTAAAAGTCCACCTAGTTCCATTGAAACCGTTTTAGCTAGTCCTCCTTCCACTTCCCATAATGATCAAGTAGATGAGCCAATAATAGAACATGATGCTTCACCATCTACCTTAGATCAGTCACCTACACAAGAAGTTTTTAATGAGGAAGAGGAAGAGGATAGTCAAGATTTAACCAATTATCAGTTAACTAGGGATAGGGTTAGGAGAACCATTGTAGCTCCCACTAGATTTGGGTATGCTGACCTTATATCCTATGCCCTAGTTATAGCTAATGAGTTTATTAATCAAGAACCACAAACTTTCAATGAGGCCATAAATAATGAAAATAAAGATAAGTGGTGAGTCGCAATGAAAGAAGAGTATGATTCTTTAATTAAAAATCAAACTTGGATTCTTGTTAATAAACCATTAAAAGCTAAAACTTTAGGTTGTAAGTGGATTTATAAAGTCAAAGAGAACCCTTTAGAAAACCACAAGCCTAGGTTCAAGGCTAGGTTAGTAGCCAAAGGGTTTACTCAAAGGGAGGGTATAGACTATGATGAGGTTTTTTCCCCCGTTGTAAGACACACCTCTATCGGAATTTTGCTTGCCTTTGTTGCTCACTTTGATCTTGAGTTAGAGCAGATGGATGTAAAGACCGCTTTCTTGCATGGTGAGCTTGAGGAGACCATTTACATGGATCAACCACCTGGATTCGAAGCTCCCAAACAAGAAAAGAAGGTTTGTCTTCTTAAGAGATCGTTGTATGGTTTAAAGCAATCTCCACGTCAATGGTATAAAAGGTTTGATTCCTATATGCTATCTATTGACTTTTGTAGAAGTAAGTATGATAGTTGTGTATATTTCAAACAAATATCTGAGGTGAATATTGTTTACTTGCTTTTATATGTTGATGACATGTTGATTGCTTGCAAAACCATGCATGAAATAAATAAGTTAAAGAATCTCTTAAAGAAGGAGTTTGAAATGAAAGACTTAGGCAATGCAAAAAGAATATTAGGAATGGATATTATTAGAGATTGAAAAGAGAAGAAACTATATTTGTCTCATTGAATATATAACAAGACTAGTTAAAAGATTGAACATGCATGATAATAGGAAGGTTAGTATTCCTTTTCGCAAGCACTTTAAACTATCTGTTAATGATTCACCTAAGACTCCAAGTGATATTGATGAAATGCATGATATTCCATATGCTAATATTGTTGGGAGTCTTATGTATGCCATGGTTTGTACTAGACCTGACCTTGCTCATCCACTTATTGTTGTTAGTAGATTTCTTGCTAATCCTGGTAAACAACATTGGAATGCTGTTAAGTGGATTCTGAGGTATCTTGCATGACATACAGATTTATGTCTTGTTTATGGTGGAGCAAATATAGTTGATAGCAAGAATATTGAACTTGTTGGATATGTTGATGTTGATTATCTTTCTTTGATATAGATAAACGTAGATCTTTGACTGGTTTTGTGTTTAGATTGTTCAATTGCACAATTAGTTGGAAATCTAGTTTACAGTCTATAGTTGCTTTATCCACAACTGAATCTGAGTATATTGCATTAACTGAAGCTATTAAGGAATCTTTATGGCTTAAGGGAATTGTATCTGAATTGTGTTGTAGTGATAATGTTTTTGTGACTGTGCATTGTGATAGTCAAAGTGCTCTACATTTATCTAAAAATCATTCTCACCATGAAAGAACTAAACATATTGATGTTAGGTATCATTTTGTAAGAGATGTCATCAATGATTGTTTAGCTTCTGTTAAAAAGTTTGCTACTGATTTGAATCCTGCTGATATGTTTACTAAAGCATTACCCTATGATAAATTTAACCTTTGTGTGAGAATGTTGCAGCTTGATCATGGATAATTCTAGATCTTATTTGAGAACTAATTATAGGTCCTCTTCTTAGTTTATGATAGATTGAAATCAAGGTGGAGTTTGTTATATTTTTGGTTTCATCTTATCATAAACTAATTAATTTTAGATTAATGTTTTTAAGTTAATCTAAAATGTCTTGGACCTTGTTTTAGCTCTTAATTTTAAAAGACCCATTATTTTTGTTGGGCCCAAAGATGGAGGAGCCCAAATCAACTTTCTTGATCTCCTATCACCCAAACCCATTTGTTCCCTTTTGTTATTATAAAAGAATGTATGGGCCTTAAGTGTGATAAGAGAAAAAGGTGTGGATTGGGTCTATTATTAAAATTAGGGTCTCTTCCTTTTAGAGAGAAAAGAAGAGAGAGAGAAAGAAAGGTTGGGGGCTTGATAGAAAGACTTGAATATCAGAGTGTTCTTCCGAGAGAGAGAGAGGTAAATTGGAAAAATACGGAGGGATTTAGCCGTGAGAGAGAAATCGAGGGAGCTCCGTCTTTATCGTCGAAATCTGCTGTCCACCGTGGGTTGCAATTCACAAGAAGAGTTGACTGTTGCCGTGGAGTTGCTGCAGGTTGATCATTAGACAGTTTGAAGTCATTGGTTGTTGTACAGACGTGAGACTCAACCTTTCAACCTTTGTCTTGAGATCCTCTCCAAAGGTTGTATCTCTCATCTCTTTCTATTTTTCTTTCTAGTTAGTGTAGATTCAAGATTTAATCCCAAAGATTGTTAGACTCCCAATCTTGAATAAAGTTTGGTTGTAGTCTCTCTTTGGGCATAAATCTTGGAATCTTGTTAAATCCTAAATGTTAAATGTATCTTTAGATATCCTGCTGTAAATTCTCTATATTCTCCCGTATATCTCTAATAAACTGTCTAGCAAAGGCTTAAAACACCTTTGTAAGTGGAGTAGGTCGTTTTATGACCGAACCACTATAAATATTGGTGTTCTCTGATTGTTCTTTACTGTTTCTGCATTTGTTTAAATTCTGTCCAACCCTTAAATTGCTTATAAATCGGTTATAAACTTGTTGTAAACACCTCAAAATTGTCTAAAATTGGTTAGACATAGGATTTGGATCTTGGCATATAATAACAAATACCTATACTTATGGAGATACAAAAAGCGTGATAATGACAATACTTATTGCCATGTTCAATCATTCAAACTTAATACGAAACAAGAGATTATGAATCTCTTACACATTTTCACACCCTTATTCTCATCTTTATCTCCCAATTCCAAACAGTGTCTTAGTAATATAGGGTTTTTGATTTTACCGTTAAGTTGATGATTGTATTTATATGATTTGGCAAAGGTACATTATAATTTAGTATTGTTTTTTTTTTAGTGAGGTGACGTTTCTCTTGCTCATTCCCCATTTTCTCTTCTCTTTGCTTCTTTTTTTTAGTGAGGTGGCGTTTGCCTCCCTTCTCTTTGATTGTATCTGACTTCTTTGACATCATCTTCAAATCTCAAGAATAAAGGGATCTTTTGTTCAAATTTTGTTCCAAATCCGTATATCCTTTGTTTTGATGGTGACGTGACAAGGACTAGCGAGAAGGGCGACGAAAGTTGTGCATAGCAGCGAGCTTTGTTGGAAGGGAAGGAGGAGGAAATGAAAGGAGAGAGAAAGAAAAGCCGCCTCACTGTTAGTCAACTAAGAGTCAAATGAGCTTAGAACCGATTTATAAATTTTCCAAATCTCAAAAACTTAAGTGACAATTTTTAAATTTTGGAGATAGATGCCAAACTTAAATCTCATACACCAAAAATGTATTTTGTTCAATATTTTATAATTACTCCCAAAAGAAATATTCTTTATTAGATAATTTTAGCATAGTACATCATGTAAGTAATTACATGTAGAGTTGGCATGAGTATATAGCTTAGTGGTTAAAAGCGTCATTTTATTCTCATGAAGTTGAAGGTAAAAGGATATGTTTGGAAATTATTTTAAGAATGGTCAAAATCACTTTCTCATCCCAAAATCACTTCCATTTTAAAATAGTGATGTTTTGGAAAAGTGGATAAGTAATTTTAAAAGCATTCAAAATCACTTGAGAGATGATGCTCAAATTGTTGGGATGTATGTCCTAATCTCGTTTAGTTTGTAAATTTAAAATTTGAAATTAATAAAAGTTCTTTATTTCCTCATTTTGTGTCTCTCAATATTTTACAAACTTTGTCGAATAAATTAAGCTCCAGGGTCATTGAATATATGAGAGAACTAGAAGTTGAACGGTGTGTAGTGGACACACAGGGAGGATCACGTTCGAGTTAATGATCCGAACGGTCTACAGTATATGGATGGGGTTGGAGACCTAATCCTGGATACGCTGTAGATGCGACCCGCTTAATTGTATTAAGATACAAACGAAGTGATCTGACTCGTTCATGTGGTTGACATGCGAGTGGGGGCATCATGTGCAATGAGATTGGACAAGACTGGACCGTGAATTATTAGACCTACTGATGTAACACCGTTAACAGTATGGACTAATAACTTCGTAGATGACCATTAGTGACTCGACACGAATCTCGAGCGTGTTACGGACTCTGTCTGCGAAGTCCGTCCTTTGACTAGTACGGGTGAGGGTGGTAACAGTTACTCGCCCAATATACTTATCTTCTCAGGGACAGAACCAAGTGGGGAGCTGAGAACTTAACTACGCGAGATGGAATTCACTCGTTCCCACCTTTAGGGAAACTAGAGGGGTTGTTCCCTTAAGTGTTGTCACCAGGGCTTGGACAACGGGCGCCCACCCTCTCACTGGCACGAGAGGGTTGTTGTATATGGTTGGACCATTACAACGTGGTTGTTCATTAGAGGAGCAGTGGGGACTTAAAGAGCAAGAAGTAGACACAGGGGTAAAATGGTAATTTGACCCAGCAGTGTCTACGAACAACCTGTGAAAGGTTGACTCATGGGCATTGGTTATATCAGTGGACACAACTTGTCTTACACTGACGGGAGTGCAGCTACGGGCTTTAGTGGAGTGTTACCGTAGCTAATGAATGTTGATTAACCGGGTCAAAGAGTTTGATAGATTAATCTCGGATCATTAGAGCTCGTCACTGTAGGTCCATAAGGTCCCTCGGTTGGCTCAAACTGGATTAATAGAAGGTTTACTATTTTGGTGTGAATTTGAAATGTTCAAATTCACTCAAGGGCAATTATGTCATTTATATGAGATATGAATGATATATTATATAGTTTAATGTGAATGAGATTCATAATAAACTATACGTTAGCCTAACTGTTGAATTAGGGCTAATTTGGAGAAATTAGATTGAGAGATATTAAATTGGATGTGATTCAATTTAAAAATCCACAATAATACAAATGTGATTTGTAAAATGAGATATGAGATATCTTATTATAAATGGTTATGCAAATATGATTTGCATAACCTATGGTTGAGGTAAAATGGTAAATAGGTGGAGATTTCAACTCCACCTATTTCCATTATTTAAACCCGTTTGCAAGAAGGGTTCATTGACCAATTGCTCATTTTTGGAAATCTCACCAAAAGAAGCATTTTTCCTCTCTCAAAATTCTCTCAAAACTTCTCCTCCTAAAAACCAAAAAGGATCCCACAATCCTCCTTCTACCTAAGGAAGAAAAACCGAGAAACTAAATGGAAGTGTTTGATTCAGTGTTCGTGTGAGGAGTTTGAGATCATTGAGAACGAGGAGAGCACAAAGAGTTTGTGATCGAATGAAGGATTTTGAAGTCGTCTTCAACAAGTAAGTAACTACAACTTGTTGTTTTTCCTTCTTAGAAAGCATGTTTCTATACTATGTGATAGTTAATTTTAACAAAATTGAATTGCACAACAATACCACGACGATTTGATCGTCTTCCGCGCGGTGGGACTTTCATTCCCTTCAAATGGTATCAGAGCCAAATCGTTGGCTTTCTTGTTGAGCATTTAATTTTGTTAAAATTAGGTGGGTTTATGCTTTCATTCATGAGATGAATTGTGGTTTGTAAAATTGATGTTTTCGGTTTTGGAATTTTTTTAGGTTTACATTAAAGTTGATTCGATCAATGTAAGGGCTCGTGTTTTGAGAAATTTTGAATGTAAATCGAGTCTGTAAATCCGCGTCGTTCGTGGCATGAGATGCAGTGAAGAAATAGGAGCAAAAACGACAAGAAACGACGAAGAACAGCAAGAGGAGCTTGTTGTTCTGTCGACAACGTTGAGACGTTGTTCATCGGCGTCTCAACGTTGCAATCGCAGGCGGAAGCTTAGCTGCAGAGCAACGTTGCAACGCCAAGGCGTGTAGCAAGGGGGGCGTGACGCTGGACGCTGCAGCGTTGCAACGCTGCCCACGGCGTTGCAACACTGCAAGCGTAGTGGACAGGTGCAGTTCGAGTGAATGTGGGCGGTTTGAAGGCAGTTCATTCGTGGGGCATTTTTAAATTAGTTTTATTTTATTTATAATTTATAAAATGTATTTATTTAATTTATTTAATTTATTTTATTAAATAATATTAATATAAATGTTATATTAATGTTATTTAATTAAATAAATGTCCCTAAGTGCCAAAACCGGTTCATTTTTGCTATTTAATTATTTTTATGCATCAGATGTATGATTTAATTAAATTCTATGTGCAGATTGTATGTCATATAGATTTAAAATCCCACCTTAGGTTAAACATTTCATGCATCATTATATTATAAGTCTTATAATATATAGTTTGCATGATAGGTTATATTATAAGTGTTATAATATAATTAAATGCATGTTTTAATTTAATTAAATATAAGTGTTATATTTTTTAGATTAAAGTATGCTCATGCATTTTAATTTCATGTGATGAAATATTATGTTATAGTATAGTTATTCATGTGATGATTGATCAAGCACTATAGCATAGAAATGCATGTAACGTAAGTTAATTATTAGTTTTAAAGTGTTTAGAACTTGAATAATTAGACTTAGGTTTTCTAGTTCTAATAACATTAGAATTAGGAAATCAAAATGTAATCTTTGAATGGTGACTGATTAGTAACTCTGTCTAAGGAAGATTTTGTCTAAGGTTGGGGTAATTAAGTTGACGCTTGCGGAATACCCCTACCTGGAAACCGACCTGGGAGTGAATTCGGTCTGGAGATTCTTAGGTTATATTTTTCGTGAGTGTCGTTAATTAAAAGTTGATTAATTTACTCACATAGACCTAAGTAATAATGTGATTATAAACTTAGGCCTAATTCAATATAAGAGTTATATTGGTAGACTTAGGTAAATCTTAGTCGGTTTATCTAGGTCAATCTCGAAATATATAAAGTGCTAAGTGGGAGGAAATAAAGTTTATGAGATACATTTAATTTTTCGACCACAAATCTCCGTTAAGTCCGCACCGTGAGATCCATACTCAACCTCGTGGTGCAAATGGGAGCGTCCCCCTTCGGATGGTATTTGTATGGATCAATATCATAGTGGATTGAGAGGTACTTATAGTGAGTGGGAGCAGGACCTGTGAAAACGGGACCCATGGTCTCTTCTTTCGATTCACATCATGAGACCCCTATGATCCGCCTGCTAGTTTGGCCTGGACCAGACAATCCCTTCGGAAGGTCTTGATCATGGGAGTCGGAACACCGTGAATTCTCGAAAGGGATACATATTCCTTGTTGGTTTTCCATCGTGTGAAAGGAATGAAAATCCCCGCGCAACGGAAGACGATCGAATCGTCAAGGTATCGTTACGCTACAAGAAGTTTGTTAAAACGATATAACGCTTAGATCTAAGTTAAACATGCAAAAGAGGAAGAAAAAACAGTAAGAAAAAATTTACTTACTTGTTGTAGACAAAACTTCAAAGTTTCTTCCTCGATCACGAACACTTCGTGCTTCAAAACGAATGCTTCTTTCGAACAAAACGAACACCACCAACGGCCTTCTCGGTTGTTCTTCCTTCGGAAGAAGGAAAGTGGTGGGACTTTTCTTTGTTTTGGAGAGGGAGGAGAATTGAGAGAAAAGTTGAGAGAGTTCTCTTCTTTTTGGGTGAGAATCCAAAAAATGAGAGTGTGAATCATGAATTCCTTCTTGCAAGAAGGGATTAAATAGTGCATGGAGTTAAAATCTCCACATTATTACCATTTTACCACAACCATAGGTTATGCAAATCATATTTGCATAACCATATAAGATGTCTCATATCTCATATCGCAAATCGCATTTGCTATAATTGTGGATTAATTAAATTGAATCACATCCAATTTAATTTCTCTCAATAAATTTCTCCAATTAGCCCTAATTCAACAATTAGGCTAACCTATAGTTTATTATGAATCTCATTCACATTAAACTATATATTATAACATGCATATCTCATATAAATGACATAAATGTCCTTTAAGTGAAATTGAACACTTCAATTTCATACCAAAACATTAACCCTTCTTTTAACCCAGATTGAGCCAACCGAGGGACCTAATGGACCTACAGTGACAGGCTCCAATGATCCAAGATTAACCTATCAAACTCTTTGACCCGGTTAATCAACATTCATTAGCTACGGTAACACTCCACTATAGCCCGTAGTTGCACTCCCGTCAGTGCAGAATATTACGTGTCCACTGATATAACCAATGCCCATGAGTCGACCCTTCACAGGTTGTTCGTAGACATGGCTGGGTCAAATTACCGTTTTATCCCTATGTCTACCTCTTGTTCCTTAAGTCCCAACTGCTCCTCTAATGAACAACACATCGTGATGGTCCAACCATACACAACACCCTTCTCGGTCCAGTGAGAAGGTGGGCGCCCGTTGTCCAAGCCCTAAAGAAAGCACTTAGGGTGTGTTTGGCCCATGGGTTTGGATTTGGATGGGTTTGGCATCCAAATCCAAACCCATGTTTGGAGCAAGGTGTTCCAAATCCTTGGTTTTGAAACTCATTCCCATGGGTTACAACAATACAACCCCATGGGTTACAATAGTGTAATCTCATGGAATTTATTCCATGTTTTTCTCATCCATTTGTCGACTACTTCGACAACTCCTATAAAACTCCGGCGACCACCGACGACCATCGATAACGACAACTCGGTAAAAACTCCGGCGACCACCGACAACGACAACTCCGATAAAAACTCCGACGACCGCTTTTGTGCGACCACTTTGGCAACAACTCGGTGATAACTCCGAGCGACCACTCAACAACCACCGACAACGACAACTCCGACGCGACCATACCGGTGACCACTTTGACAACAACTCCGCGACAACTCCGCGACCACCCGACACCATCGACAACGACAACTCAAGCGACCACACCACGACTAGCGGCGATCATGAGCGCCTCGAAAAACACTTAATTTTTCATTTCCTCTTCAACAACTCCCGCGACTAGCCACCACTGATGGTTGGCTCAACGACCTTTTCAACAACAACTCCGACGACCCGATGACCACCAACAACCAAAAAATCCAACGACCACCTCGACAATCCCACCACCTCATCAACTTGACCACTCCAACAATCCGACAATCTAGTCAATTTTTTAAAATGTTAAAATAAAACAAAAAAATGGCTAATAAACATTTTTTTATGCTATTCTCAACACGTTTGAATTTTGTGAAATTTTTATTTAAAAAAAAATAAAAACAACTTGGTATTTTTTTTTAATGTACATTCAAATGGCTCAATTTTGTAATTTCTTTTTTAAAAGTTAGAAAAAATGAAATATTTTTTTTTCTTTCGCACAAAGGCGCTTTATGTTCTTTTGTTTCGTGTTAGTTGCAACACTTTTGGACGATGTATTTGTATGTGTAAACTCGTGGTAGGGGTGTTCAAAAAACTACCTAAATTGAAAGTTTCATGGAAAAGTTACTTAAAAAATTGATCCATGTTAGACATTAACTTCTACAATTCACATAAGATCAATTACAAAAATTTGAAAGGAATAAAATAGCTAAAAGAAAAAAGGTGAAACAAAACTGTACCAAACCTAGAGTTCGTAAAATCGCACCCAAGACACGACTCTCTCTGATTCCCGGGCTTTTAACATCTGCACCCCAAACACAAGTTTTCGATTCCTGAGCTTCGTAACACTGCACCCCAAACACGCTTTTTGATTCCCGTGCTTGAGAAACCCTCGGGAAAAACCCTCAAAGCTTCGATTCCCGATTACGATTCGAAACTGCGCCCCAAACAACCCCTTAAGGGAACAACCCCTTTAGTTTCCTAAAGCGGGAGCGAGTGAATTCCATCTCGCGTAGTTAAGTTCCCAGCTCCTTACTTGGTCCTGTCCCTGAGAAGATAGGCATATTGGGCAAGTAACTGTTACCACCCTCACCCGTACTAGTCAAAGGACAAACCCCCGCAGACAGGAGTCCGTAACACGCTCGGGATTGTGTCGAGTCACTAATGGTCATCTCACGAAGTTATTAGTCCCTCATCTTTGTCAGCGGTGTTACATCGATGAGGTCTAATAATTCACGGTCCGGTCTTGTAAAATCATTGCACAGGATGCCCCCACTCGCATGTCAACCACATGAACGAGTCAGATCACCTCGTTTGTATCTAATACAAAGCGGGTCGCATCCACAGTGTATCCAGGATTAGGTCTTCAACCCTATCCATATACTGTAGACTGTTCGAGTCATTAACTCGAACGTGATCCTCCCTGTGTGTCCACTACACACCATTCAAGTTCTAGTTCTCTCATAAATTCAATGACCCTGGAGTTTAGTTTATTGGAAAAGTTTGTAAATATTGCGAGATACAAAGTAATGAAATAAATAACTCTTATTAATTTCAAACAATAATTTACATACACGAGATTAGGACAAAAATCTCAACAAACTCCCACTTGGACTAAGCTAGTGGATCATACATTTCTGAAATGTACATAAATTACAATGAATTAATACAATAAACTAGGGCATTGAATACCCGTTTACATATCTTCCACTTGCCCTAGTCAGGAAGCTCTCGAAGACCTAGACTCTCTAGGTGACCCTCAAACACCTTAGCCGTGAGGGGCTTTGTAAATGGATCAGTTACGTTGTGCTCTGACGTTATCTGCGTGACTGTCACGTCTCCATGGTGCACAATCTCCCATATCAAATGATACTTGCGCTCAATGTGTTTGCCTCTCTTATGGCTACGAGGCTCTCGTGAGTTGGCTACTGCACCACTGTTATCACAGAACAGTGTGATCGACAAGTTCATATTTGGAACAACTTCCAAATCCGTCATGAACTTCCTAAGCCAAACAGCTTCCTTTGCAGCTTCGCAAGCCGCAACATACTCCGCTTCCATAGTGGAATCGGCGATGCATCCCTGCTTGATGCTTCGCCATACTACAGCTCCTCCATTCAGAATGAAGGTTGACCCCAAAGTGGATTTCCTAGAATCCTTATCGATCTGAAAGTCAGAATCAGTGTATCTCGTAACGATTGAATCCCCACTACCATACACTAAGCTGTAGTTCCTCGTTCTCCTAAGATACTTGAGGATTGCCTTTACTACCGCTCATCGATCTAATCTCGGATTGGGTGATACCTCTCGACAATCCTCCCGCATAATGAGATGTCGGGCCTAGTACACATCATGGCATACATCAGGCTCCCTACAGCTGAAGCATATGGGATCCGTCTCATATCCTCAACATCTTGAAAAGTCTTAGGACACTGATCCTTAGACAAGTGAACCTCATGCCTGAAAGGCAGCAAGCCATTCTTGGAGTTCTGCATCTTATATCTAGACAACATCTTGTCAATATAAGACACCTGAGACAAGGCTAGCGTTCTGTTCTTCCGGTTCCGAACAATCTGGATACCTAGAACATACTGAGCTTCTCCCAAATCTTTCATTTGGAATTGCGAAGCTAGCCATTTCTTAACGTCAGTAAGAAATTCTACCTCATTCCCAATGAGAAGAATATCATCCACATACAACACTAAAAATGCGACAGTTTTGTCAACGATTTTCTTGTAGACACAAGGCTCGTCGACATTTTGATCAAAGCCATAAGATTTGATCGCCTCATCAAACCTTATATTCCAAGACCTCGAAGCTTGTTTCAGCCCATAAATGGACCTATGAAGCCGGCAAACATTTTGCTCTTTGCCTTGGGCAATGAACCCTTTGGGCTGGTCCATGTAGATGGTCTCATCAAGTTTGTCATTCAGAAAGGTTGTCTTGACGTCCATCTGCCCTCGTAGTCATAATACACGACAATGGCCAGAAGGATCCTGATCGACTTTATCATGGCAACAGGTGAAAAGGTCTTCTCATAGTCAACCCCTTCAACCTGGGTGAAACCCTTTGCCACTAGTCGGGCTTTGAAGGTTTGCACCTTCCCATCTACGCCACGTTTACGCTTGTAGATCCATTTGCAACCAATAGGTTTTACCCCATCCGGTTGATCCACAAGCTCCCATACATAATTGAAGTACATCGACTCCATTTCCTGGTCCATAGCTTTAATCCATTCGTCTTTGTCAACATTAACCATTGCCTGATCATAGGTCAATGGATCCTCACAGTCATCATCAGGAGCGACAACTGAGGTTTCAGCTAAACCCATGTAACGATCAGGTTGTCTCACATCCCTCCCACTACGTTGAGGCATTCCCAACTCTTGGGAACGGATTTGACTAGACGTGCTAGGATCAACAACACTTGTTGACGTACTAGCCCCATCAGCAACTCTTGCTGATGTACTGTCCATTTCATTTAACACAATTGTACTCCTTGGTAAATGATTCCTAACGTGGTCTTCCTCTAAGAAAGTGGCGTTTGTCGACACAAGCACCCTATTATCCTTAGCATCGAAAAATAGACCACCCCTAGTCTCTTTAGGGTAACCTCGAATAGGCATAATTTCGAACGGGGTTCCAACTTTTTCGGATTTGAAACCAACACGTGGGTCGGGCATCCCCAAATTATGAAGTGATGTAAACTACTTTTACGTCCACTCCAGAGTTCGAAAGGTGTTTCACAAACACTCTTCGACGGAACATTGTTCAAAATATAGACCGCAGTCTCCACTGCGTAACCCCAAAAAGAATCAGGGAGACGAGCATAGCTCATCAGCGACCGAACCATGTCCAACAAGGTTTTGTTTCTCCTCTCCGATACACCATTCTGCTGTGGCATACCAGGTGCTGAGAGTTGGGATGTAATTCCGTGTTCTATCATATAGTCCTGGAATTCAGTGTCCACGTACTCTCCACCTCGATCCGATCGAAGTGTTTTAAGCGATTTACCTAAGAGGTTTTCAACCTCAGTCTTGTACTCCTTGAACTTTTCAAGAGTTTCAGACTTCTTGTGTATTAGGTAAATATACCCATACCTCGAGTAATCGTTTATGAAAGACACGAAGTATTCATAACCACCTCGTGCTTTAACATTCATCGGATCAGAGAGGTTAGAATGTATAAGCTCAAGGGGCTCCTTGGCTCTATATCCTTTTCCACTAAAATGACGTTTGGTCATTTTGCCCTCAAGGCATGACTCACACACCGGTAAGGAGTTTTCTTCCAACTCGTTTAGAAGTCCACTCTTCACTAGTTTCTCAATCCTATTGAGATTAATGTGGCCTAACCGTAGATGCCAAAGATGGGCATTTTCCTTAGGAGAAACTTTCGCTCTCTTAGTTTGCGTTTCTTCTGTTTTAAACAATTCAGTATTCAAAATACTTTTGACCGAATTAGATTTTAAAACATACAGATTATGCTCAAGTGAAGCAGAACAAATAAGATTGTCTTTGAAAGAAATAAACGCTTTATTAGATTCAAAGGAAATAGATAAACATTGTTCAATTAGGCAGGAAATGGAAACAAGGTTTCTAGTAAACCCTGGTACAATGTACAAATTATCTAATAATAAGTACTTTTCGCTGAAATGTAGGTTCACCGTGTCGATCGCTGCAGCAGAGACAAACTCCCCGGAGCCAACCCGTAGAGTCACCTCACCCTGTCGTAGCGGCTGCCAGGAATCAATCCCCTGAAAAGAAGAACAAACATGGTTAGTGGCGCCCGAATCCAATATCCAGGCATAGTCACTACTCTCCACTAAACAGGTTTCTGTCATAAGTAAATCACATTTACCTTGATTCTTCCTCTCGGCCAGGAATTTGGGACAGTTCCTCTTCCAGTGTCCGCCCCATTGTAGTGGAAACACTTTCCTTTCTCAGCAACTTCCTTGACCTTCTTGCCCTTCTGGGCAGCAACTCGGTTATAACTATATACTAGAACATAATGTGATTATAGACTTAGGTCTATGTGAGTAAATTAAAACACTTTTAATTAGCGGCACTCACGATAAGTATAATCTGAGAATCTCCGGACCGAATTCACTCCCAGGTCGATTTCCAGGTAGGGGTGTCCCGCAAGCGTCAACTTAAATACCCTAGCCTTAGACAAAACCTTCCTTAGACAGAGTTACTAATCAGTCTCCATTCATAGACTAAACTTTGATTTCGTAATTTCTAATCTCATTAGAAAATAGAAAACCTAAGTCTAATTATTCAAGTTCTAAACTCTTTAAAACTAATAATTAACTTAGGTTGCATGCATTTCTATGTTATAGTGCTTGATCATTCATTACATGAATAACTATATACTAGAACATAATATAATTCATCACATGAATATAAATGCATGAGCATACTTTAATTCAAAAAATATAACACTTATATTAATTAAGTTAAACATGCATTTAATTATATTATAACTCTTATAATACAATCTATCATGCAAACTATATATTATAACTCTTATAATATAAATGATGCATGAAAATGTTTAACCTAAGGTGGGATTTTAAATCTATATGACATACATTATGCACATAAAATTTAATTAAATCATACATCTCATGCATAAAATAACTAAATAGCAAAAATGGACCGATTTTTGGTACCTAGGGGCAATTATTTAATTAAATAACATTAATATAACACTTATATTAATATTATTTAATAAAATAATTAAATTAAAAATTAAAATACATTTTTCAATTAAAAAATAAAGAAAAAATGGAAAAAAAATTGCCCACTTTGAAAATCAACTGCCCACGTCTGCGAAGTGCTTCACGAACCGCCCACTACGCGTGCGGCGTTGCAACGCCATGGGCAGCGTTGCAACGCTGCCGCGTCCAGCGTTGAGGCCAGCGTGCTCCACGCCATGGTGTTGCAACGCTACGCCTAGTTTTGCAACGCTGCTCTGCAGCCAAGCCAGCGTCCGCAAGGATAGCGTTGAGACGCCGATGAACAGCGTCTCAACGCCATCGACAGAACAACAAACACCTTTGTTGTTCTTCATCGATTTTCGCCTGTTTTCGCTCCGATTTCTTCACAGCAACTCTTGCCACGAACGACTCGGACTTACAGACTCGATTTACAACAAAATGCCCAAAAACAACGGGCCCTTACATTGATCTCATCAACATAAAATGTAAATCTATTCTAGTGCCAAAAACCGAAACATCCATTATCCAAACCAGCATTCATCTCATGAAATTAAGGCAAAAATACTGACATATTTTAACAAAAAATAGTGCATAACGAAGAACCATCGAAATGCCTTTGATACCAATTAAATGGAATGAAAATCCCCGCGCAGCGAAAGGTGATCGAATCGTCAAAGGTATCGTTACGCTACTTGAAAATTGCTAAAATGATCTAACACTTAGATCTAAGTTAAACATGTATAATAAGGATGAAATTACAGTAAGAAGAAATTTACTTACTTGTTGTAGACAAAACTTCAAAGTTTCTTCCTCGATCACGAACACTTCGTGCTTCTCAACGAATGCTTCTCTCGAACAAAACGAACACCACCAACGGCCTTCTCGGTTGTTTTTCCTTTGGAAGAAGGAAAGTGGTGGGACTTTTCTTTGTTTTGGAGAGGGAGGAGAATTGAGAGAAAAGTTGAGAGAGTTCTCTTCTTTTTGGGTGAGAATCCAAAAAATGAGAGTGTGAATCATGAATTCCTTCTTGCAAGAAGGGATTAAATAGTGCATGGAGTTAAAATCTCCACATTATTACCATTTTACCACAACCATAGGTTATGCAAATCATATTTGCATAAGCATATAAGATGTCTCATATCTCATATTGCAAATCACATTTGCTATAATTGTGGATTAATTAAATTGAATCACATCCAATTTAATTTCTCTCAATAAATTTCTCCAATTAGCCCTAATTCAACAATTAGGCTAACCTATAGTTTATTATGAATCTCATTCACATTAAACTATATATTAAATCATTCATATCTCATATAAATGACATAAATGCCCTTTAAATGAAATTGAACACTTCAATTTCATACCAAAACATTAACCCTTCTTTTAACCCAGATTGAGCCAATCGAGGGACCTAATGGACCTACAGTGACGGGCTCCAATGATCCAAGATTAACCTATCAAACTCTTTGACCCAGTTAATCAACATTCATTAGCTACGGTAACACTCCACTATAGCCCGTAGCTGCACTCCCGTCAGTGCAGAATATTACGTGTCCACTGATATAACCAATGCCCATGAGTCGACCCTTCACAGGTTGTTCGTAGACATGGTTGGGTCAAATTACCATTTTACCCCTATGTCTACCTCTTGTTCCTTAAGTCCCAACTGCTCCTCTAATGAACAACACATCGTGATGGTCCAACCATACACAACACCCTTCTCGAGCCAGTGAGAAGGTGGGCGACTGTTGTCCAAGCCCTGGAGAAAGCACTTAAGGGAAAAACCCCTCTAGTTTCTCTAAAGGCGAGAACGAGTGAATTCCATCTCGCGTAGTTAAGTTTCCAACTCCCTACTTGGTCCTGTCTCGGAGAAGATAGACATATTGGGCAAGTAACTGTGATCACCCTCACCCGTACTAGTCAAAGGACAGACCCCCGCAGACAGGAGTCCGTAACACGCTCAGGATTCAGGTCGAGTCACTAATGGTCATCTATGAAGTTATTAGTCCTTATTGTCAACGGTGTTACATTAGTAGGTCTAATAATTCACGATCCTATCTTGTACAATCTCATTGCACAGGATGCCCCCACTCGCATGTCATCCACATGAACGAGTCAGATCACCCTCGTTTGTATCTAATACAAAGCGGGTCGCATCCACAGTGTATCCAGGATTAGGTCTCCAACCCTATCCATAATACTGTAGACCGTTCGGGTCATTAACTCGAACGTGATCCTCCCTGTGTGTCCACTACACACCGTTCAAGTTCTAGTTCTCTCATAAATTCAATAACCCTGGAGCTTAGTTTATTGGAAAAGTTTGTAAATATTGCGAGACACAAAGTAATGAAATAAATAACTCTTATTAATTTCAAACAGTAATTTACAAACACGAGATTAGGACAAAAATCCCAACAGTTCACCCTTCGGTGGCTATTGTTTGGACGGATACTTGGAAACTTAAAGATTGAGGGTGACACTCATGGAATTCGTTAAGTGTTAATGAATTCGACCAAATAATGGTAACTGGACGCCTAATGGAATAAGAGTTATTCTAGGATTAGGGTCTAGTCGAGAAAGTCTCGTCCTAGAGGAGGAGTGTTTCTGTTCACCCTTCGGTGGCGGTCATTCTAAACCTTTAGGATATCATTGCAAATTTTAAATGACCTAGGGATCATAGTATTAATTTTTGCTAAAACTTGATTGGACTTAAAAAGTTTTTTGCGAGACTGACACAAAATTTTAATTTGATTTTTTCAGTAAAATGTCTAGCTCGATAATCGCTTTACTCGCTTCGGATAAGTTAGTGGGAGATAACTTCCAAACGTGGAAGAACAATATTAACACGATACTTGTAACGGACGACCTTAAGTTCGTGCTTACTGAGGAGTGTCCTCAGTTGCCGACCTCGACTGCATCAGAAAGTGTTTGTGATGCATACGATCGATGGATTAAGGCCAATGAAAAGGCCAAGGTCAATATCATTGCCAACTTATCTGAAGTCTTGGCAAAGAAGCACGAGTTGATGATCAGCGCTAAGGAGATCATGGAGTCGTTGCAAGACATGTTTGGACAATAGTCCTTTCAGGTCAGGCACGACTCGCTCAAACACGTCTTCAACGCCCGGATGAAAGAAGGGGCGTTTGTCTGTGAACATGTTCTGGACATGATGACCCAATTTAATTTAGCGGAGATGAACGGGGCTTCGATTGATGAGTCGAGCCAGGTCAATTTTATCTTGGAGACTCTTCCGAAGAGTTTCCTTCAGTTTCGTAACAACGTTGTTATGAACAAGATAAACTACACTCTAACCACCCTTCTGAACGAGCTACATAAATTCCAGTACTTGATAAGGATCAGGACGTCGGAAGTTGAGGCAAATGTTGCCTACAGATCATATCACAGGGGTTCGACCTCTGGGACTAAATCTGTTGCTCCTTCTCGCCCGAAAGGGAAGATGAAGAAGGGTAAAGCTGACCGAGCTGTCGCCCAAAAGGGCAAGAAGGTCAAGGAAGTTGCAGAGAAAGGAAATTGTTTCCACTACAATGGGGACGACCACTGGAAGCGAAACTGTCCCAAGTTCCTTGCCGAGAGGAAGAATCAAGTTAAATGTGATTTACTTGTGACTGAAACTTGTTTAGTGGAGAGTAGTGACTCTTCCTGGATATTGGATTCAGGCACCACTAACCACGTTTGTTCTTCTTTTCAGGGAATTGATTCCTGGCAGCAACTGCGAGAGGGTGAGGTGACTCTATGGGTTGGATCCGGGGAGATTGTCTCTATTGCAGCGATCGAAAATATGAAGCTTTATTTTGGCAGGAATTACATTTTGTTAGACAATATGTACATAGTTCCAGGGTTTACTAGAAACCTCGTTTCTATTTCCTGTCTTCTAGAACAATGTATATTCGTTTCTTTCAATGGCAATAAAGCATTTATTTCCAGAAATGATTACTTGATTTGTTCTGCTTCATTTAAGTCAAATTTGTATGTTTTCAAAACCTAATTCGGTCGAAAGCGTTTTGAACACTGAATTATTTAAAACTGCAGAAACACGAACTAAAAGAGTTAAAGTTTCTCCAAAAGAAAATGCCCATCTTTGGCATCTAAGGTTAGGCCACATTAATCTCAATAGGATTGAGAGAGTAGTGAAGAGTGGACTTCTAAGTCAATTGGAAGAAAACTCTTTACCGGTGTGTGAGTCATGCCTCGAAGGTAAAATGACCAAACGTCTTTTTAGTGGAAAAGGATATAGAGCCAAGGAGCCCCTTGAGCTTATACATTCTTGTTGGGGTTTGTGCCCTAAAACTCGTAATTTGTAATTATGTTCTAATTAATGTAATAAAGAGTTATTATTTCAATAAAGAGTTATTGTTCATTATTTGCGATATTGCCTTTATTTAAACCCTAAATCCAATCAACTAAACATCCAAGGTTGTAAAATATATCTTTAACTGAATGTAGTGTACATATAAAGGATCTCGGTTCGAGATACAGCCTAAAGGGACTATAGTTAGGGGATAAGGTTTGGGTACCTTACCCTGGTAAAACTATAGATGTGGCCCACTTTGTATATGATACAAACACTGTCATCCTAACGTGTTCGTGTAGATGATATGTGAGTGGGGATATCCTATGTAATGAGATTACATAAGACCGGACCACGAAATAGTAACCTCTAGCTGTAACTCCGTTACTAGTTCGGTTTCTATTTCACTAGGATGACCTAGGCAACTTGATCTCAATCCTGAGCATGTTACGAACTCCTGTTCGCGAGGGATTGTCCTTTGACTAGTATGGGTGAGAGTGGCCAGATGCACCCACTCAATATGCCTACCTTCTTGGGGAGAAGACCGAGTGAGCGACTGGAAACTTAACTTAGCAAGATGGAATTCACTCCTTCCCGCCTACTAGGGTAAGTAGAGGAATGTTCCCTTAAGTGGTGTCTCCGGGACTTGAACAAAGGGCCCGACCCTCTCATTGGCCCGAGAGGGACTCCGTTTGTTGGTAGGACCACAAACAAATTAAACATTAGAGGAGCATTGGTACTTAAGGTACAAGATGAAACCCAGGGGTAAAACGGTAATTTGACCCAGCTGGTGTTACGAACATTCGTGAAGGATTGACTTGTTGTTATTGGTCAATATCCGTGGACACAGAAATATATCTGCAGTGAGAATGGTGCAACTGCGGGACTTTAGTGTAGTGTTCCCGTAGTTAACGAATGTTGATTGGGAGGTTAATGAGATTAACTGAGCAATCTCATATCGTTGGAGCTTCTGATTTGCAGGTCCATTAGGTCCACCTTCTAGCTCGTAAAGGGTTTTTAGATCATTTGAATTTGAAATGTTCAAATTCATAAGGGAATAAATTTAATGTATATTGATACGATATAATATATCGTTTTGGAACTATATATTTGAATTAAATGTGATTTAATCATTTAATTAATATTATATTTGAATTAAATAAGATTTAATTTAATGATTAATTAATTAATTATAATATTAATTGGGAACGTGTCAGGAGGACACGTTCCCACTACCCCCCAATTCCTCTTCGATAGGGAGTGGGGAGTTACCCACTGAAGTGTCTTTCTCCTAGTGAGAAGGGACAAGCTTCAATTGATCGTTGATTGATTCATTCGATTGATCTCTCAGAACGAGAATTCTCTCTCTCTCACTCTCTCATTCCCAATATTTTTCAATTGTTGGATTCCTTCTAACAAAGGAATTTGATCTAAGTAATACTCAGAGGATAGAGGGTTTTCCTCGTGGTGTTGTCCTGTTGGAGAAAACAGAGAAGGTTGCTGAGTTGTTGTGCAATCTTGAAGCAAAGAGTTGCTGAGGAAAACTACAAAGGTAATTATGACTTCTCCTTTAGTTTCCTTTAATTTATAAAGCATGTTTGCATGTCTACTCCATGCCTAATTAGATTAGAGATGCATGTTTATTCTGTTTTTCATCAATGTACTGGTTTTTGTTTTTTTAACCAAAACAAACTTGCAAATTATGATTCCAAACTCGTTTCCGCTGCTCAAGTAGATTGGATCTCCATCAATTGGTATCAGAGCCAGGTTTGATTTGTTTTGGTTGAAACAAAATTGTATTGATTTGGTGGGAAATGCATTTGGTTTGCTGTAAAACTAGTTTAGGAATATTTTGGCCATAGTTTGCTTTTGATTTGATCAAATTATATGTAAAGGCCCCTATGTTTTTGGACATAAAGTGCATTATCGAGTTTATAATTGAGTTAAGAGTCGTTCGGGACCAGTTTCGTGCATTTCGGTTGAGAATCGAAGGGGAATTTGAAGATTGAAGTTGTTGTGTTCGAAGGAGAAAGCTGTTGCAGAAGCAGCAGCGTTGCAACGCAACCAGCAACGTTGCAACGTCGTTCATCAGCGTTGCAATGCTGAGGAACGACATCGCAACGCCAACATTACCTATCGACGCGGGAGCTCCAGGGGTCAGCAGCGTTGCAACGCTACACCGATAGCAGGCGCGTGCGCGGACAAAGTCGGTGTTGCAACGCCCTCATTAGCGTTGCAACGTCGTGATGGCATTTCACCAGCAACAAATTAGTTCAGCTTTTGGGTTAGTTTTCGGTCTGGTTCGAGCGGTTCAAACCCGATTCAAGGAGTTTTGGACAGGTTTATGTAATAAAATTAGAGTAAATTTATTATTTTGCACTTTAGGGGCCAAATTATTCTGGTTTTACAGTTGTATTTCTTTATGAATGTCATTTATAATTTTTTCCACCTTAGGATAAGCATGTTCATGCATTTTATTTTTATAATTGTTTTATGAATATGGTTTAAATGAATAATTAATTTATTTTTCATGAGTAATTAATTATAAATGTTATAATTAGATTATATGGAAAATAAATTGCATGGAGCATGAAATTACTTAGTTTAAAATAAATGTTATTTTATTTAAGTATTTTTCAGTTATTCAATTAGTTGAATATTTTATAATTCCAATTTGAAAAATAATTGTTGGTTTTATAATATAGTTCTTTGTCATAGGTTAATTATTAAAATTTATAAATGTTATAAATTGAGGGGCTTTAGAAACCATAACCTATAACAAAGAATTGCATGCAAACATAGGAACTTGGGTTAAAATTAAAATTAGTTTTAAATTGTTTTAAATTAATTTAGACCTAAGTTTTAATTTCTAATAGGATTAGAAATTAGTTTTACATGGTATTTTAAATAGTTTAAAATATAGTAGGACATCAGAACTTTGGTTATAAGGGAACTCTACTAGTGAAGTTCTGTCTAAGGTTGGGGGTACTTAAGCTGACGGTTAACGGAACACCTCCTACCTGGGAACTGATCCAGAACTTGAGTTGAATTAACCTTAGTTCTATTCTATATCTAGGTAATTAATATGTTTATTCACCTAGACATAAGGTTAAAAGACCTAGTTATAACAGTTATAATAGGCATAGACTTGGATAGATTCTTTTAGCCAGAATCTGACTAAGTTAAACCTATACCCTAACCTTAGGAGCTTCAGTGGGAGAAAACGAGATGTTCGCATCAAGTTTACTCTCACGTCCTCAAGAGTTCACACAGTAAGTTCCATGCTCGGCTACGCGGCATCAATAGGGCGTACCCCTACGGTATGTGTTTGCATGGCTCAATACCAAGGTGAATGAGGGAAGTATCCATAGTAAATGGGAGCAGGACGCGTGCCAACGTATCGTACGGTCTCCTCCATTAGGTCGCACCGTGAGATTTCTATAGTCTGCCTACTAGGTTTTCCTGGAACAGCCAAACCTTACGGAGGGCCTGACTATAGGGATCGGAACACCGCGAACTCCAGAAATGGATAGGGTTTCTTAGGTAATTTGCCAACAGTTGCCTTTCTTAATAGTAGCCTGTTGGCTCGGACCTATTGGATCTGAAAATGGTAGAGTCACATTTACGGGATGAGTTAAGCTAGTTAACAAGTCCTTGACCAAACAAACGGTAGCTAAGGACCATTGGGACATGAGATGTTTTGGTAGTGAGAATTGGCTGAGAAAGTCTCAATTCAGGGGAGGAATGATTGACCGCCCGACGGAGACTTTTGTTCTAAACCCTTCAAATATTGTTGCAAAATTAAAGGTTTAATTTAAACATTGGGTTTAGTTTAAACATTAGGGTTCTTTAATAATTTTGCTAAATTTGATGTGTTTTATAATGGGTTAAAAGGCATAACTAATTAGAACTATTTTGGATTTTCAGCATGTCGTCCTCAATAATAGCCTTATTAAAAAGCGATCGTTTAATTAGTGAGAATTTTACTACGTGAAAGTTCAACCTGAATACGATTCTCGTTGTTGACGACCTTCGGTTTTATCGACCGAGGAATGTCCTCGTGTCCTCGCTGAAACGCTCCTCAATGCATTAAGGAGGAGGCGCACGATCTTTGGATCAAGGCCAATGATAAGGCCAAGGTCTACATTTTGGCTAGTGTTTCTGAAGTTCTAGTAAAAAAGCACGAGGGCATGGTCTCAGCTCGTGAGATCATGAGTTCGTTGCAGGATATGTTTGGACAACCGTCTGGACAGCTTCAACACGAATCCCTCAAATACGTTTATAACTCCCATATGAAGAAGGGATCATCGGTGAGAGAACACGTTCTCGATCTGATGGTCCACTTCAACGTGGCTGAGATGAACGGAGCCGGTCATTGACGAGCAAAGTCAGGTCTCGTTCATCCTGGAATCTCTTTCGAAGAGTTTCCTGCAATTCTGCAACAATGCGGTGATGAACAAGATAGAGTATAACCTAACTACTCTCCTTAATGAACTACAAACTTTCCAGTCTCTTATGATAAATAAGGGACAGGCTGATGGAGAGGCAAATCTGTTTGCCCATTCCAGAAGGTTCCAGAAGGGTTCATCCTCTAGGACTAAGTCTTGTGGTTCATCTTCTGGGCTTAAGAAGACCCAAAAGAAGAAGAAAGGAGGGAAAGGGAAGGCACCTGCTGTTGACAAAGGCAAGGAAAAGCCAAGGTTGCAGACAAAGGAAAGTGTTTCAACTGCAACGTGGATGGGCACTGGAAGCAAAATTACCCAAAATACCTTGTTGAGCTCAAAGAGAAGAAAGGTAAATTAGATTTACTTGTTCTTGAAACTTGTTTAGTGGAAAATTATGATTTTACCTGGATACTTGATTCAGGAGCCACTAATCATGTTTGCTCTTCGTTTCAGGAAACTAGTTCCTTCAAGGAGCTCGAAGAGGGTGAGATGACGCTCAGGGTCAGAACGGGAGACGTTATCTCAGCTCGTGCAATGGGAGATGCCAAGCTGTTTTTCAGAGATAGATTTATTTTATTAAAAAATCTATATATAGTTCCTAAGATTAAGAGGAACGTAAGTTATATCTCTTGTTTAATATAACTTTGATATTGTATTTCCTTTTTATTAAATGAAGCGTTCATTTTAAAAGAGGGTGTCAATATTTGTTCTGCTAAATTGAAAAACGGATTGTATGTACTTAAACCGAATCAAACTAAAGCAATTTTAAATCATGAGATGTTTAAAACTGCAAATACTCAAAGTAAAAGGCAAAAAATTTCTCAAAATAATACCTATCTATGGCATCTTAGACTTGGTCATATAAATCTCAACCGGATTGAGAGATTATCTAGGAATGGACTTCTAAACAAGTTAGAAGATGATTCTTTACCTCCTTGCGAATCATGCTTGGAAGGTAAAATGACTAAGCGACCTTTTACTGGAAAAGGTTACAGAGCCATAGAGCTCTTAGAACTTATACATTCGGATCTTTGTGGTCCGATGAATGTTAAAGCTCGAGGAGGGTACAAATATTTCATCTCTTTCATAGATGATTATTCGAGGTATGGTTATCTATACCTAATGCATCATAAGTCAGAGGCTCTTGAAAAGTTCAAAGAGTATAAGGCTAAAGTAGAGAAGGCTAAAGTAGAGAATGCATTAGGCTAAAGTACAAATATTTCATCTCTTTCATACATATGCATTAGAGTATATGGATTTGGGATTCCAGGAATATATGATAGAACATGGAATTAAATCTCAACTCTCAGCACCTAATACACCACAGCAAAATGGTGTGTCAGAAAGGAAAAATAGAACCTTGTTGGACATGGTTCGTTCTATGATGAGCTATGCTCAATTGCCTGCCTCGTTTTGGGGATACGCAGTAGAGAATGCAGTTTAAATCTTGAAAACTGTTCCATCAAAGAGTGTTTCAGAAACACCTTTTGAATTGTGGAAGGGGCGTAAACCTAGTTTACAACACTTCAGGATTTGGGGTTGTCCGACACACGTGCTAGTGACAAACCTAAAGAAATTGGAACCTCGTTCAAGATTATGCCAATTTGTTGGCAATCCCAATGAAACGAGAGGTGGTCTTTTCTACGACTCACAAGAAAACAATGTGATTGTATTGACAAACGTCACTTTCTTGGAGGAAGATCACATGAGGAACCACAAATCGCGTAGTAAATTAGTGCTAATTGAAGCTAGAGATGAACAAACAAGAGTTGTTGATCAAGCTCGACCTTCATCAAGAGTTGATGGAGAAGCCAGCACCTCAAGTCAGTCTCGTCCTTCTCAATCGTTGGGAATGCTTCGACGCAGTGGGAGGGTTGTTTCCCAACCTGACCTCTACTTGGGTTTAGCTGAAACTCAAGTCGTCATACCTAATGATGGCGTAGAAGATCCATTGTCTTATAAACAGGCAATAAATGACGTAGACAAAGACCAATGGATCAAAGCCATGGACTTTGAAATGGAGTCAATGGACTTCAATTCAGTATGGCAACTTGTAGACCAACCTGAAGGGGTTAGACCCATAGGGTGTAAATGGATCTATAAGAGAAAGAGAGATGCAGCGGGAAAGGTACAGACCTTTAAGGCTAGACTTGTAGCAAAGGGTTTTACCCAAAGGGAAGGAGTTGACTATGAAGAAACTTTTTCTCCTGTTGCTATGCTGAAGTCTATAAGGATACTCTTGTCCATAGTTGTGTTTTATGATTATGAAATCTGGCAAATAGACGTCAAAACTGTCTTTTTGAATGGTAATCTTGACGAGAGCATCTATATGTCTCAGCTCGAAAGGTTCATAACCCAAGATCAGGAGCAAAAAGTTTGCAAGCTCAATCGATCCATTAATGGGTTGAAACAAGCATCCAAATCTTGGAATATAAGATTTGATACTGCGATCAAGTCTTATGGTTTTGACCAAAACGTTGATGAGCCTTGTGTTTACAAGAGGATCATCAATGACAAAGTTGCTTTCTTAGTACTTTATGTGGATGATATCCTACTCATTGGAAATGATGTAGGATACCTAACTGACATAAAGAATTGGCTGGCGACCCTTATATCGATAAAATGGTGTCCCGATATTCGATGCAGAATTCCAAGAGGGGCTTATTACCCTTCAGACATGGAGTTCATCTGTCTAAGACATTTGAGGATATGAGGCATATTCCCTATGCCTCTGCAGTAGGTAGCTTAATGTATGATATATTGTGCACGAGGCCAGACATTTGTTATGCAGTGGGAATAGTCAGTAGGTACCAATCCAATCCAAGGTTAGACCACTGGACAACAGTTAAAAATATCCTTAAGTATCTTAGGAGAACGAGGGACTATACGCTAGTGTATGGGACTAAGGATTTGATCCTTACTAGATACACTGATTCTGATTTTCTGACCGATAAGGATTCTCGGAAATCCACATCGGGATCAGTTTTCACCCTTAACGGGGGAGCTATAGTATGGCGAAGCATCAAGCAAGGATGCATCGTTGACTCCACGATGGAGGTTGAGTATGTCGCTGCTTGTGAAGCAGCTAAGGAGGTTGTTTGGTTAAGGAAATTCCTTACTGATTTGGAAGTTGTTCCAAATATAGAATTTCCCATCACCTTATACTGTGACGACAGTGGTGCGGTAGCCAATTCGAAGGAACCTCGCAACCATATGCGAGGTAAGCACATCGAGAGGAAGTATCACCTGATACGGGAAATAGTACAACGAGGAGATGTGACAGTCACGAAGATCGCTTCGGAGCACAGCATTGTTGATCCGTTTACAAAGACTCTCACGACTAAAGTGTTCGAGGGTCATCTGGAGAGTCTAGGTCTACAATTCATGTACATAGGCTAATCTAGGGCAAGTGGGAAATATGTAATGGGTATATGGATGCCCTAGTTTATTGTTTTTGTATCTCTGTAACCACTGTTTTAGATTATGATGTACCCCACTAGAGTTTTAGTTCAAGTGGGAGTTTGTTGGGGTTTGTGCCCTAAAACTCGTAGTTTGTAATTATGTTCTAATTAATGTAATAAAGTGTTATTATTTCAATAAAGAGTTATTGTTCATTATTTGCGATATTGCCTTTATTTAAACCCTAAATCCAATAAACTAAACATCCAAGGCTGTAAAATGTATCTTTAACTGAATGTAGTGTACATATAAAGGATCTCGGTTCGAGATACAGCCTAAAGGGCCTATAGTTAGGGGATAAGGTTTGGGTACCTTACCATGGTAAAACTATGGATGTGGCCCACTTTGTATATGATACAAACACTGTCATCCTATCGTGTTCGTGTAGATGACATGTGAGTGGGGATATCCTATGTAATGAGATTACATAAGACCGGACCACGAAATAGTAACCTCTAGCTGTAACTCCGTTGACTAGTTAGATTCTATTTCACTAGGATGACCTAGGAAACTTGATCTCAATCCTTAGCAGATTACGAACTCCTGTTCGCAAGAGATTGACCTTTGACTAGTATGGGTGAGAGTGGCCAGATTCGCCGACTCAATTGTTGGGATTTGTGCCCTAAAACTCGTAGTTTGTAATTATATTCTAATTATTGTAATAAAGTATTATTATTTCAATAAAGTGTTATTGTTCGTTATCTACGAGTTTGCCTTTATTTAAACCCTAAATCCAATAAACTAAACATCCAAGGTTGTTAAACGAATCTCTAACTGAATGTTAGTACATAAAAGAGATCTCAGTTCGAGATATAGCCTAAAGGGTCTATAGTTAGGGGATAAGGTTTGGGTACCTTACCCTGGTTAAACTATGGATGTGGCCCACTTTGTATTTGATACAAACACTGTCATCCTAACGTGGTCGTGTAGATGACATGTGAGTGGGGATATCTTATGTAATGAGATTACATAAGACCGGACCACGAAATAGTAATCTCTAGCTGTAACTCCGTTGACTAGTTAGGTTTCTATTTCACTAGGATGACCTAGGCAACTCGATCTTAATCTTGAGCAGGTTACGAACTCCTGTTCGCGAGGGATTGGGAGGTTAATGAGATTAACCGAGCAATCTCGTATCGTTGGAGCTTCTGATCTGTAGGTCCATTAGGTCCACCTTCTAGCTCGTAAAGGGTTCTTAGATCATTTGAATTTGAAATGTTCAAATTCATTATGGAATAAACTTAATGTATATTGATACGATATAATATATAGTTTTGGAACTATATATTATAAATTTAATGTGAATATGATTCATATTAAATTGTATGAGAGAATTGAATATTTGAAAGAGTTCAAATAATTATATTAAATATCGATGTGATTCATATTTGCAAACTATAGGATAAAATTTAATATGGACTGGTTGTACATTAAAACTATAGGTTAAAGGGGTAATATGATTAAATGAGATTTAATCCAAATTAAATATATGATATTTAATTTGTATTATTTAAATATGATTTAAATGAATAATTAAATTTGATTTAATTATATTATTATTATTATTATTATTATTATTATTTGAATAATAATAAATGAGGGAACGCATCACTCATACACGTTCCCCACTACCCCTCCCCTTCTCCCTATCGACAGTTTAACAGGGAGAAGGGGGTTGCTCACTTCAGTTGATCGATTGATCATTTTCCATACTTACAGAAGAATTCTCTCTCTCTCAATCTGCATTTTTTCCAAAATTTTTCTTCCAAGAGTTGGATTACCTTTCCACCAAGGTAGATCTAAGTACAACTCAGAGATATAGAAGGTTCTCCTGTTGGTAGTGTTCTTCTTGGAGAAAAACAGAGAAGTTCTGCTGTTTTTTGCTGAAAAGCTAGGAGCAAGGCATTGCTGAAAAATTAGAAACTACAAAGTTATTCTTCTTCTCCCCTTTAATTTAATTGTTAAACTATACATATGTTTGCATGTATGCAATTAATCCATGTCTAATAGGATTAGAATTTCATGCTTGTTCTTTTTTTTTTTTTTGTCAATATACTGGTTTTTGTTTCAATTAAAACAATCAAGCAATTAACGATCTCAAACACGTTTTCGCTGCTTAAGGAGATCCGATCTACATCAATTGGTATCAGAGCAATACTTGATTTGTTTTGTTTTGAAACAAAATTGCATTGATTTGGTGGGAAATGCATTTGGTTTGCTGTAAAACTTGTTTAGGAATATTTTGGCCTTAGTTTACTTTGATTTTGATCAAATTGTATGTAAAGGCCCCTGTGTTTTTGGGCAAAAAGTGCATAATTGAGTCTGTAATTGAGTTACGAGTCATTCAGGACCAGTTTCATTCAATTTGGTTGAGAATCGAAGGAGAAATTGAAGAACGAAGCTACTGTGTTCGTGAGTTTCATTTCGCCGCTGGCAGCGAAGCGCTGGTAACGCTGAAGAAACGGCGCCGCAACGCCGGCTCCCTATCGACGCGGGCGCTCAAGGGGTCAGCGGCGTTGCAACGTTGTCCCTCAGCGTTGCACGCCATCCCGATACCAGGTGCGTAAGACGACGAAGCGGGTGTTGCAACGCTGGTATCAGCGTTGCAACTCCGTGGGGCATTCCAGCAGCTGCAGACCGGTTCGACTGGTTCAGTGGTTTTGGTCCGGTTCGAGCGGTTCAAGGTCGGTTCAGGATATTTTTAGACCGGTTTCATGAAATAAATTAATGTAATTTATTTTTTTTTTTTGCACTTTAGGGGCCAAATTATTCCGGTTTTACAGTTTTGTGTCTTTATGAATGTCATTTAGATGATTCCCACCTTAGGATAAGCATGTTCATGCATTTTATTTATATAAATGTTATATGAATATGGTTGAATGCATGATTAATTTATTTTTTCATGAGTAATTAATTATAAGTGTTATAATTAGATTATATGGAAAATAAATTGCATGGAGCATGAAATTACTTAGTTTAAAATAAATGTTATTTTGTTTAAGTAATTTTATAATTCAAATAGTTGAATTCCTTTTATAATTCCAATTTGAATATAGATTGTTGGATTTATAATATAGTTTCTTTCATAGGTTAATTATTAAAATTTATAAAAGTTATAAATCAAAGGGGTTTTAGAAACCATAACCGATAATAAAGAAATGCATGCAAACATAGGAACTTGGGTTAAAATTTAAATTAATTTTAAATTATTTAAAATTAATTTAGACCTAAGTTTTAATTTCTAATAGGATTGGAAATTGGTCTTACGTAGTATTTTAAATAGTTTAAAATATAGTAGGACTTTAGGACTTTCGTTATAAGAGAACTCTATCGGTGAAGTTCTGTCTAAGGCTGGGGGTACTTAAGCTGACGGTTAACGGAATACCTCCTACCTAGGAACTGACCCGGAACTTAGGTTGAATTAACCTTAGTTCTAATTTTACTCTAGGTAATTAAAATGTTTATTCACCTAGATATAAGGTTTTAAGACCTAGTTATAATAGTTATAATAGGCATAGACTTAGATAGATTCTTTTAGCCATAATCCAACTAAGTTAAATCTATACCCTAATTTTAGGAACTTCAGTGGGAGAAAACGAGATGTTCGCATCGAGTTTACTCTCACGTCCTCAAGAGTTCACACCGTGAGTTCCATGCTCGGCTACACGGCGTCAAAAGGGCGTCCCCCTACGGTATGTGTTTGCATGGTTCAATACCAAGGTGAATGAGGGAAGTATCCATAGTAAATGGGAGCAGGACGCGTGTCAACGTATCCTACGGTCTCCTCCATTAGGTCGCACTGTGAGATTTCTATAGTCCGCTTGCTAGGTTGTCCTGGAACAACCAAACCCTACGGAGGGCCTGACTATAGGGATCAGAACCCCGCGAACTCCAGAAATGGATAGGGTCTCTTAGGTTGTTTGCTATCAGTTATCTTTCTTAATAGTAGCCTGTTTGCTCGGGCCTATTGGATCTGAAAATGGTAGGGTCACATTTATGGGATGAGTTAAGCTAGTTAACAAGTTCTTGACCAAACAAACGGTAGCTAAGGACCATTGGGACATGAGATATTCTGGTGGTGGGAATTGGCTGAGAAAGTCTCAATTCAAGTGAGGAATGACTGACCGCCCGACGGAGGCTTTTGTTCTAAACCCTTGAAGTATCATTGCAAAATTACAGGTTTAATTTAAACAGTGGTTTTAGTTTAAACAATAGGGTTCTTTAATAATTTTGCTAAATATGATTGGTTTTTACAATGGGTTTAAAAGGCATAACTAATTAGAACTATTTTGGATTTTCAACATGTCGTCCTCAATAATAGCCTTACTTAAAAGCGACCGTTTAACTGGTGAGAATTTTACTACGTGAAAGTCCAACTTGAATACGATTCTCGTTGTTGACGACCTACGGTTTGTACTATCTAAGGAATGTCCTCAGATCCCTGCTCGTAACGCTCATCAATCTGTTAAGTGAAGGGAATGAGCACTATTACAAATTTGACCTTTATTAACGCATTCATTTTCCAAATTGTTGACGTTTTGGAAAATAACTGTCAATTAAAGAATCAATTCCACTTTAAAATTAATTATTAATTAAGAAATGCATACCTTGACGGCTATTGAACGTCACAAAAGGTTTATATTTAAGTTGACGCAATAAATCGTTAATATTTGTAGATTTATTGACAGTTATTACGAAAAATCGCGTCGAAATTGAAAAGGCTCCGTGTTTTGGTTTCATTGACGGGTATTAGCCGTCAACATATACATAGTTTTGTTGAGATTTTTGTCCGAATCTCGTGTTTGTAATATATTGTTTGAAATTAATAAGAGTTATTCATTTCATCACTTTGTGTCTCGCAATATTTATAAACTTTTCCAATAAACTAAGCTCGTGGTCATTGAATTTATGAGAGAACTAGAGCTTGAGCGGTGTGTAGTGGACACACGGGAAGGATCACGTTCGAGTTAATGACCCGAACGGTCTCTGATATATGGATAGGGTTGGAGACCTAATCTCGGATACACTGTGGATGCGCCCGCTTTGTATTAGATACAAACGAGGTGATCTCGACTCGTTCATGTGGTTGACATGCGAGTGGGGGCATCTGTGCAATGAGATTGTACAAGACCGGACCGTGATTTATTAGACCTCACGATGTAACACCGTTGTGAGAAGGACTAATAACTTCGTAGATGACCATTAGTGACTCGACCGAATCACGAGCGTGTTACGGACTCGCCCTGCAAGTGGTCCGTTTCTTTGAAATAATGCGGGTGAGGGTGGTCACAGTTACTCGCCCAATATGCCTATCTTCTCAGGGACAAAACCAAGTAGGGAGCTGGGAACTTAACTATGCAAGATGGAATTCACTCTTCCCGCCTTTAGGGAAACTAGAGGGGTTGTTCCCTTAAGTGTTGTCTCCAGGGCTTGGACAAGGGGCGCCCACCTTCTCACTGGCCCGAGAAAGGTGTTGTGTATGGTTGGACCATCACAATATGTTGTTCATTAGAGGAGCAGTGGGGACTTAAGGAACAAGAGGTAGACACAAGGGTAAAACAGTAATTTGACCCAGCCGTGTCTACGAACAACCTGTGAAGGGTCGACTCATGGGTATTGGTTATATCGGTGGACACGTAATATTCTCGTGACCGACGGGAGTGCATTCACGGGCTATAGTAGAGTGTTACCGTAGCTAATGAATGTTGGTTAACCAGGGTCAAAGAGTTTGACAGTTAATCTCGGATCATTGGAGCCCGCCATTTGAGGTCCATTAGGTCCCTCGGTTGGCTCCACCTGGGTTAAAAGAAGGGTTAATATTTTGGTATGAAATTGAAGTGTTCAATTTCACTTTAAGGGCATTTATGTCATTTATATGAGATATGAATGATATAATATATAGTTTAATGTGAATGAGATTCATAATAAACTATAGGTTAGCCTAATTGTTGAATTAGGGATAATTGGAGAAATTAATTGAGAGAAATTAAATTGGATGTGATTCAATTTAATTAATCCACAATCATTACAAATGAGATTTGCAATATGAGATATGAGATATCTTATATTATGTGGTTATGCAAATGAGATTTGCATAACCTATGGTTGTGGTAAAGTGGTAATTATGTGGAGATTTTAACTCCATCAATTCCACTATATAAACCCTTCTTGCAAGAAGGAATGGCGCTCATTCTCTCATTTTTTTGATTTTCATCAAAGAAGAGAAGAATAATTCTCTCAATTCTCTCTCAATTCTCCTCCCTCTCCAAAACACAAAATAGTTCCCACAAACTTCCCTTCTCCAAAAGAGAACAACCGAGACTCCAAGTGGTGGTGTTCGGGCTCCGTTCGTGGGAAGAGTTCGTTGAGATCGAGAAGCACGAAGAATTCGTGATCCGAGGAAGAAATTCTTGAAGTTTGTCTACAACAAGTAAGTACACTCCTTCTTGCTGTAAATTTCTTACTTTTCAGCATGTTTAGCCTAGATCTAAGTGTTAGATCATTTTTAATAAAATCATGTTGCATAATGATACCTCGACGATTCAATCGTCTTCCGCTGCGCGGGATTCTCATTCCCTTTAATTGGTATCAGAGCCATCTCGATGGTTCTTCATTTATGCACTGTTTTATTAAAATTTGGTAGGTGTTTTGCCATAATTTCATGAGATGATGTTTTGGTTTGCATTATGGATGTTTACGGTTTTTGGCACTAGTTTAGATTTACAATTATGTTGATGAGATCAATGTAAGGGCTCGTTGTTTTTGGGCATTTTGTTGTAAATCGAGTCTGTAAGTCCGGGTTGTTCATGGCAAGAGTTGCTGTGAAGAAATCGGAGCGGAAACAGGCAGAAATCGGTGGAAGAACAGCAAAGTGTTTGTTGTTCTGTCTATGGCGTTGAGACGCCGCCAACAATGGCGTCTCAACGTTGTTCTCATGAGCGGAGGCTTTCTGCTCGCAGAGAGCGGCGTTAACGCCTTACGTGGCGTTGAGAACGCGCTTCGATTAACGTAGGCGACAACGTTGCAACGCTGCCCACGGCGTTGAGGGCAGTTGCTGGAGGCGGTTTCGCGAGGACGTGGGATCAAGTCATAGTCGGGCGGTTATTTTCGATTTATTTAATTAATTTTATTTATAAAATGTAATTTTTTATTTTATTAAATAATATTAATATAAATGTTATGTTAATGTTATGTAATTAAATAATTGCCCCTAGGTGCCAAAAATCGATCCATATTTGCTATTTAATTATTTTATGCATGAGATGTATATTTTAATTAATTTCTATGTGCATAATGTATGCCATATAGATTTAAAATCTCACCTTAGGTTAAACATTTCATGCATCATTTATATTATAAGAGCTATAATATATAGTATGCATGATAGGATTATATTATAAGAGTTATAATATAATGTATGCATGTTTTAATTTATTTAAATATAAGTGTTATATTTTTTAAATTTAAAAGCATGCCCATGCATTTAATTCATGTGATGAATTATATTATGTTATAGTATATAGTATTATTCATGTGATGGATGATCAAGCACTATAACTGTTGCGTAATATTTTATTGCAATACCGCAAGTGTACGGGTCAAGTTTTAGTATAGTGATTTATGAGTCCAAGTATCGTCCTCGGGAATGGGTTTCTAGATTAATTAATTATTAAGGTACTAATTCTCAATTTTAGCTAAAGAAACATAACATGGATAGTTGGTTGAAGTAAATACAAACAAACGAATAAACATGTGGAGACACAGATTGATAGATTTGGGAGAAGTGATTTTACAAGTTAAAGATCTAACTAGCACATGCATTGAACCAATGAGATGAAATTATAAACAAGAAGTGAAATACTCAAGAAAATCTCTCGATTCTTAGTGAGCCTCACACATGCAATAAACTCATAGTCTCCATATGAACCTACATCATGCATGGCATTAAGCAACTTCTTTATGTATTTCCCTAAGATTTCTAGGTCACTCTCGTGCCAGACTTCCAAGGGTTTTGACAATTTTGCTCTAATTCAAGCTTTATCTCTTGAGTCCTCTTAAATCAACAAATTAAAAAGTAAAGAACGAATTGCCAAAAATAACGACATAACATGTTTCAATACATCACAAGAAAGTCATAACAAGTAATTCAAATCCTAACTACTATGTTTAGCTATTCTAAATCACAAGAAAAACAAACTAAACAAGTAGAAAACGTCTTAGAACGCTATTACAAATTGAAAGAAAGAGAAATAAACTTAGGTGTCGATGTCGGTCCTTCGTCTCCGAGCTCCCGTCTTCGACCTCGAACCTCCACGAATGCTTTGGCTCCCAAAATCACTCTTTTCTCTCTTCTTACAAGGTGTATTCGAATTTAGGCAAAACTCTACCAAATTGTGCTCCCCATTGCAAGAATCATAAGGTTGTATTTATAGGCATCAATGGGGCGTTAGTAACGCTAGGAGGCAGACGTTGCTGCAGCGCGCACCCTAAACGCGTGGTACATATGGAAACTATTGGCGGCGTTGCAGCGTTAGGGGACAGCGTTGGTAACGCTGCTACGCTACCTAACGCGCGCGCCCTTATCGATCCGGCGTTGCGCGTTGCGTTGCAAGCGGCGTTGCGCGCCTGCGTCGCGCTTCTCATGCGTGCGCCTTATCGATCTAGCGTTGCGCCGCAGCTGCAGCGGCGTTACAGCGCTATCGGCGATGATCTTCAAAGTTGTTTGGCTGCACGCTCGGCGTTGTAACGCTCTATATGGCGTTGCAACGCCATTACCTCAGTCTTGACTTGGTTTGGTCTTCTCTCTTCTATTTGATGTTATATTTAGCTTCAAATAGCCTTGTTTTTGATCGAGTGATCCAAATTGTCTCCAATAGCTCCGTTTAAGCTCTTAACCTGAAATTGAATAAATTAACCACGTAAAAGCCCCGAAATCATTATAAAACTAGCAATAATTAAGCCTAAGGATAGCACATTTTGTGTGCTATCAAACACCCCCAAACTTAAACTTTTGCTAGTCCCGAGCAAAAACAGAGTTAAACATTAGATTGTTCTTAAACATACATGTGATTCAAGCCTCAAAGATTTAAGAGAATATTTTGCAATTACAGGAAACACTTAAACATAACACTTCAACAAGTAATTTAAAACTTTCCCTAAGTGTTCCTACGTGTGTGTGTGGTTAGCCTATGTTCCCTTCATTTTTACTAAGCCCGGATCTACTTTATTAGGTTCTCCATTCGACTTCCCCCTACACTGGTCTTAGTTACTAATCTTTGAGCCTCTCCACATTCAGAAATAAACAACTTTACTCAACACTTAATCACTCTTTTGATGCCACTTTTTTTCTATTTTCTTCTTTTTTTTTTTTTTTGTGCAAGGACACTAGCTTTCCCACATCCACTGCAGGGACCCTTACCCAGAGCACTCGCTCAATGAGTGGCCTAATTGATCACAGTGAAGGTAGCTCTTTTTGTCCTCACGATTTTTTTTTACAATCAGACAACAAAATACACTTTTTCACTTAATGCACATATTATACAGATCATGCACTTCATATTGTCATTTACCCTATCTTGCAGTTTAACTCTCAAATCAGTTTTCAGACCTATCGAGGTGGCATCAAACTTCTAAGCCTAATAACTTTGTTCTAAGCATTTCAAAACTACAGGAACAAAGGCTATGTGCATATAATGCAGGAAAAACTCAAGAAAATTTTTTAAATTAACTCAAATTCATGTCATGCTTTGAGTTTCAGTGAGAATCACAAAGATTTTCAATTATATCTCATCCTAGGCTATCATACTCATGCGATGTGAAAGATCAACCAACAATTCAAAGACATACTCGGGCGATCACAAACAAATAAACACAATCCCACCCCCAAACTTAAACTAAATATTGTCCCCAATGTTTGTAGAAATAAGCATGTGGCAAGTATAAGGGTAGAAGTGAACGATATTGTCCTGGGTGATGGAGATATTTCTGAGTTTCTTGGATAGCCAAAGCATGTGTGTTAGAGTTCCTCTGAATGGGAGCATGGATTTCAACGAAGAAGGGCATCTCCACAACCTACGAAGTAAAACAACAACTAACTAAGAATTGAAAAACAACAAAAACAACTAAAGCAAGCTAAAGATAGGAAAACAAAAGTAAGTAAAACTTGGGTTGCCTCCCAAGAAGCGCTTTGTTTAACGTCTTTAGCTAGACTGTACTCCCTCAAGGTGTTTCTTTCCTTGCTTGCGATGCTCGGGTGATGTGTTCATTTGGCCAATCTGGGTCTCTATATTCTTTATTGCAACTCCATGACTGGTCACTATACCAGATAAACTGGTGACTGCATTCTCCAGCTGGTTGGACCGATTTCTGGATTCAGCTATGAAGGAGTGCAATGTGTCTTCCAGAGATGGTTTCCTCTCTGATGTAGAAGCATGCCCTGTAGGAGGATTCAACACATTCTTGTTGTTAGCATAAGAGAAATTCTCATGATACCTCAAACACGGATTGTAATGTGTTGGTAGGTTATTCGAGTTTGATTTCCTCCATCTTTGGTTGCTTCATTATTGTTCGGAGTAGTGCAATTGCTCCATAGTGGATTCTCCATTGGGCTGGGAGCATTGAGAGGGCATCCCTCTCTGTGGTGATCCTGCAAAATTATTCAAGGCATGAGTGAGAGACGCCATATGAGATCTAAGAGAGGTTACCTCGTCCACTTGATATAATCCAACTCATCGGCTTAGATCGTCATTTCTCAGAGGCCACCGGTAGTTGGCGGTTGACACTTCCTCCGGGAGGGCACGTGCTTTTGGCATAGTCTTCGCCATGAAAGCCCCTCCTCAGTGGTGGCATCGAGAATGGTCACGGTCTTACCTTTCATCCATTATAAAACAGTGTGTGCACTGGAGCGACCGGATAGCCATCTTTGTGGGCATCTCCGAGCATGTCCTTGTACCTTTCCCAAGCCTCAAATAACTGTTCTCCCTCTTGCTTTGCTGAATGTTCCTATCTCGGTCCTTAACTTTGCGGCTTTAAAGGTGGAAAGAATTTGGTCATGAAGGCTTGGGCCAACTCCTCCCAGGAAGTGATACTCCCTGAGGGAAGGGATCCTAGCCATTCTTTGGCTCTACCCTGCAAAAAAAAAGGAAAGAGACGTAAGCGAATACTATCAGCAGAGATACCATTCATTTTAATTGTACCACAGATTTCTAAGAAGTTTTGAAGATGAGAGTTAGGATCTTCTGTGGCTAAGCCCTGAAAGCACCTTCCCTAACCATTTGTATCAGCCCTGTCTTAAGTTCAAAATTATTAGCATTGATAGGTGCATGGACTATTCCAGCCTGCTCAGTATTAAACACGAGTTGGAAATACTCCCTGATAGGTTTAGGGTTATTGATGAGCTCCTGATCACCCATAGTCTGTGTTTCTGCTCTTCCTTCCCTTAGGAGTCTCCTACAGGTTCTCTCGATCTCAGGATCAAAATGGTGCAAGTCTGCAGCTCTCCCTTTGGGCATACACCTGGACGAACAAAAAGAAAGAAATTAGATAAAAAAAAAAAAGAAAAACACCAACAACTAGAAAATAAAACAAAAACTAAAGATATAAAACATAAAACTTGGGTTGCCTCCCAAGAAGCGCTTTCTTTAACGTCTTTAGCTAGACGGTGACTTATCAGGGCACATAAAATTGCTCATACTTCTCTGGGCCCTTCTTGCTTGAATCAATGTAGCCCTCTAAGTCTAAAAGGCTATCTTGCTTTTCATTGGCACCAGAGACATAATTAATTTTGGTATTTTTGTTTAATAAAATGAAAGAGCTGAAATCAAAACAAGACTCGTGAGTGAAAGACCAATGGTTATCAAAAATCAAGGAAATTTCTGGGGATAAAGGGAAAGAAGACTTCTCAGCCTCTAACTCTATCACCTGGATCTCTCCTGTGGAACTAAGTGTATCACCAGTGTCCTCCTCACTAACCTGATCATGGTGCGCCTCAGTCTCCCCCAAACTATCCTCACTAACATCTAGACAAATCCTCCTAGGTGGCATCTCCTGAGTGGTAAGGAATATAAATTGTCCTGTAAGGTCTTAAGGGAAACTACTAATTGATTAAGATACTGGGATCTATCCTGCACTATTTCCCAAAGTCTTACCACCTCAGCTTCTAACCTATCCAACCTTTTGAATTCATCATGAACCAAATTTTTAATTTTTAATTCTAAGGTATATTCCATCAATTGGTCCACAAGAGAAGATTTTTCAAGGGGTTGGTTAAGGTATGAAAAACTATGGTTCCAAGTGCCTAAATAACTACCCTCATGTGAATTTTCATATATGTCAGGTACAGAATGGTAAACATTAAACACATGGTATTCAGAAAAATCATGATGCACAAAACTAGGGTCCTGAGAGGAGTAATAGAATGATGGAGAAAAATCATGCAAAGTCATGCTTGAAAAATTACTAATTCAGACAAGACTTCTACACAATAGCAACACAACCAAAAAAACAGGGGACAAAGACTCAAAAACACACAAAACTAAAATAACACAAATAAAGAAACAAACAATCACACAAAACAATTAAGGAAAGACAAACAAACAAGCTTTAGTCTAAAATTTCAAATTTTCTCCTAATATTAATTAATCTAAATAATCGCCATTCTCCGGCAACGACGTCAAAAACTTGTTGTGTAATATTTTATTGCAATACCGCAAGTGTACGGGTCAAGTTTTAGTATAGTGATTTATGAGTCCAAGTATCGTCCTCGGGAATGGGTTTCTAGATTAATTAATTATTAAGGTACTAATTCTCAATTTTAGCTAAAGAAACATAACATGGATAGTTGGTTGAAGTAAATACAAACAAACGAACAAACATGTGGAGACACAGATTGATAGATTTGGGAGAAGTGATTTTACAAGTTAAAGACCTAACTAGCACATGCATTGAACCAATGAGATGAAATTATAAACAAGAAGTGAAATACTCAAGAAAATCTCTCGATTCTTAGTGAGCCTCACACATGCAATAAACTCATAGTCTCCATATGAACCTACAACATGCATGGCATTAAGCAACTTCTTTATGTGTTTTCCTAAGATTTCTAGGTCACTCTCGTACTAGACTTCCAAGGGTTTTGACAATTTTGCTCTAATTCAAGCTTTATCTCTCGAGTCCACTTAAATCAACAAATTAAAAAGTAAAGAACGAATTGCCAAAAATAACGACATAACATGCTTCAATACATCACAAGAAAGTCATAACAAGTAATTCAAATCCTAACTACTATGTTTAGCTATTCTAAATCACAAGAAAAATAAACTAAACAAGTAGAAAACATCTTAGAACGCTATTACAAATTGAAAGAAAGAGAAATAAACTTAGGTGTCGATGTCGGTCCTTCGTCTCCGAGCTCCCATCTTCGACCTCGAACCTCCACGAATGCTTTGGCTCCCAAAATCACTCTTTTCTCTCTTCTTACAAGGTGTATTTCGAATTTAGGGCAAAACTCTACCAAATTGTGCTCCCCATTGCAAGAATCATAAGGTTGTATTTATAGGCATCAATGGGGCGTTGTAACGCTAGGGACGGCGTTGCAGTAACGCTGCACCTAAACGCGCGTGGTAAATATGGAAACTATCGACAGCGTTGCAACGCTAGGGACAGCGTTGCAACGCTGCTACCTTAACGCGCACACCCTTATCGATCTGGCGTTGCGACGCTGCAAGCCAGCATTGCAACGCCCTCTATGCGGCTTCTCATGTGTGCGCCCTTATCGATCTAGCGTTTGACGCCGCAGCAAAAGCGCGTTAACGCTATCGGCGATGATCTTCAAAACCGTTTTGTCTGCACGTTCGGCGTTGTAGCGCTCTATATGGCGTTGCAACGCCATTACCTGGTCTTGACTTGGTTTGGTCTTCTCTCTTCCATTTGATGTTATATTTAGCTCCAAATAGCCTTGTTTTGATCCCGAGTGATCCAAATTGTCTCCAATAGCTCCGTTTAAGCTCTTAACCTGAAATTGAATAAATTAACCACGTAAAAGCCCCGAAATCATTATAAAACTAGCAATAATTAAGCCTAAGGATAGCACATTTTGTGTGCTATCAATAACATAGAAATGCATGCAACTTAAGTTAATTATTAGTTTTAAAGTGTTTAGAACTTGAATAATTAGACTTAGGTTTTCTAATTTTCTAATAAGATTAGAAATTTAGGAAATCAAATATGACCTTTGAATGGAGACTGATAAGTAACTCTGTCTAAGGAAGGTTTTGTCTAAGGCTTGGGTATTTAAGTTGACGCTTGCGGAACACCCCTACCTGAAAACCGACCTGGGAGTGAATTCGGTCTGGAGATTCTTAGGTTATATTCTCGGGAGTGTCGTTAATTAAGTGTTAATTAATTTACTCACATAGACCTAAGTTAATAATGTGATTATAAACTTAGGTTAATACCATATAAGAGTTATATTGGTAGACTTAGATAAATTTTAGCCGGTTTATCTAGGTCAATCCCTAATAAAAATTAAAGTGCTGAGTGGGAGGAAATAAAGTGTATGAGATATATTTGAATTTCCAACCACAAATCTCCTTTAAGTCCGCACCGTGAGATCTATACTCGGCCTCGTGGCGCAAATGGGAGCGTCCCCCTTCGGGTGGCATTTGTATAGGTCAATATCATCGTGGATGGAGAGAGTACTTATAGTGAGTGGGAGCGGGACTTACGAAAGCGAGACCCACGGTCTCTTCTTTCGATTCACACCGTGAGACGCCTATGATCCACTCGCTAGTTTGGCTGGACCGGACAATCCCTTCGGAGGGCTTGATCATGGGAGTCGGAACACCGTGAATTCCCGAAAGGGATACAGTTTCCTGGTTGGTTTTCCTTCTTGGTTCACCCTTCGGTGGCTATTGTTTGGCCGGATACTTGGAAACTTAAAGATTGAGGGTGACACTCACAGAATTCGTTAAGTGTTAATGAATTCGACCGAACAATGGTAATTGGACGCCTAATGGAATAAGCGTTATTCTGGGATTAGGGTCTGATCGAGAAAGTCTCGTCCTACAGGAGGAGTGTTCTGTTCACCCTTCGGTGGCGGTCATTCTAAACCTTTAGGGTATCATTGCAAAATTTTGAATGACCTAGGGATCATGAAACAATTTTGCTAAAACTTGATTGGATTTTCAAAAAGTTTTTTTTGCGAGACTAATACAAAGTTTTTCTTAACTTTTCAGCTAAAAATGTCTAGCGCAATAATAGCTTTACTCGCTTAAGATAAGTTAGTGGGAGATAATTACCAGAGTTGGAAAAACAACATTAATACAATTTTGGTACAAGACGACATAAAGTTCGTGCTTTCTGAGGAGTGTCCTCAGATGCCGAGCTCGACCGCGTCGCGAAGTGTTCGCGATGCGTACGATCGCTAGATCAGGGCCAATGAAAAGGCCAAGGTCTACATAATTGCCAGCATGTCTGATGTCTTGGTAAAGAAGCATGAGCTGATGGTTTCCGCTAAGGAGATCATGGAGTCCTTGCAGAAAATGTTTGGACAGCAGTCCTTCCAGGTCCGGCATGACTCGCTCAAATACATTTTCAATGCACGGATGAAGGAGGGGTCGTCTGTCCGTGAACACGTTCTAGACATGATGACCCACTTTCATCTGGCCGAGATGAACGGGGCTTCGATCGACGAGTCGAGCCAGGTCAGTTTTATTTTGGAGACTCTTTTGAAGAGTTTCCTTCAGTTTCGTAACAATGCTGTTATGAACAAAATTAGCTACACTCTGACTACCCTCCTTAATGAGCTACAGAATTTCTAATCCTTGAACAGGGTCAAGGAATCTGAGGCAAATGTTGCCTACAGGTCTTATCACAGGGGTTCGACCTCTGGGACGAAACCTGTTACTCCTTCATGCCCGAAAGGGAAGAAGAGGATGAAGAGGGGTAAAACTGACCGTGTTGCCGCCCACAAGGGCAAGAAGGTCAAGGAGGTTGTAGAGAAAGGAAAGTGTTTCCCCACCGCAATGGGGCGGTCCTTTGGAAGAGAAACTCGTCCCAAATTCCTAGCCGAGAGGAAGAATCAAGGTAAATGTGATTTACTTCAGGATGAAACATGTTTAGTGGAGAGTAGTGACTCGGCTGGATATTGGATTCAGCGCCACTAACCACGTTTGTTCTTCTTTTTCGGGATTGATTCTCGCAAACGGCTGCGAGAGGGTGAGGTGACTCTACGAGTTGGATCCGGGAGCTTGTCTCTGCGCAATGATCGGCAGACGGTGAAGCTGCACTTTGGCGGGAAGTACTTATTGTTGGACAATCTGTACATAGTTCCAGGGTTTACTAGAAACCTTGTTTCAATTTCCTGCTTAATTGAATAATGTATTTCAGTTTCTTTTGAATTGAATAAAGCGTTTATTTCTTTCAAAGGGAATGTTATTTGTTCAACTTCACTTGAAAATAATCTGTATGTTTTGAAACCCAATTCGGTCAAAAGTGTTTTGAATACTGAATTATTTGAAAGCTATGAAACACGAACTAAGAAAGCAAAAGTTTCTTCAAAAGAAAATGCCCACCTTTGGCATCTTCGGTTAGGCCACATTAATCTCAATAGGATTGAGAAACTAGTGAAGAGTAGACTTCTAAACGAGTTGGAAGAAAACTCTTTGTCGGTGTGTGAGTCATGCCTTGAGGGCAAAATGACCAAACGTCCTTTTAGTGGAAAAGGATATAGAGCCAAAGAGCCTCTTGAGTTAGTACATTCGACCTCGTGGTGGAGATGAATGTTAAAGCTCGGGGCGGTTATGAGTATTTCGTGTCTTTCATAGACGATTACTCGGATATGGGTATATTTACCTAATGCACAAGAAGTCCAAACTCTTGAAAAGTTCAAGGAGTATAAAGATCGAGGTTGAGAACCTCTTAGGTAAATCGCTTAAAACACTTCGATCGGATCGAGGTGGAGAGTACATGGACACCGAATTCTAGGACTATATGATAGAACACGGAATTACGCCCCAACTCTCGTACTGGTATGCCACAATGAGAATGGTGTATCGGAGAGGATAAAATGAGAACCTTGTTGGGCATGGTTCTGGTCGATGATGAGCTATGCTCGTCTCCCTGATTCTTTTTTGGGGTACGCAGTGGAGACCGCAGTTTATATTTTGAACAATGTTCCGTCGAAGAGTGTTTGTGAAACACCTTTCGAGCTCTGGAGTGGACGTAAAGGCAGTTTACATCACTTCAAGATTTGGGGATGCCCGGCCCACGTGTTGGTGTCAAACCCGAAAAAGTTGAAACTCCGTTCGAAATTGTGCCTATTCGTACGTTACCCCAAAGAGACTAGAGGTGGTCTATTTTACGATCCTAGGGAAAATAGGGTGCTTGTGTCGACAAACGCCACTTTCCTAGAGGAAGACCACGTCAGGGATCATTTACCAAGGAGTAAAATTGTATTAAATGAAATGGATGATGAAATCGGCAAGAGTTCTTTGATGAGGCTAGTACGTCAACAAGTGTTGTTGATCCTAGCACGTTTAGTCAAATCTGTTCCCAAGAGTTGGGAATGCCTCGACGTAGTGGGAGGGCTGTGAGACAGCCTGATGATGACTGTGAGTATCCATTGACCTATGATCAGGCAATGGTTGATGTTGACAAAAATGAGTGGATTAAAGCTATGGACCAGGAAATGAAGTCTATGTACTTCAATTATGTATGGGAGCTTGTGGATCAACCGGATGGGGTAAAACCTATTGGTTGCAAATGGATCTACAAGCGTAAACGTGGCGTAGATGGGAAGGTGCAGACCTTCAAAGCCCGACTAGTGGCAAAGGGTTTTACCCAGGTAGAAGGGGTTGACTATGAGGAGACCTTTTCACCTGTTGCCATGGTAAAGTCGATCAGGATCCTTCCGGCCATTGCCGCGTATTATTACTACGAGGTATGGCAGATGGACGTCAAGACAGCCTTTCTGAATGGCAAACTTGATGAGACCATCTACATGGACCAGCCCAAAGGGTTCATTGCACAAGGCCAAGAGCAAAAGGTTTGCCGACTTCATAGATCCATTTATGGACTGAAACAGGCTTCGAGGTCTTAGAATATAAGGTTTGATGAGGCGATCAAATCTTATGGCTTTGATCAAAATGTCGACGAGTCTTGTGTCTACAAGAAAATCGTTGACAAAGCTGTCGATTTTTGGTGTTGTACGTGGGCGATATTCTTCTCATTGGGAATGAGGTAGAATTTTTCATCGACGTTAAGAAGTGGCTAGCTTCGCAATTCCAAATGAAAGATTTGGGAGAAGCTCAGTATGTTCTAGGTATCCAGATTGTCCGGAACCGGAAGAACGGAACGCTAGCCTTGTCTCAGGCGTCTTATATTGACAAGATGTTGTCTAGATATAAGATGAGAACTCAAGAAAGGGCTTGTCGCTTTCGGGCATGGGGTTCACTTGTTTAAGGATCAATGTCCTAGGACTCCTCAAGATGTTGAGGTTATGAGACGGATTCCATATGCTTCAGCTGTAGGGAGCCTGATATATGCCATGTTGTGTACTAGGCCCGACATCTGTTATGCAATAGGAATTGTCAGTAGATATCAGTCCAATCCAGATTAGATCTTTGGGCTGACCATAAAGGCAATCCTCAAGTATCGTAGGAGAACGAGGAACTACAGCTTAGTGTATGGTAGTGGGGATTTGATCCTTACGGGATACACGGATTCTAATTTTTAGACTGATAAGGATTATAGGAAATCTACTTCGGTCAGCCTTCATTCTGAATGGAGGAGCTGTAGTATGGCGAAGCATCAAGCAGGGACATAGAGCGCAACTATCATCACAAATATGAACTTGTCGATCACACTGTTCTGTGATAACAGTGGTGCAGTAGTCAACTCACATGAGCCTCGGAGCCATAAGAGAGGCAAACACATAGAGCGCAACTATCATCTGATATGAGAGATTGTGCACCGCGGAGACGTGACGGTCACGCAGATAGCATCGGAGCACAACGTAGTTGATCCATTTACAAAGCCCCTCACGGCTAAGGTGTTTGAGGGTCACCTAGAGAGTCTAGGTCTTCGAGAGCTTCCTAACTAGGGCAAGTGGGAGATGTGTAAACGGGTATTCAATGCCCTAGTTTATTGTATTACTTCATTGTAATTTATGTACATTTCAGAAATGTATTTTCTCCACTAGCTTAGTCCAAGTGGGAGTTTGTTGGGATTTTTGTCCTAATCTCGTGTTTGTAATATATTGTTTGAAATTAATAAGAGTTATTCATTTCATCACTTTGTGTCTCATAATATTTATAAACTTTTCCAATAAACTAAGCTCCGTGGTCATTGAATTTATGAGAGAACTAGAGCTTGAAGCGGTGTGTAGTGACACACGGGGGAGGATCACGTTCGAGTTAATGACCCGAACGGTCTACGATGATATGGATAGGGTTGGAGACCTAATCCTCGGATACATGCGTGGATGCGGCCCGCTTTGTATTAGATACAAACGAGGTGATCTAACTCGTTCATGTGGTTGACATGCGAGTGGGGGCATCTGTGCAATGAGATTGTACAAGACCGGACCGTGATTTATTAGACTCACCGATGTAACACCGGTTGTGATGGGACTAATAACTTCGTAGATGACCATTAGTGACTCGACCTAAATCCGGCGTGTTACGGACTCCATGCGCAGCGGTGCATTCTTTGACTAGTACGGGTGAGGGTGGTCACGGTTACTCGCCTAATATGCCTATCTTCCCAGGGACAGAACCAAGTAGGGAGCTGGAAACTTAACTACGCAAGATGGAATTCACTCGTTCCCGCCTTTAGGGAAACTAGAGGGGTTGTTCCTTTAAGTGATGTCTCCAGGGCTTGGACAACAGGCGCCCACCTTCTCACTGGCCCGAGAAGGGTGTTGTGTATGGTTGGACCATCACAATATGTTGTTCATTAGAGGAGCAGTGGGGACTTAAGGAACAAGAGGTAGACACAGGGGTAAAATGGTAATTTGACCCAGCCGTGTCTACAAACAACCTGTGAAGGGTCAACTCATGGGTATTGGTTATATCAGTGGACACGTAATATTCTGCACTGACGGGAGTGCAGCTACGGGCTATAGTGGAGTGTTACCGTAGCTAATGAATGTTGGTTAACCGGGTCAAAGAGTTTGTGGGTTAATCTTGGATCATTGGAGCCCGTCACTGTAGGTCCATTAGGTCCCTCGGTTGGCTCCACCTGGGTTAAAAGAAGGGTTAATATTTTGGTTTGAAATTGAAGTTTTCAATTTCACTTTAAGGACATTTATGTCATTTACATGAGATATGAATGATATAATATATAGTTTAATGTGAATGAGATTCATAATAAACAGGTTAGCTTAATTGTTGAATTAGGGCTAATTGGAGAAATTAATTGAGAGAAATTAAATTGGATGTGATTCAATTTAATTAATCCACAATCATTGCAAATGAGATTTGCAATATGAGATATGAGATATCTTATATTATGTGGTTATGCAAATGAGATTTGCATAACCTATGGTTGTGGTAAAGTGGTAATTATGTGGAGATTTTAACTCCATCAATTCCACTATTTAAACCCTTCTTGCAAGAAGGAATGGCGCTCATTCTCTCATTTTTTTTTTTATTTTCATCAAAGAAGAGAAGAAGAATTCTCTCAATTCTCCTCCCTCTCCAAAACACAAAATAGTTCCCACAAACTTCCCTTCTCCAAAAGAGAACAACCGAGACTCCAAGTGGTGGTGTTCGGGCTCCGTTCGTGGGAAGAGTTCGTTGAGATCGAGAAGCACGAAGAATTCGTGATCCGAAGAAGAAATTCTTGAAGTTTGTCTACAACAAGTAAGTACACTCCTTCTTGCTGTAAATTTCTTATGTTTAACCTAGATCTAAGTGTTAGATCATTTTTAATAAAATCATGTTGCATAATGATACCTCGACGATTCAATCGTCTTCCACTGCGCGGGATTCTCATTCCTTTAAGTTTTGTAGAGTGATTTTGTTGACGGTCCATGACCGTCAACATAGAAGGATTCCTTGACGGTTATGGAACGTCAACTTAGATGGTTTTTTTGTTAACTAAGTTGAACGACGTTGTTTGATATTATTATTATTAAAAAATAAAAACAAACCCTATTATGTTCACATTGTTTCGAAGGTACAGCCGCACTTCATCCTTTTGGAGTTTGCTTTCTCTTAGGATTATCACCGTTCATCGATCGACTTCCAACACATATCTTCATCTTAGTCACCACATCGTTGTCCTTCAACACTCATCACCTCTATTCCACCATTACCGTCCATCAACACCCATAACCACCGTCACCATCATCTTCCGCCATCTTTTTCATCAGAGTCTTCATCTCCGACGACGTCGTCGCATTAATCTGCCAAAGTTCTTGCAAACAGTATTACATTTTCACCAAGTTTTTAAGGTTAGTCTTATTATTAATGCTTTTACTCTATTTTTCTTTTCTACCCCTTTCTTTTATGATAAAAGTTTCTTTTGAATTAATTTGATTGCCTTAGAAATTTTCTTTTGAATGATTTTGATTGCCTTTGAGGTTAAAATGTTGTTATTGTTATTTTTCTACTGATTATTTCTTTGGAGTTTACTGAATATCCAAGAACGAAGAATCAGAAGTATTCTATGTATGATGTATTTTCGAAAGGGTTTTGTTGGAAATATCTTTTTGAATGAATTTGACTACCTTTGAAGTTTGATTATATTAGTGAAAAGTCAAATAAGTTTGAGGTTAATGTTGTTTTTGTTACTTTTTCAATGATTATTTTCTTGGAGTTTACTGATTTTTTAAGAATGAATTTGTTTTTTCCTTTTACCATTTAGTTATTTTCTGGTCATTATTCACATGGGTTCATTCATACTTGATTTTGTTTGTAATTACAAGTTGGGAAGGTTGAGGAATCGTTAAAGATAAAGTTGTATTAAAAGTGATAATGTGTAATTTGAATCAATGAGTTTTCGATTGTAATGTGAAACATGTCAAAGAGTCTATTCACGAGGATAAGTGTGTGCCAGAATTGTCACTACATTTGGCCATGAACTCGAGATTACTAGATAAGGCTGTGAAGACCAATTCTTGGAGCTCACTCATGCGTAAGTTTTCTGCTTGATATATCTCAATTTGTTTGTTATATATGTGAAAATTTCTCCATGGGTTATGGATTATTGTTTGTCTTTCCAACAAAAGGAAATTTTTTGGATCCTTTATAAACTTCATATTAGGAAGTGCATTATTAGATATATTTGATGGTTTCAAGCTTCTGAGTTGCTCAAATTTTTTATTTTCGGTTATTTTGCAAAAGCTTGATATCTATAGTTGAAGTCAATATTTAAAATATTATAGAATTGATCAGTTATATGGTTTCTATTTAATTTTTGAGTTTGAAGAATTAATTTTGATGGAGAGAATTTATATTGAGATAAAACAATTTAATAATATTTATAGGTTTGAAAAACTCCGTGTTATGAGAAAAACCATTTTTTTTATTATTTTCTATCTAAAGATTCGATTTATAATTGTACAGTAGTATTTTTTTATTATCTTCTATCCGATGTTTGTTTATGTTGAGAATGAGTTCTAATTTAGTTTTAGAGTTATGAATTGATTATATTCTTTTCAATTAAACTTATGTGAGTATTCGTATTTTGAGGGTGCAGTTGTAAGACCCTTGGATTGCAGGTTCCACGTGTCATCTCATATACTTTGGATGAATTTTATTCGAGCAATAGCTTTATTGATTTTCACAAATTTATATTTTTTTGTTCACTTTTAATTGTGTTTGGTGTTCTACTATAAACTTGTGTAAGACATTGCACAAATGCTGAGAGCGTGTGAAACAGTATTTGAGGAAGTTAAGCCTCATTTTCTTACTCTTTCTTACAACACTTACGTTGTTCATCAAATGAAGAAAAGGTCAGATAATGGTATGTTCTTATCTTACTAGTCAATCCTCGAAGGTACTAATTTTCTACATGTTGTGTTTTTAGCCTAAAAAAGGCAGATGGTAGGATTTATCTCCTCTCTAAATGGCTATATAGCTTCTCTGCTCCATCACATGGTTAGATCTTTAGGTACTTTTGATGTTCCCTAGGGAAACCACATCGAATAGCTTTACATTTCAAGGATGCTTTACTTATCATCTTTTGTTTTTTTTCCTCTTTATGAACCAACATATGCATTTACTTAATCAGCTTTTAATTTGTACTTATACATATAATTAATTTTCAATCTCTTCTATAGTCTGTGTTGTTTTTATTTGTGGAACATTTTTTTATTAAAGATGCAACTCGAGGAATTTGAATATTACAAATGTCATTGTGTTACACCTCATTTACTACACACTTAAACAAGAAAGGTTAGGAAGGGAAATAACCACCCAACTGTTATGAAGAGATTGACCATATCGTGGGAGTGAGCATCCAACTATTTAAGGATTTGATCTCGATGAAAGAAAGAAGGTTAAAAAAATTTGAAAATCTGATTATTTGCATTTTTCTTTGGCAGGCTCTCTCATTGGAATTATGTTATGTTGTAGGTTAGTAGACGTAATTTAGAAGTTGGACATTTAAAAAGCTTTAGTCTCGCGATATATGGCATCAATAATTCAAGCAATTTTAGAAAAATGGATAGTTGACCTCTCTATCATACATAGGGTGTTAATGGAGTACTTTACCATTGCTTATATGATGTTATGGAATGTTCCAGCTTCGTTATAGTACTACGAATTATTCTGAATTTATTTTATGAGTTGTAATTGTTTTTCTAAATATATATTTTTTAAAATCAATTTGTTGAATATTTGTTAACATTACACTATAAAGTTCTTGAATCGTTAAAATGATAAGTTATTGGAGTTTAATTGAGTTATTATCTTGATGTTGAGTTTAGAAGTGTGTTTTTTTTCAAGATAGGTACATGTAAAATTTCGGTATTGTTGTAATTATGTTGTTATGCTGCCAAAATTTAGGATAGATATGTTAATTGGTTTGTTAGTTTTGAGTTCTTCTTAGAAATTGTGACATGTGAGTTATACTTGCTTTGAAGTTGTTGAGGGTATGTTTTGTTTCATTTCTGGTGGTCGAACGTTCTTCAATAGTTAAAATGATAAGTGAATTGGAGTTTGATTGAGTTATCTGGATGTTGAGTTTAGAAGTGTGTTTTTGTTTCAGACAGGTACATGTAAAATTTTGGTATTGTTGTAATTATGCTGTTATGCTGTTGAAATTTTCGAGACTTAAGGGTAGACTCCACTTTAGGATAGACATATTAACTGATTTGTTAGTTTTGAGTTCTGCTTAGAAATTGTGACATGTGAGTTATACTTGTTTTGAAGTTGTTGAGTGTATGTTTTGTATCATTTCTAGTGGTCGCATTCTTGAATCCTTAAAATGATTACTGAATTGGAGTTTGATTGAGTTATCTGGATGTTGAGTTTGGAAATGTATTTTTGTTTCACACAGGTACATGTAAAATTTTGGTATTGTTGTAATTATGCTATTATGTTGTCGAAATTTTTGGAACATAATGAGTAGTAAGTTTAGTAATCTTTCCTTAGAGATTAGGCTCAAATTTATGGGTGTTACAAGGCTTTGTCATATATTATTAAATTTCATTGTACCATTTTAAACTTGAATATTTTTTATTTATTGTTAGGTACTTTTGCCAATTTGAACCCATCATATTAGAACAATATGCATTCCTTCAACCATCATTGATTTCACATGCATTTGAACGTGAAGAGCAACGTTGTTGGTTCCTATGTAATAGGCTGCGAGAGACCAAGAATAAACTATTGATATGTCCTTGTAATTAAGGGTACGTAAAACATGTACTTATTAATTTACTTGTATTTTGTATGTATTCCTAACTCTTATTTGTTGGTAATTCTATATTTAAAAATCATTGGTCGTTGGTGGTTATCTCATTGAGAACTTCTATAGTTTGGTCGATTGACTCCATAGGACATGACATTCGCGATTATGTGAAAAATATACTTAATACGTAAGTATTATGAAATTCTACCATTGATATATTTCTGATTGAAAATGTTATTCACTTATTTTTATATATTTGTACTTGTATAAGGCTATTAGGTCGTTCTATGCTCAAGCAAACGTTAGAAGTCCAATTCTTAATTGGATAGCTGTTCAGATAATCATTTCAAATCTACCATTTTTTACTACCATTTTGTTTATTTATTCGAGTCTTGCTTGTTATATGTTTTAATCTATTTATATAGTGTGCTAAAAAACCGAGGAGTACAGAGTGTGGGTACTATACTATGAAGTTTATTCGAGATAAAGTAACACATAGAAGTCGAGTGATTACGAACGTGGTAATACTTTGATCTTATTTTATGTGTTTTTCAGCTTCTTGATTTATTCAATTTTTTAATGAATGTACACTTATTTGTTTGCAGTTGACTAGAAAAGATAAGTACACCCAAGATGAGTTGGACAAGATGCAAGTTGAGTTATGTGAATTATCTCAGTACTTATGAACACATTTTTGTTATCATACTTCATTTATGTGATTTTCAGGAGTTAGTGTTGTGTTTTTTAACAGTTTGCTTGGAACGATATGTAATTTTAACTTATTAGTTAATCAATGAAACTTTGCTTAGTTCATTTGCAATTATGTTTTATTTTGATAAAAATTGTGCTTATATAGTTTGACAATCGTTGAGTATCCAATTACATTGTTACCTAGTCTTATGTGAATTACATGTTGATAATGACTACCTTAGTGAGAAAAATGTGAATTGATAGAGTTGTTCATATAGATGCAGGTGGTAGAGGATGGGTTAATAATATCTTTTTTTTATTTTTTATACATAATTATAGTTGACGGCTAAAAAACGACATTAAAATCGACAGTAATGACGGTTAAAAACTGTCAACATATATGTTATAGTCAACAATGTAAAACGTCAAGTATAGTTATAGATGACAACTAAAATACGTCAATATATATTTATATTGACAAACAACAAGTGTAAATAATAGTGGTATTATTGACGGTTGGCTAAAAATGTTGACGGTTAAAAATATCAACTATACTTGATGTTGACGGCTCACAGATCTCAATAAAGTGGTTATTCTTGACGTTTTGACCTAAATATTGATGGCTAAGAACCATCAACTATTCCCTATGTTGACGACACATAAGTGTCAATAATGAAGTTTTTTTTTTACACTTTTACCTAAATATTGACGGCTAAAAACCATCAACTATACCCTTGTTGACGATACATAAGTGTCAATAAAGAGGTTTTTGTTAACGGATTAGTTGATGGCTAATAGGTGTCAACATTCATATTATTGATAGTTAGAATCCGTCAATAAAGACATAATCGTTGACGTTTAACGACCGTCAACTATCAACTTAAAGTTGACGCTTAGATTTATTGACACCGCTTTCAATGACGGTCAAAAAATGTCAATTGAAGTGAATGTTGACAGTTTTTAGCTGTCAATAAAGACCAAAATTGTAGTAGTGTCGAGAATCCCACGCAACGGAAGACGATTGAATCGTCGAGGTATCACTATGCAACTTGTGTTTATTAAAATTGATCTAACACTTAGATCTAGGCTAAACATGCTTGGAGAAGAAGAAATTTACAGAAAATAGAGTTTTTACTTACTTGTTGTAGACAAACTCAGCAATTTCTTCCTCGGATCACGAACTCTTCGTGCTACTCGATCTCAACAAAAACTTCCCACAAAACGAACTCAAACACGACTAAATGGCCTTCTCGGTTGTTCTCTTTTAGAGAAGGGAAGTTGGTGGGAACTTCTTTGTGTTTTGGAGAGGGAGGAGAAATGAGAGAGTAGAGAGAATTCTCTTTTCTTTTCTTTGGTGAAAAACAAAAAATGAGAAGAGAGCTTACCAAACCCTTCTTGCAAAGGGTTTAAATAGTGGAATGAGGGAGTTAATATCTCCACATTATTACCACTTTACCACAACCTTAGGTTATGCAAATCTCATTTGCATAACCACATAATATAAGATATCTCATATCTCATATTGCAAATCTTATTTGCAGTAATTGTGGATTAATTAAATTGAATCATATCTAATTTAATTTCTCTCAATTAAATTCTCCAATTAGCCCTAATTCAACAATTAGACTAACCTATAGTTTATTATGAATCTCATTCACATTAAACTATATATTATATCATTCATATCTCATATAAATGACATAAATGCCCTTAAAGTGAAATTGAACACTTCAATTTCATACCAAAACATTAACCCTTCTTTTAACCCAAGTGGAGCCAACCGAGGACCTAATGGACCTACAAATGATTCTGCTCCAATGATCCGAGATTAACATGCCAAACTCTTTGACTTGATTAACCAACATTCATTAGCTACAGAACACTCCACTATTGCCCGTAGTTGCACTCCCGTCAGTGTAGAATATTACGTGTCCACTGATATAACCAATTCCCATGAGTCGACCCTTCACAGGTTGTTCGTAGACGCGGCTTAGTCAAATTACCGTTTTACCCCTGTGTCTACCTCTTGTTCCTTAAGTCCCCACTGCTCCTCTAATGAACAACATATTGTGATGGTCCAACCATACACAACACCCTTCTCGGGCCGTGAGAAGGTGGGCGCCGCGTTGACACGGCCGCACCTCTTAGAGGGTCTCGACACGATCAGGCGGCACTTGCTGCTCGCCACGAGCAAGTCACCGACTCAGTCGGATCGCGGTGGCCTACAAGGCCTATCTCGCAACCTCCACCCCGTTCTGGGAAAACAGTTTTTAGAAAACGGGGTCAGAGAGAATTTGTGAAAACGTTTTGGTAATCATTTGGAAGCATTTTAGAAAGGTAGTTATATAGCTGGAAAGCAAATTCAATGAAAGCCACGCTTAACTAGCATATAACTCTTGGTAGGGAGAATCGATGAATAGTCGCATCGCCCTATAGTACAAACTAAGGATTCTAGCCATGACCCCCTTGCACGTCATTTTGGCGAAGAGTCATACGGAAGCAAAAAATGCAAGGAAACTATCCTAACATTCAACAACGATAAAAGTAAAGTGAAAGCAAGGTAAAAAGGGTGGGAACGGGCATGCGGCCACAGGCAACAGGCCCTGGACAAGCATGATCGTGACATTCTCCCCCACTTAAATGGTTGACGTCCCTGTCAACCAACTACACTCGAACCCTCGGTTCTTCAAGCAGCTCTCTTCAGTTTCAGAGGCGGTCCCAGCGGACCTCAACAACCTGACTTCTCTTCTACGCTTCAAGAAACTCTTTCACCTCCTTACTCTGACAATCATCTTCAGGCGTCATATCGGCCAACACCTCAAACGCATTCTTCACAACCACTGGTGGAGATGACTCCACATTCCTTCTCGTCAAAAGGGTTCGTTTCTGCCTGACCCAATCCTTCGCACAACTCGGTGTCTCCACAAGCCTTCGAGTACATTCAAACTTCGGCCTGGTTATGGGGTTGGCTTCCCCAACCTTCCTTGGGCTCTCCCTTAGTTGGAGGATCGAAAACCGCTTCACACCACTTGGTTGTTTGAGTCTAGTGTGCACAACAGTTGGGTTAGACCCTGTGACCACTAGACATTCCGCCAATGGTATCTGTATGACCTTGTGTTCAAGGAGGAACTCCATCCCTTACACAACGTCGAAGTCATCCATGTTGACAACTACAAAATCTGTTTGTCCGGTCCAAGCGCCCAACTGCATCGTCACTCTTCGCGCCACTCCCAAAACCGGCAGGGCCGCAGAGTTGACGACCTTCACCTTCCCAACATCTCTATTCCAACTTAAATTCAATCTACGGGCTTCAATTTCAGTCATAAAGTTATGGGTTTCTCCTGAGTCAATCATAGTGCTCTTTGTGGGTTTCTGGTTAATAATCGTGTCCACATACATGAGGCCATGTGTGAACTCCCTGGTCCCAACTTCTTCTTTCTGCAACGCCGACAAAAAACTCAAGGCCCCAATGCGGGGTTTGTCCCCCTCTCCTTCAATTGGGGTATCTTCATCATAAGTTCCAACCTTGGTACCCGAAGTACTTGTCAGTGAGGCTTGAAAATTTTGCAAGGCGACCTTATCTTGGCACTCTACCCAGCTGTGAGGCCCGTTACACAGGTAACAAGAAGGGGGCCTCCGACTTAGTCCATATTGTTGGTTCGACATTCGCCATGTACTTCCTTCCTCGCTTCTTACTTTATCCTCCCCGCTCTTGGGAGTTAGGTGTAACCCCCCATTGTCTCTACTTGGGAGGTCCGACTCGCCTCACATCCTGGGGCCCTTCTTCGCTCCCATCACTTACCAGATCAAACAACCGTTCCGCGACGGCATACGCTTCTGACAAGGTCTGCACCCTTTGTTCATAGAGTTTGGACCTTGCCCATGATTGTAACCCTTCAACAAACGAAAATACTTTGTCCTTCTTCGTCATGTCTCGAACATCTAACATTACCGCAGCAAACTCCTTAACATACTCCGAATAGTCTTATCATGTTTTAATTTGCGCAACTCGCGCCTGCCAAAATCTCTCGTGATTCTCGTGGAAAGAATTGTGAGCGCAATTCTTGTTTCAATGTTTCCCACGTATCGATGGTACAACGCCCTTCTAAGATGTCCATATAACGTGTTCTCCACCACAACTTGGCATCGTCTGTCAAGTGCATTGTCGCCAAGGTAACTCTCTTTTCTTCCATCGTTGTGTTTGTAGCCCTGAAATATTGCTCCATATCAAATATGAAGTTTTCAAGGGCTTTTGCATCACGAACCCCACAGAAGGGTTTCGGTCTAGGTACTTTGAGCTTGTCTGTTTGAGCTACACCCCCAGCTGGGGCTTGATTTTCCACCGCTCTCATGGTGACATTAACTCGGGTGTTCAAATTTGCCACCCCCTCCTTCAGTTCTGCCACTTCTGCTCTCACAACTTCTATGGCAGCTCTAACTTCATTAGTTAAGTCTGTCATCATTTGAGCCATCAGCTTTTGGGAGTGGTCTAAACCTTCGACACGCCCCTCCATGCGGGCAACAGGGCCCAACGAGCTTTCCCCACTCCCGAGATCGCAATCTCGTATAGCCTTATCCTCGAGGATCTCAATCCTCGTCATCAACTCTCGGACGGGCATTCCATCCAGGCGGCCAGCTACCGCATTGATCTTATTTGTTTTGGTTGCAATCTCATCCAGACGAGATTCCAAAACCAACATCCTACTAGGGACTTCAATCAGAAAGGGCATTTGGCCCTCAATCTCACTCGCCTGGATCGATGCGGCGCCGCCGGCTTTCTCTGTCAAAGACATGATTATCGTCTTGATGATCGTAAGCCAAAATGGCTCGATACCAATCGACACGGCCGCACCTCTTAGAGGGTCTCGACACGACTGCAGCAAAGACTCTGCTCGCCACGAGCAAGTCACCGACTCAATTTGGATCGCCAAAGTGGCCTACAAGGCCTATCTCGCAACCTCCACCCCGTTCTTGGGAAAGCGATTTTTTAGAAAACGGGTCGAGAGAATTTATGAAAACGTTTTGGAAATCATTTGGAAGCATTTTAGAAAGGTAGTTATATAAATTGGAAAGCAAATTCAATGAAAGCCACGCTTAACTAGCATATAACTCTTGGTAGGAGAATCGATGAATAGTCGCATCCCCATAGTACAAACTAAGGATTCTAGCCATGACCCCTTGCACGTCATTTTGGCGAGGAGTCATACTGGAAGCAAAAATGCAAGGAAACTATCCTAACATGCAACGACGATAAAAGTAAAGTGAAAGCAAGGTAAAAAGGGTGGGAACGGGCATGCGCCACGAGCAAATGAGCCCCTGGACAAGCATGACCGTGACACCCGTTGTCCAAGCCCACGGAGGCGAGACTCAAGGAACAACCCATCTAGTTTTCCTAAAGGCGAGGAACGAGTGAATTCCATCTCGCGTAGTTAAGTTCCCAGCTCCCTACTTGGTTACATCCCCGAGAAGATAGGCATATTGGGCGAGTAATCGTGACCACCCTCACCCGCATTTAGTCAATGAGCAGGACTCGCAGACAGGAGTCCGTAACACGCTCGTGGATTCGTGTCGAGTCACTAATGGTCATCTACGGTTATTAGTCCCTTCTTGTCAGCGGTGTTACATCGGAGGTCTAATAAATCACATCCCGGTCTTGTACAATCTCATTGCACAGATGCCCCACACTCGCATGTCAACCACATGAACGAGTCGATCACCTCGTTTGTATCTAATACAAAGCGGGCGCATCCACAGTGTATCCAAGATTAGGTCTCCAACCCTATCCATATATCAGAGACCGTTCGGGTCATTAACTCGAACGTGATCCTCCCTGTGTGTCCACTACACACCGTTCAAGTTCTAGTTCTCTCATAAATTCAATGACCCTGGAGCTTAGTTTATTGGAAAAGTTTATAAATATTGCGAGACACAAAGTGATGAAATGAATAACTCTTATTAATTTCAAACAATATGTTACAAACACGAGATTACGACAAAAGTTCTAACAAACTCCCACTTGGACTAAGCTAGTGGAGAAAATACATTTCTGAAATGTACATAAATTACAATGATATAATACAATAAACTAGGGCATTGAATACCCGTTTACACATCTCCCACTTGCTCTAGTCAGGAAGCTCTTGAAGACCTAGACTCTCTAGGTGACCCTCAAACACCTTAGCCTTGAGGGGCTTTGTAAATGGATCACCTACGTTGTGCTCCGACGCTATCTGCGTGACCGTCACGTCTCCGGGTGCACAATCTCCCGTATCAAATGATACTTGTGCTCAATGTGTTTGCCTCTCTTATGGCTCTGAGGCTCACGTGAGTTGGCTACTGCACCACTGTTATCACAGAACAGTGTGATCGGCAAGTTCAAGTTTGGAACAACTTCCAAATCTGTCATGAACTTCCTATGCCAAATAGCTTCCTTTGCAGCTTCCCAAGCCGCAACATACTCCGCTTCCATAGTGGAATCAGCGATGCATCCCTGCTTGATGCTTCGCCATACTACAGCTCCTCCATTCAGAATGAAGGCTGACCCCGAAGTGGATTTCCTAGAATCCTTATCGGTCCGAAAATCGAACTGCGTATCCCGTAAGGATCAAATCCCCACTTCCATACACTAAGTCGTAGTTCCTCGTTGTCCTAAGATACTTGAGGATTGCTTTTACTACCTGTCCGGTGATCTAATCCATGATTGGGTGATATCTCATCGACAATTCCATCGCATAATGGATGTCGGGCCTAGTACACGGCAGATGGCATACATTAGGCTCCTTACGGTGAAGCATATGGAATTCGTCTCATATCCTCAACATCTTGAGGAGTCTTAGGACACCGATCCTTAGACAAGTGAACCCCATGCCCGAAAGGCAGCAAGCCCTTTTTGGAGTTCTGCATTTTATATCTAGACAACATCTTGTCAATATAAGACGCCTTTGAGACAAGGCTAGCGTTCTATTCTTCCGATTAGGACTATCCGGATACCTAGAACATACTGAGCTCCTCCCAAATCTTTCATTTGGAATTGCGAAGCTAGCGACTTTTTAACGTCAGTAAGAAATTCTACCTCATTCCCAATGAGAAGAATATCGTCCACATACAACACCAAAAATGCGACAGTTTTGTCAACGATTTTCTTGTAGACACAAGGCTCGTCGACATTTTGATCAAAGCCATAAGATTTGATCGCCTCATCAAACCTTATATTCCAAGACCTCGGCTCATTCTGGTCCATAAATGGACCTATGAAGCCGACAAACCTTTTGCTCTTTGCCTTGGGAAATGAACCCTTCAATGGACCATGTAGATGGTCTCATCAAGTTTGTCATTCAGAAAGGTTGTCTTGACATCCATCCGCCATACCTCGTAGTCATAATACGCGCGGCAATGGCCGAAGGATCTCGATCGACTTTACCATGGCAACGGTGAAAAGGTCTCTTCATAGTCAACCCCCTTCAACTTGGGTAAAACCCTTTGCCACTAGTCGGGCTTTGAAGTCCGCACCTTCCCATCTACGCCACGTTTACGCTTGTAGATCCATTTGCAACCAACGTGTTTTACCCCATCCGGTTGATCCACAAGCTCCCATACGTAATTGAAGTACATAGAGTCCATTTCACGGTCCATAGCTTTAATCCATTCGTCTTTGTCAACATCAACCATTGCACGATCATAGGTCAATGGATCCTCGCGATCATCATCGGGAGAGCGGCGGTGAGGTTTCGGGGCTTAAACCCATGTAGCGATCAGGTGTCTCTCGACCCTCCCACTACGTCGAGGCATTCCCAACTCTTGGGAACGGATTTGACTAGACGTGCTAGGATCAACAACACACTTGTTGACGTACTAGCCCCATCGCAGAACTCTTTGCCGATGTAATCATCCATTTCATTTAATACAATTTTACTCCGTGGTGGTAATGATCCCACGGCGTGGTCTTCCTCTAGGAAAGTGACGTTTGTCGACACAAGCACCCTATTTTCCCTAGGATCGTAAAATAGACCACCTCTAGTCTCTTTGGGGTAACCTACGAATAGGCACAATTTTGAACGGGGTTCTAACTTTTTCGGGTTTGACACCAACACATGGGTCGGGCACCCCAAATCCTTAAGTGATGTAAACTGCCTTTACGTCCACTCTAGAGCTCGAAAGGTGTTTCACAAACACTCTTCGACGGAACGTTGTTCAAAATATAAACCGCAGTCCTCAATCAAATTCTCCAATTAGCCCTAATTCAACAATTAGACTAACCTATAGTTTATTATGAATATCATTCATATTAAACTATATATTATATCATTCATATCTTATATAAATTACATAAATGCCCTTAAAGTGAAATTGAACACTTCAATTTCATACCAAAACATTAACCCTTCTTTTAACCCAGGTGGAGCCAACCGAGGGACCTAATGAACCTACAGTGACGGACTCCAATGATCCGAGATTAACCTGCCAAACTCTTTGACCCGGTTAACCAACATTCATTAGCTACGGTAACACTCCACTATTGCCCATAGCTGCACTCCCATCAGTGCAGAATATTACGTGTCCACTAATATAACCAATTCCCATGAGTCGACCCTTCACAGGTTGTTCGTAGACACGACTGGGTCAAATTACCGTTTTACCTCTGTGTCTACCTCTTGTTCCTTAAGTCCCCACTGCTCCTCTAATGGACAACATATTGTGATGGTCCAACCATACACAACACCCTTCTCGGGCCAGTGAGAAGGTGGGTGCCCGTTGTCCAAGCCTTGGAGACAGCACTCAAGGGAACAACCCCTCTAGTTTCCCTAAAGGCGGGAACGAGTAAATTCCATCTCGCGTAGTTAAGTTCCCGGACTCCCTACTTGGTTCTCATCCCCCGAGAAGATAGGCATATTGGGCGAGTAATCGTGACCACCCTCACCCCGCACTAGTCAAAGAACGGACCCTGCGCAGGCGAGTCCGTAACACGCTCAGGATTCAGGTCGAGTCACTATGGTCATCTACGAAGTAATTAGTCCTTACTGCCAACGGTGTTACATCAGTAAGTCTAATAAATCACGGTCTGGTCTAGTACAATCTCATTGCAAATGATGCCCCCACTCGCATGTCAACCACATGAACGAGTCAGATCACCTCGTTTGTATCTAATACAAAGCGGGCCGCATCCACAGTGTATCCAGGATTAGGTCTTCAATCCTATCCATATACTGTAGACCGTTCGGATCATTAACTCGAACGTGATCCTCCCTGTGTGTCCACTACACACCGTTCAAGTTCTAGTTCTCTCATAAATTCAATGACCCTAGAGCTTAGTTTATTGGAAAAGTTTATAAATATTGCGAGACACAAAGTGATGAAATGAATAACTCTTATTAATTTCAAACAATATGTTACAAACACGAGATTAGGACAAAAATCCCAACATTAAGGAGGCGTACGACCGCTGGATCAAGGCCAATGACAAGGCCAAGGTCTACATTTTGGCTGGTGTTTCTGAAGTTATGGCAAAAAAGCACGAGGGCATGGTCTCAACTCGTGATATCATGAGTTCACTGCAGGAAATGTTTGGACAACCGTCTGGACAGATTCGACACGAATCCCTCAAATACGTTTATAACTCCCGTATGAAGGAGGGGTCATCGGTGAGAGAACACGTTCTTGACTGATGGTCCACTTCAACGTGGCTGAGATGAACGGAGCGGTCATTGATGAGCAAAGTCAGGTATCGTTCATCCTGGAATCTCTTTCGAAGAGTTTCCTGCAATTCGCAGCAATGCGATGATGAACAAGATAGAGTATGAAGAATAAGGGACAGGTTGATGGAGAGGCAAATCTGTTTGCCCATTCCAAAAGGTTCCAGAAGGGTTCATCCTCTGGGACTAAGTCCTGTAGCTCATCTTCTGGGCTTAAGAAGACCCAAAAGTAGAAAATATGAGGGAAAGGGAAGGCACCTGCTGCTGACAAGGGCGAGAGAAAAGCCAAGGTTGCAGATAAACGAAAATGTTTCCACTGCAACGTGGATGGGCATTGGAAGTGAAACTGCCCAAAGTACCTTGCTGAGCTCAAAGAGAAGAAAGGTAAATTAGATTTACTTGTTCTTGAAACTTGTTTAGTGGAAAATGATGATTTTACCTGGATACTTGATTCAGGAGCCACTAATAATTTTTCCTCTTCATTTTAGGAAACTAGTTCCTTCAAGGAGCTCGAAGAGGGTGAGATGACGCTCAGGGTCGAAACGGGAGACGTTGTCTCAGCTCGTGCAGTGGGAGATGCCAAGTTATTTTTCGGAGATAGATTTCTTTTATTGAAAAATCTTTATATAGTTCCTAAGCTTAAAAGGAACTTAATTTCTATCTCTTGTTTAATAGAACTTGGATATTGTATTTCTATTTCAATTAATGAAGCGTTCATTTTGAAAGAAGGTGTCAATATTTATTCTGCTAAATTGAAAAATGGCATGTATGTACTGAAACGGAACAAAACTAAAGCAATTTTAAATCATGAGATGTTTAAGAATGCTAACACTCAGAATAAAAGGCAAAGAATTTCTCCAACTAACAATAATACCTATCTATGGCATCTTAGACTTGGTCATATTAATCTCAACCGGATTGAGAGACTCTCTAAGAATGGACTTCTAAACAAGTTAGAAGATGATTCTTTACCGCCTTGCGAGTCTTGCTTGGAAGGTAAAATGACCAAACGACCTTTTACTGGAAAAGGTTACAGAGTCGTAGAGCCCCTAGAACTTGTGCATTCAGATCTTTGTGGTCCAATGAATGTCAAAGCTCGAGGAGGGTACGAATATTTCATCTCTTTCATAGATGATTATTCTAGGTATGGTTATCTATACCTAATGCATCACAAGTCTGAGGCTCTTGAAAAGTTCAAAGAGTATAAGGTTGAAGTAGAGAATGCATTAGGAAAAATCATTAAAACGCTTCGATCAGATCGAGGAAGAGAGTATATGGATTTGAGATTCCAAGACTATATGATAGAACATGGAATTAAATCTCAACTCTCTGTACCTAATACACCACAACAAAATGGTGTGTCAGAAAGGAGAAATAGAACCTTGTTAGACATGGTTCATTCTATGATGAGCTATGCTCAATTGCCTGCCTCGTTTTGGGGATACGCAGTAGAGACTGCAGTTCAAATCTTGAACAGTGTTCCATCAAAAAGTGTTTCAGAAACACTTTTGAACTTTGGAAGGCGTAAACCTAGTTTACAACACTTGAGATTTGGGGTTGTCCACTGCGTGCTCGTGACAAACCCAAAGAAACTGAAATCTCGTTCAAGATTGTGCCAATTTGTTGGCTATCCCAAAGAAACGAGAGGTGGTCTTTTCTACGAACCATAAGAAAACAAGGTGATTGTATCGACAAACGTCACGTTCTTGGAGGAAGATCACATGAGGAACCACAAACTGCGTAGTAAATTAGTACTAAATGAAGCTACACATGAACCAACAAGAGTTGTTGATCAAGCTGGACCTTCATCAAGAGTAGATGGAAGAGTCAGCACCTCAAGTCAGTCTCGTCCTTCTCAATCGTTGGGAATGCCTCGACGCAGTGTGAGGGTTGTTTCCCAACCCGACCGCTACTTGGGTTTAGTTGAAACTCAAGTTGTCATACACGATGACGGCGTAGAAGATCCATTGTCTTATAAGCAGCAATAAATGCGTGAGACAAGGACCAATGGATCAAAGCCATGGACCTTAAAGCGAGTCAATGGACTTCAATTCGGTATGGGAGCTTGTAGACCAACTTTGAAGGGTTAGACCCATAGGGTGTAAATGGATCTATAAGAGAAGAGAGAGATGCACGTAAAAAGTCATGCAGACCTTTAAGGCTAGACTTGTAGCAAAGGGTTTTACCCAAAGGGAAGGAGTTGATTATGAAGAAACTTTTTTCCCTGTTGCTATGCTGAAGTCTATAAGGATACTCTTGTCCATAGCCGCGTTTTATGATTATGAAATTTTGCAAATGGACGTCAAGACTGCCTTTTTGAATGGTAATCTTGACGAGAGCATGTATATGTCTTAGCTCGAAAGGTTCATAGCCCAAGGACAGGAGCAAAAAGTTTGCAAGCTTAATCGATCAATTTATGGATTGAAACAAGCGTCAAGATCTTGGAATATAAGATTTGATACTGCGATCAAGTCTTACGGCTTTGACCAAAACGTTGATGAGCCTTGTGTTTACAAGAGGATCATCAACGACAAAGTAGATTTGTTAGTACTTTATGTGGATGATATCCTACTCATTGAGAATGATGTAGGATACCTCACTGACATATAGAATTGGTTGGCGACCCAATTCCAAATGAAAGATTTGGGAGAGGCGCAGTATGTTCTTGGGATTCAGATCTTTAGGAATCGCAAGAACAGAACGCTAAGTCTCAAGTGTCTTATATCGATAAAATGTTGTCCAAATATTCGATGCAGAATTCCAAGAGAGGCTTATTGCCCTTCTCAGGCACGGAGTTCATCTGTCTAGGGAACAATCTCCCAAGACACCTCAAGAAGTTGAGGATATGAGACATATTCCCTATGCCTCTGTAGTAGGTAGCTTAATGTATGTTATGTTGTGCACGAGGCCAGAGATTTGTTATGCAGTGGGAATAGTCAGTAGGTACCAGTCCAATCCAGGGTTAGACTACTGGACAGTAGTTAAAAATATCCTCAAGTATCTAAGGAGAACGAGGGACTATATGCTTGTGTATGGGTCTAAGGGTTTGATCCTTACTGGATACACTGATTCTGATTTTCAGACCGATAAGGATTCTCGAAAATCCACATCGGGATCAGTTTTCACCCTTAACGGGGGAGCTATAGTATGGCGAAGCATTAAGCAAAGATGCATCGCTGACTCCACAATGGAGGTTGAGTATGTCGCTGCTTGTGAAGCAGCGAAAGAGGTTGTTTGGCTAAGGAAATTCCTTACTGATTTAGAAGTTGTTCCAAATATGGAATCTCCCATCACCTTATACTGTGACAACAGTGGTGCGGTAGCCAATTCGAAAGAACCTCCCAGTCATAAGCGAGGTAAGCACATCGAGAGGAAGTATCACCTGATACGAGAAATAGTGCAACGAAGAGATGTGACAGTTACGAAGATCGCTTCGGAGCACAATATTGTGCCCTAAAACTCGTAGTTTGTAATTATGTTCTAATTATTGTAATAAAGTGTTATTATTTCAATAAAGTGTTATTGTTCGTTATCTACGAGTTTGCCTTTATTTAAACCCTAAATCCAATAAACTAAACATCCAAGGCTGTTAAATGAGTCTCTAACTGAATGTAATGTACATAAAAGAGATCTCGGTTCGAGATACAGCCTAAAAGGTCTATAGTTAGGGGATAAGGTTTGGGTACCTTACCCTGGTTAAACTATGGATGTGGCTCACTTTGTATTTGATACAAACACTATGATCCTAACGTATTCGTGTAGATGACATGTGAGTGGGGATATCCTATGTAATGAGATTACATAAGATCGGACCACGAAATAGTAATCTCTAGCTGTAACTCCGTTAACTAGTTAGGTTTCTATTTCACTAGGATGACCTAGGCAACTTGATCACAATCCTGAGCAGGTTACGAACTCTTGTTCGCGAGGGATTGTCCTTTGACAAGTATGGGTGAGAGTGGCGGATCATTGCCACTCAATGTGCCTACCTTCTTGGGGACAAGACCAGAGTGAGCGGTAGTGGGAACTTAACTTAGCAAGATGGAATTCACTCCTTCCCGCCTACTAGGGTAAGTAGAGGAATGTTCCCTTAAGTGGTGTCTCCGAGACTTGAACAAAGGACCTGACCCTCTCATTGGCCCGAGAGGGACTATGTTTGTTGGTAGGACCACAAACAAATTGTTCATTAGAGGAGCACTGGTACTTAAGGCACAAGATGTAACCTGAGGGGTAAAACGGTAATTTGACACAAAGCGGGTGTTATTCACGAACATTCGTGAAGGATTGACTTGCTGTTATTGGTCAATATCCATGGACACAGAAATATATCTGCAGTGAGAAGAGTGCAACTGTGGGACTTTAGTGGAGTGTTCCCGCAGTTAACGAATGTTAATTGGGAGGTTAATGAGATTAGCCGAGCAATCTCGTGATCGTTGGAGCTTCCGACCAGAGGTCCATTAGGTCCACCTTCTAGCTCGTAAAGGGTTCTTAGATCATTTGAATTTGAATGTTCAAATTCATTAGGGAATAAACTTAATGTATATTGATACGATATAATATATAGTTTTGGAACTATATATTATAAATTTAATGTGAATATGATTCATATTAAATTGTATGAGAGAATTGAATATTTGAAAGAGTTCAAATAATTATATTAAATATGGATGTCATTCACATTTGTAAATTATAGGATAAAATTTAATGTGCACTGGTTGTACATTAAAACTATAGGTTAAAGGGGTAATATGATTAAATGAGATTTAATCCAAATTAAATATATGATATTTAATTTGTATTATTTAAATATGATTTAAATGAATAATTAAATTTGATTTAATTATATTATTATTATTATTATTATTATTATTATTTTAATAATAATAAATGAGGAAACGTGTCACTCAGACACGTTCCCCACTACCCCTCCCCTTCTCCCTATCGACAGTTTAACAGGGAGAAGGGGGTTGCTCAATGGTTAATCCATCGATCAATCAAAATTGGAGAATTGTAGAAGAAACAATTCTCTCTCTCAATTCTAGTATTCCCAAAAAGTTCATTCAAAAGTTGGAATCCTTCCCACAAAGGAAAGATCTAAGCATTCAGAGGATAGAGGGTTTACTCTTTTGGTGGTGTTCTGTAAAACAGAGAAACAAAAGCTTCTTGGGTTGCTGTACTGATTGGAGCAAGGAGTTGTTGCTGAGGAAAACTACAAAGGTAATTTCTTCTTCTTCCTTTTAGTTTAATAGTTAAACTAAACATATGTTTGAATGTATGCAATTAATCCATGTCTAATAGGATTAGAATTTCATGCTTGTTCTGTATTTTTGTCAATGTACTGGTTTTTGTTTCAATTAAAACAATCAAGCAATTAACGATCCCAAACACGTTTCCGCTACTCAAGGAGATCCGATCTCCATCATCAATATGACTACCTTCTTGGGGACAAGACCGAGTGAGCGGCTGGGAACCTAACTTAGCAAGATGGAATTCACTCTTTCCCGCCTACTAGGGTAAGTAGAGGAATGTTCCCTTAAGTGGTGTCTCCGGGACTTGAACAAAGGGCCCGACCCTCTCATTGGTCCGAGAAGAACTCTGTTTGTTGGTAGGACCACAAACAAATTGTTCATTTGAGGAGCACGGGTACTTAAGGTACAAGATGTAACCCAGGGGTAAAACGATAATTTGATCCAGCTGGTGTTACGAACATTCGTGAAGGATTGACTTGTTGTTATTGGTCAATATCCGTGGACACAGAAATATATCTGCAGTGAGAAGAGTGCAGTTGTGGGACTTTAGTGGAGTGTTCCCGCAATTAACGAATGTTGATTGAGAGGTTAATGAGATTAACCGAGCAATCTAGTATCGTTGGAGCTTCTGATCTATAGGTCCATTAGGTCCACCTTCTAGCTCGTAAAGGGTACTTAGATCATTCGAATTTGAAATGTTCAAATTCATAAGGGAATAAACTTAATGTATATTGATACGATATAATATATAGTTTTGGAACTATATATTATAAATTTAATGTGAATATGATTCATATTAAATTGTATGAGAGAATTGAATATTTGAAAGAGTTCAAATAATTATATTAAATGTGGATGTCATTCACATTTGCAAACTATAGGATAAAATTTAATGTGCACTGGTTGTTCATTAAAACTATAGGTTAAAGGGGTAATATGATTAAATGAGATTTAATCCAAATTATATATATGATATTTAATTTGTATTATTTAAATATGACTTAAATGAATAATTAAATTTGATTTAATTATATTATTATTATTATTTTAATAATAATAAATGAGGAAACGTGTCACTCAGACACGTTCCCCACTACTACCTCCCCCTTCTCCTATCGACGGTTTTACTTGAGGAGAAAGGGGTTGCTCAATGGTTAATCCATCGATCAATCAAAATTGGAGAATTGCAGAAGAAAAAGTTCTCTCTCTCTCAATTCTAGTATTCCCAAAAAGTTCATTCAAAAGTTGGAATCCTTCCCACAAAGGAAAGATCTAAGCATTCAGAGGATAGAGGGTTTACTCTTTTGGTGGTGTTCTGTAAAACAGAGAAACAAAAGCTTCTTGGGTTGTTGTACTGATTGGAGCAAGGAGTTGTTGCTGAGGAAAACTACAAAGGTAATTTCTTCTTCTTCCCTTTAGTTTAATAGTTAAACTAAACATATGTTTGCATGTATGCAATTAATCCATGTCTAATAGGATTAGAATTTCATGTTTGTTCTGTATTTTTGTCAATGTACTGGTTTTTGTTTCAATTAAAACAATCAAGCAATTAACGATCCCAAACACGTTTCCGCTACTCAAGGAGATCCGATCTCCATCATCAATATGCCTACCTTCTTGGGGACAAGACCGAGTGAGCGGCTGGGAACCTAACTTCGAAAGATGGAAATCACTCCTTCCCGCCTACTAGGGTAAGTAGAGGAATGTTCCCTTAAGTGGTGTCTCCGGGACTTGAACAAAGGGCCCGACCCTCTCATTGGTCCGAGAAGGACTCTGTTTGTTGGTAGGACCACAAACAAATTGTTCATTTGAGGAGCACGAGTACTTAAGGTACAAGATGTAACCCAGGGGTAAAACGATAATTTGACCCAGCTGGTGTTACGAACATTCGTGAAGGATTGACTTGTTGTTATTGGTCAATATTCGTGGACACAGAAATATATCTACAGTGAGAAGAGTGCAGCTGTGGGACTTTAGTGGAGTGTTCCCGCAGTTAACGAATGTTGATTGAGAGGTTAATGAAATTAACCGAGCAATCTCGTATCGTTGGAGCTTCTTATCTATAGGTCCATTAGGTCCACCTTCTAGCTCGTAAAGGGTTCTTAGATCATTTGAATTTGAAATGTTCAAATTCATAAGGGAATAAACTTAATGTATATTGATACGGTATAATATATAGTTTTGGAACTATATATTATAAATTTAATGTGAATATGATTCATATTAAAGTATGTGAGAGAATTAAATATTTGAAAGAGTTCGAATATTAAATTCAAATGTGGATATGATTCATATTTGTAAACTATAGGTTCAATCTTAATGTGCATGAGATGTACATTAAACTATAGGATAAAGGGTAAAATGATTAAATGTGATTTAATCATTTAATTAATATTATATTTGAATTAAATAAGATTTAATTTAATGATTAATTAATTAATTATAATATCAATTGAGAACGTTTCAGGAGGACACGTTCCCACTACCCCTCAACTCCTCTTCGATAGGGATAGGGAGTTACCCACTGAAGTGTCTTTCTCCTGGTGAGAAGGGACAAGCTTCAATTGATCGTTGATTGATTCATTCGATTGATCTCTCAGAACGAGAATTCTCTCTCTCACTCTCTCATTCCCAATATTTTCCAATTGTTGGATTCCTTCCCACAAAGGAATTTGATCTAAGTAGTACTCAGAGGATAGAGGGTTTTCCTCGTGGTGTTGTCGTGTTGGAGAAAACAGAGAAGGTTGCTGAGTCGTTGCGCAATCTAGGAGCAAAGAGTTGCTGGGGAAAACTACAAAGGTAATTATTACTTTTCCTTTAGTTCCCTTTAATTTATAAAGCATGTTTGCATGTCTACTCCATGTCTAATTAGATTAGAGATGCATGTTTATTCTGTTTTTCATCAATGTACTGGTTTTTATTTTTTTAACCAAAACAAACTTGCAAATTACGATTCCAAACTCGTTTTTGCTGCTCAAGGAGATCGGATCTTCATCAATTCTGACCTCTGTGGTCCGATGAGTGTTAAAGCACGAGGAGGTTACAAATACTTTGTATCTTTCATAAATGATTACTCGAGGTATGGGTATATTTACCTAATGCATAGGAAGACTGAAACTCTTGAAAAGTTCAAGGAGTACAAGACTGAGGTTGAGAACCTGTTAGGTAAAATGATAAAAACACTTCGATCGGATCGAGGTGGAGAGTATATGGACACAGAATTCCAGGACTATATGATAGAACACGGAATTACGTCCCAACTCTCAGCACCTGGTATGCCACAGCAGGATTGTGTATCGGAGAGGAGAAACAAAACCCTGTTGGACATGGTTTGATAGATGATGAGCTATGCTCGTCTCCCTGATTCTTTTTGGGGTTACGCAGTTGGAGACTGCGGTTGATATTTTGAACAACGTTTTGTCGAAGAGTGTTTGTGAAACACCTTTCGAACTCTGGAATGGACGTAAATGTAGTTTACACCATTTCAGAATTTGGGGATGCCCGACCCACGTGTTGGTGTCAAACCCGAAAAAGTTGGAACCTCGTTCAAAATTATGTCTATTCGTAGGTTACCCAAAAGAGACTAGAGGTGGTCTATTTTTCGATCCTAAGGAAAATAGGGTGCTTGTGTCGACAAACGCCACTTTCCTTGAGGAAGACCACGTCAGGGATCATTTGCCTAGGAGCAAAATCGTGTTAAACGAAATGGACAGTACATCAGCAAGAGTTGCTGGTGGGGCTAGTACGTCAAGTCAAGTCTGTTCCCAAGAGTTGGGAATGCCTCGACGTAGTGGGAGGGTTGTGAGACATCCTAAACGTTACATGGGTTTAGCTGAAACCCAAGTCGTCACTCCTGATGGTGACTGCGAGGATCCATTGACCTATGATCAGGCAATGACAGACGTTGACAAGGACGAATGGATAAAAGCTATGGACCAGGAAATGGAGTCGATGTACTTCAATTCTGTCTGGGAGCTTGTGGATCAACTGGATGGGGTAAAACCTATTGGTTGCAAATAGATCTACAAGCGTAAACGTGGCGTAAATGGGAAGGTGCAGACCTTCAAAGCACGACTAGTGGCAAAGGGTTTTACGCAAGTTGAAGGGGTTGACTATGATGAAACCTTTTCACCTATTGTCATTGTAAAGTCGATCAGGATCCTTCTGGCCATTGTCGCGTATTATGACTACGAGGTATGGCAGATGGATGTCAAGACCGCCTTTCAGAATGGCAACCTTGATGAAACCATCTACATGGACCAGCCCAAAGGGTTCATAACCCAAGGCCAAGAGCAAATGGTTTGTCGGCTTCATAGGTCTATTTATGGACTGAAACAAGCCTCGAGGTCTTGGAATATAAGGTTTGATGAGGCAATCAAATCTTATGGCTTTGATCAGAACGTTGACGAGCCTTGTGTCTACAAGAAAATCGAAGAGAAAACTGTCGCATTTCTGATATTGTACGTGGATGATATCCTTCTCATTAGGAATGAGGTAGGATTTCTTACTGATGTAAAGAAATGGCTAGCTTTGCAATTCCAAATGAAAGATTTGGGAGAAGCACAGTATGTTCTAGGTATCCAGATTGTCCGAAACCGGAAGAACAGAACGCTGGCCATGTCTCAAGCGTCTTATATTGACAAGATGTTGTTTAGATATAAGATGCAGAACTCCAAGAAGGGTTTGCTGCCTTTCACGCACGGGGTTCACTTGTCTAAGGATCAATGTCCTAAGACTCCTCAAGAGGTTAAAGATATGAGACGAATCCCCTATGCTTCAGCTATAGGGAGCCTGATGTATGCCATGTTGGGTTTTAGGCCCGACATTTGTTATGCAGTAGGGATTGTCAGTAGGTACCAATCCAATCCAAGATTAGATCATTGGACGTCGTAAAGGCAATCCTCAAGTATCTTAGGAGAACGAGGAACTACAGCTTAGTGTATGGCGGTGGAGATTTGATCCTTACGGGATACACAGATTCTGACTTTCAGACCAATAAGGATTCTAGGAAATCCACTTCGGGGTCAGCCTTCATTCTGAATGGAGGAGTTGTAGTATGGCGAAGTATCAAACAGGGATGCATCGCTGATTCCACTATGGAAGTGGACTATGTTGCGGCTTGTGAAGCTACAAACGAAGTTGTTTGGCTTAGGATGTTCATGACAGATTTGGAAGTTGTTCCAAATATGAACTTGTCGATCACACTGTTCTGTGACAACAGTGGTGTTGTAGCCAACTCTAGAGAGTCTCAGAGCCATAAGAGAGGCAAACACATTGAGCGGAAGTATCATATGATACGGGAGATTGTGCACCGCGGCGACGTGACAGTCACGCAGATAGCGTCAGAGCACAACATTGTTGATCCATTTACAAAGCCCCTCACGGCTAAGGTGTTTGAGGGTCACCTAGAGAGTCTAGGTCTTCGAGTGCTTCCTGACTAGGGCAAGTGGGAGATATGTAAACGGGTATTCAATGCCCTAGTTTATTGTATTACTTCATTGTAATTTATGTACATTTCATAAATGTATTTGCTCCACTAGCTTAGTTCAAGTGGGAGTTTGTTGGGATGTATGTCCTAATCTTGTTTAGTTTGTAAATTTAACATTTGAAATTAATAAGAGTTATTTATTTCATCATTTTGTGTCTCGCAAAATTTTACAAACTTTGTTTAATAAACTAAGCTCCAGGGTCATTGAATATATGAGAGAACTAGAACTTGAACAGTGTGTAGTGGACACACAGGGAGGATCACGTTTGAGTTAATGACCCGAACGGTCTACAGTATATGGATGGGGTTGGAGACCTAATCCTGGATACGCTGTGGATGCGGCCCGCTTTGTATTAAGATACAAACGAGGTGATCGTGTTCATGTGGTTGACATGCGAGTGGGGGCATCATGTGCAATGAGATAGTACAAGACTGGACCGTGAATTATTAGACCCACTGATGTAACACCGTTAACAGTATGGACTAATAACTTCGTAGATACCCATTAGTGACTCGACCTGAATCCTAAGCGTGTTACGGACTCCTGTCTGTGAGAGTTTTTCTTTTGACTTGTACAGGAGAGGGTGGTCACAGTTACTCGCCCAATATGTCTATCTTCTCAGGGACAGGACCAAGTAAGGAACTGGGAACTTAACTACGCGAGATGGAATTCACTTGTTCCCGCCTTTAGGGAAACTAGAGGGGTTGTCCCTTAAGTGTTGTCTCCAGGGCTTGGACAACGGGTGCCCACCCTCTCACTGGCACGAGAGGGTTGTTGTGTATGGTTGGACCATTACAACGTTGTTGTTCATTAGAAGAGTAGTGGGGACTTAAGGAGCAAGAAGTAGACACAGGGGTAAAACGGTAATTTGACCCAGCAGTGTCTACGAACAACCTATGAAGGGTCGACTCATGGGCATTTGTTATATCACTGGACACAACTTGTCTTACACTGACGGGAGTGCAACTACGGGCTTTAGTGGAGTGTTACCGTAGCTAATGAATGTTGATTAACCGGGTCAAAGAGTTTGATAGGTTAATCTCGGATCATTGGAGCTCGTCACTGTAGGTCCATAAGGTCCCTCGGTTGGCTCAAACTGGATTAATAGAAGGTTTACTATTTTGGTGTGAATTTGAAGTGTTCAAGTTCACTCAAGGGCAATTATGTCATTTATATGAGATATGAATGATATATTATATAGTTTAATGTGAATGAGATTCATAATAAACTATAGGTTATCCTAATTGTTGTATTAGAGCTAATTTGGAGAAATTAGATTGAGAGATATTAAATTGGATGTGATTCAATTTAAAAATCCACAATAATACAAATGTGATTTGTAAAATGAGGTGTGAGATATCTTTTTATAAATGGTTATGCAAATATGATTTGCATAACCTATGGTTGTGGTAAAATGGTAAATAGGTGGAGATTTCAACTCCACCTATCTCCATTATTTAAACTCCTTTGCAAGAAGGGTTCATTGACCAATTGCTCATTTTTGGAAATCTCACCAAAAGAAGCATTTTTCCGCTCTCAAAATTCTCTTAAAACTTTTCCTCCCAAAAACCAAACAGGATCCCACAATCCTCCTTCTACCTAAGGAAGAAATCCTCTTGTATGTCAACCACATAGAGTTCAAGATTCAAGATTACACTAATAACCTTGAATCTTTCAAATAACAATAATATTATATTTAAAATAAAATAATTAAAATAATTATTAATTATTAAATAAATCATTATTTACGAGGCTTTAGGGCATAAATCTCAATAGTTGAAGAAATTAGGCTTCAAATTCAAACTCATATTTGAGAGATAGATTTGCATCCTTGGGCTTCAAATTTAGGGTTTTCGTATGGATGACCTGTTTTCCAGGGCATTAATGGCATCTGACCCGACACTCCAAAATAATGAAAATTGACCTATTCTGGACGTCGCAAGGCGCGACAAATTACCCAGAATTGCAGTATTGAGCTCGTCTCGCATGTTCATGGTCTCGCTCTCGCTCTCATAGGCTCGCTCACGATACAACTTATGCAAATGATCACTCGATCACTCGTAGGCTTGCTCTCGCTCTCATAGGCTCGCTTTCGTTCTCGTGTGTTTGTTATCACTCACAATACCACTTTGCAAATGATCACTCGCTCACTTTACTCGCTTCCATCGATCACTATTACTATCATGGGCGAGAGCAAGAGCGAGCCTACAAAACTTAGAGCACGTTGTCCTCGGGGTAATCTGGACGGATGCACAGTACGAAAAAGGTCGTATGCTATTAATTTCAAAACATAGGTCAAACGACATTAAAACGTGTGAAAAAAGATCTTCGATGCAAATATATCTTCAAATTCAAACCTCATCCAACCCATGGGATACCTCCTCTAAAGTTCTCAACCCATGTGTTGTTTTGAAATTACAAAAAGTTAGTGGAGCCCTACACTTTTTCTCTACTTTTGTAATAGTTATAGTGAGTCCACAACTTCTCTTTTTATTGTTTTCATAATTATGATGGGTCCCACCATTTCTCCCTGCCTTCCTATCTATCTTTTTTTATTAAAAGATTTTTTTAAATTACAATTTAATTGATTTTCTCGGATTAAAAAGGTAGATTTATGATATCTTAATCTAAATAAAATTATTCTTTTTGTCTATTTATATTTAATTTAGTTCAAAAATATGTATAACTTTTAAATTTTAAGATAAGACAAAGATATTTTAGACGACTTACTTATATTAATATTTTAAAAAAGAACATATAATTTTAAGTAAACATATTAAAATTTAAGCCCATATTCTATTTTCAAATTAACAATTTTCAATGTGATAAAAATAAATATTATTTTATTTTAAATTTATTAAAATAAAATAATTAAATGAAATGAAAGTATATGAATGATATTAATTTTGAATTTAGTTATATTAAAATAACTTAATATGTTATTTTATTTTTAATTTAGTCCTTTTAAAATAACATATAAAATGTATTTTAATTTAATTTAATCAAATTAAAATGACAGAAACCAGGTACATTTTGCTTTATATTTAATTTTCTATACTAATTTTACTTTTTTCATAAACTACATTATTTTTATTAACTACTTTAACTTATGACACCTACCCAAATTGTGAAAATTTGAAAAAATACTTGAAAAAAAAAGTTCATTTCTCAATGTTTGAACTTTTGGTCAAACTACTTTGTAAAATATACTTTTAAAATCCCAAAATTTTAATTACAAATCCCTTCTAATTTAAATATAGTTGAGATAGAACCTTTTAAATATTGATATGCAAATTTTCACACAAATTTTGTCCAAATATTAATTTGCAATTCAAAAATAATTTATTAGGACGCGAAAAATGAAAATTAAAAAAAAAACATAAAAAAAATATCTTAAAAAACAGCCTAAACAAATCCAACCTAACCCTGCACCTCAAATACAGCAATCAGGATTCTCAAGGTTTCTGATTATGGCAAACATTTTCATGCTTTTTTATTATAATACAGTGTGTCAAACAACTCCTTAAGTGCATTGCACATGTTATGTATTTTAGGATATAGCTTTAATTTATAGACTTCATTTGGATAACTATTTTTTATGTTTTTAATAAGTTACGGTTGAAATTTTAGTGAATTTGAAAGACCATCTTTTTTTTTTTTAATTTCCAAAATTTAGTCAATGTGAGAGTATTTTCAACACAACCCATTATAATTTAGAATATATACATTGTTTTAATTTTAATAAAAGTAATTGAATAAATAAAGCATAAATTATCATTTTAGAGGTAGTTTTGTTGAAATTATATAAAGAACAAATAAGTCCAAAAATGATTCTCAAATATCTTACCTTTTAATATGGTAAATATATACATGATCACAAGAGTTTCCATCCTATTGAATTGATTTTAAGAAAAATGCTAGTCCATTTATCCATTAGTAATGTAATTAAGAATTTTAATACATTGAAGTAAAATTGAAAATGTTAAAGAAGTAGGGACCAAATTGAGTAAAAATCTAACATATTAGGGACGAGATGATTTGGTATATTTAACATAAATTTTAATATTTCAATCCATCTAAAATTTTGTTCAAGCCAACTATATGAAGAATGAGTATATATTAAAAAGATAAAAAGGGGTATACCAAGATTTTCTACTAGAGTCGCATATATATATATATATAGTTCAAAAAAAATTCAAGTCAAAATTTAAATAATTTCTTATTCATGTTAGGTGCATATGTTTTCAATCCACAATAGTATATATATATATATATATATATATATATATATATATATATATATATATATATTAATGAAAAACCAGATATTAAAAATGAAAGAATACAAAAGAAGAAACAAAACAAGACAATAACTACCTTAGACATAGATTGGATGGAGTAAAAGCTCCTCCATGCACACAAATATGAGGGAGAGCGCACGATGAAGAGATTACTGCCAACATATTTGAGATTTAATTCAACAAGTCAATCACATCGGACCTAAACTTAAATATCCTTTTTTAAATTAAAAAAAAAATACACAAAAACACACGCACAATTTATGATTTTCTTAAATGTTTTAGCTTTAACGATTGTCTTTCATTGTATGTGTAATAGCCCTAATAAAAAGACTTTGAAAACAAAATAAAAACCTTAAAATACAGAGAGAGAGAGAGAATACAAATGCGGGAGAATTTTAATGGATTTTTAACTTCAACCCATGAGAGAGAGAATACAAAATTTTTAAAAACTAAATATTCTATTAGACATCAAATTTAAATTGGTGTTTTTTAATTTTGTTTTTAACGAAAAGTGAATTTTAAAAAGTGTTGAATAGGTTGAAGTCTAACACAAAATTGAATTTCACCTCTAATAAAACCTCGGCCTCTGGCACACATACACAAAAGTTCAAGGCCACACTTAAAATGTTGGATATGGCCACAACCCAAAAATATTCAAAGTCTCAAGTGTTTACTTGGCCAATATCAAAGCTATGACCACCTATCTATATGCATTTATATATTATAGAAGCAAAGTTCAGATATGTACGTGTATATACAAGAACAAGTAGCGGAATGAGAGAGAGTAAAACTGCTAAAATTGATGCACAATATGCCATGCTTTTGAAGCCCCTATATCTCATCATCTACTTCTACAGATCCTCTATATACTATTTTCTCTTACCTTTTTTCAGTGCTGCTTGGCTATGGACTTGTGATCTGCCACTTTCTGTTCGCTCTTCTCAGCTTTCACATCCTTTTGTTTTAGCTTTTTCTGTTCAATTTGCAACTTCTGTGATGGTGATGGCTCTTGAGGTTCGGACAAGTTAACAGAATCTTTCATCTTGTCCTGCTTCGCTTTTGAATCGCTCATGCTTGTTTCTTTTTGTACATATATGAGCTTCTGCTTACATTGCAACTTTTGTGCAGACCCAGCCTTGTTATTGACAATGTTTATTGTGTCTTTCTCAGTCTTCACGTCATTTTGAGCTGCAATTTCCTTTTTGGCAGACACAAGCTTTGGCTTAAATTGCAACTTGTGTGAAGAGTCTTTGGCAATTGACATGACATGGGCAACTTTCAGTTTATCTCCAGTCTTCGAATCATTTTGAGATGCTTTCTCCTTGCACACTGCCTCGTGCTTTGGTTGAAACTGCAATCCTTGTGAAGACCCTTTAGCTGTTGACATGTTATCGACATCTTTCGTCTTATCCTTTTTCTTCGTATCATTTTGTGATACTGTTTTCGACTCGAGTTTAGGTTGAAGCTGCAACCCTTGTGAAGATCCTCCAGCAGTTGATTGAAATGTTGTTTCCTTCCATAGTGACTCGAGCTTAGGTTGAAACTTCAACCCTTGTGAAGGCCCTTTAGCTGTTGACATGTTATCAGCAGCTTTCATCTTATCGTTGGTCTTTGCATCATTTTGCGACGTGGTTTCCTTATGCACTGACTCGAGCTTAGGTTGAAACTGCAAATTTTGTGAAGATCCTCTAGCAGTTATCTTCATATCCTTTTTCTTCGTATGAGATGAAAGCTTGGTGCTGTGGCTTGTATTCCCAACCACGTTTGAAGTGTTTTTCTCCTGTCTACCGCACTCCAACTTTCTTGAAAGCCCTTCAATTGTTATAACAAGTTCATGATCACTGAAAATAACAGGTAAACAACATGAAATAAATATATCAGATTCAGAGCATCTGTATTCTAATGAACTGGAAATTGAGCATATTTGACTGAAATTTTCAAGCAAAAAAAAACCCCAAAGGGCAGAATACATTAGCACGGAAGGCTAGAAAAAATTGCTGCTAGTTGACTCAGTTCACTTGATTTAAACAACCAATCAGCAACCTCTTACAAAATAATTCGTACAGACTAGAACCTCACAAATCCAAGCAATGAGGCAAGTTTTTATAAATTATTTTCCTGTCGTTTAACCTCTTGGCTAAATTTGGCGTTTACCATTACTTTTTTTGAGTTTGTTAGCATTCTTATATTAGTATAATTGTATTGTTGTATATCTATTAATTAGGTTGTCCTTTATTGCCTTTCTACTTTCTCTTATTTAGGTTAACCTTGTATACTGGTATATATATCTCTTAAGTGAATGGATGGAATAAGATAGGCTGATTCTCTCAAACCTTTAGCATTAGCTGAGTTCATCAACAATTGGGAGTAGGAGTGTTATGATATATAAATTATTATGTATAGTTTTTTCTGTGTCCTTAGGGATTTGTCACCATTAGGGCTTGAGATTTGGAACACCTTCTTGGAGGTCTGTGCTGTGAGTTCTGTGCACCATCACTGTAGTTAGATCTTTCGCTATCTTCATTGTCGCCAGAATCCATCGCCACCGCCGTCACCGAGGGTTGTCACCAGCTTCTTTTTTTGTCACCGCCTAGCTCATTGGATAGCTCAATCGTCGATCTACAGGTTCAGAAAGTTTAGTCAAACATGCGTCAGCATGTGGAGATGCATGCGCCGCTGCCGATTGCTCCGTCTTCCATGGAGATCTCTGTGGTCCCCTCTTTCATTTTCTGTGTTGGTTTGGGTCTTTAAGGGTTCGGTTCGTAGCGTTTGGAGTCATACCTTATTTGGAAACTCTAGGGTTTGTTGTGATTCTATTTTAAAACCCTAGTTTGTCTGTTTTTTTTTTAAGTTATGGATGAAAAGAAGGCTATAGTGATATCAGAGATGCTAAGATGTCAAAGATTACAGAACATAGGCTTAAGGGTCTAACTTTTATGCATGGCGAACAAACATTCGTCATTATCTTTAGAGTCTTGATATGAATGATCATGTCACCGAAAAATCAACACCGATTGATGATACAAGAAAAAATTGGTTGCGAGATGATTCTAGGCTTATTCTACAAATAAAGAATTCCATTGAGAGCGGCGTAGTTGGGTTGGTTAATCATTGTGAATTTGTCCATGAGCTCTTAGAATGCTTAGAGCATTTGCAGTAAGAGTTAGGTTTGTCCTTACCCTTTTTGTGTACCTCACCTAGGTAATCTAAAGTAAGAGAAAGGAATGAGAACCCACCTTGTTTACTTCCTCTAATGGAATGAGAAGTTTCTTCAATTGTGTAAGTTTTACATAGAAACCAAACTTCTTGTTTAATTTCTCCAACCAAAAGGTGTCATTGGTTGCTTGCAATTTCTTAAAAAATTTATACAAGCAAGGATCTCTATAAAGAGTGTTGAAGGATGTAGCTAGCCAATTTAGGGAGCTCCAAGAAAGTGATAGAGAGTGAGAAGAATACCTTCAAGTTCAATAATTTTCGTTTTACTTCCCCTAGATGATGCATTTATTGAGAATGTTTTTCGGCCAATGAGGACTGACCGGGTGGAACAATTCCATGGAGAAGAGAGTTGATGGTTCGCAGCATCCATGGTGATTGGAGATATTCAGGTGAGGGCTAGGGAAGGAAGGTTGGGAGTAATCCAGTGTTTCATGAGAGAACTAAACATATTGAAGTGGATTGTCATTTCATTCGTGAGAAATAAAATGAGGATTGGTGTCCACAGGATATGTAAAGGCTAGAACAACTGGAAGATGTCCTTACCGAAGCTTTAAATGGAGCAAGAATAAATTATCTCTACAACAAGTTGGGCATATTTGACATATTTGCTCCAGCTTGAGGGGAGTGTTATAATATATATATTATTATGTATAGTTGTTCTCTATAGTAATTGTTCCTTGTATATCTATATATATGTTAGTGACTCTATAATGTAGAATACAATGAATATTTTTCTCAATATGAATTAGAGGGGGATTCAAACCTTGGTCATAAGCCCATACTTTAAGCCAGTTAAGCTATGCTTTTGTTGGCTTTGGCATTTACAATTATAAACTAGTTAGTGTTATTGTGAGATCAAATATGAGAGTATTCTCACTCATTCTATACAATAGAATCAAATATATATAGGAATACATGGAAGCCCTAAACTAATAAATGTAAAATGACAATAAAGGACAAAAGGTCAATAAGCTTCTAAATATACATGTTGGATTTTGTGAATATTCTTTTGTAATATTGTGTATTTTTTGTCTTTATTATTTATATCTGTAATATTATTTGCCTTATTGGTAGATGATCTTTCTTCTATATAAGAGGACCTTGTATTTTTTATTTAGAGGTAATAAATAATACATCTTAATTTTCTTCCCTAAATTCAAGTTGGTATCATAGCCAAAAAATAAAACCCTAAAATTATCTTAACCCTAGCCGCCAACCACCGCCGCAATCACCACCATCTCTCAAACTCATTGTCGTCAAAACACTAGTTGTCATCCTGAACAGCGTCCATTACTTCCGATTTTTCGTTTGCAGGGTATTATGTTTGCGGGGTGTTGTCGTTAGACTCCAACCACACGACCCATAAGCTTGTTAGATTCAAAGAAATCGCGTGAACAAGAAATCACGATTCTTGATTTGTGATTCCTAACCCGCAAACATCTTCATCTGTTTTGTGAAGCAAAGATGCGTCGGAGAAGATTCGCGCGAGGGTCTTGTTGGAGTCGCGTCGCCTACGGTTCGAAGGTTTGTGGTCGGAGACGAGTGCGACGGCATTGGGGATCTGTGTTATTCTGTTGCCGATCACGAGCTGCTTTCTCCAGAAAATCGCCGAAGTTGGGTTGTCATTACGGCTTCGTGGGTTTGCGTGGGTTGTAGACGGAACAACAATATTTGGTTCGGTGTTGATATTTTGTTTTGGGTTGATTGGTGACACTGGTTTGGATTGGTTCAAGTCACATTGGTTTGGTCAACTAAAAAAACTGGTCTGGTTTGACTTATCTCTGGTTTGGTTCAGATCTTATTTAACTTCATACTTGGTTTGGTTTCTTGGTTTATTTCTAGTTGATTTTTCGCTGATATGTCTAAATTGATTGTTGAAATGACTTAGAGACAAAGTAAAAGTGAGAGTGGGTTATTCAATACTACAACTATTCATTCAAGTTTTTTGGTAAAGAGCAAGTTGATCAACCTTTGAAACTGCTACAAACCAATTTATTATCTAGTAATCTTTGTGTTTCCTTGGCACAAATAGGTAACTATCCTCAAGCTTTTTCTTGTTTCATCTCCATGGATTATTGATTCTGGAGCAGGTGATCACATGACTAATTTCTCTCATTTATTTGATTCCTATTCTCTTTCCTATAAAAAAGAAAAAATTAGAATTGCAGGTTGTAGTTTCTCTTCTATTGCAGGAAAAGGAACTATTAAATTGACTGATGCAGTTTCCTTACAGTCTGTTCTCCATGTTCCAAAGCTAGTCTATAACCTCTTATCTGTTAGTTAACTTTGTAGAGATTCTAATTATCATGTCACTTTCTTCGAATCTAATTGTATTTTTCAACATCAAGATTTAGGAGAGAAAATTGGGAGTGCTAGGATGCTTGACGATCTCTGCTACTTTGATGAAGGTTCTTTTAGTGATAAAATAACTCAGAGTCTTAGTAGTATTAGTTCTCTCTCTATTTGTGAACAAATCATACTTTGGCATAGTAGGTTAGGACACCCTAATTTCTTCTGTCTTAAACATTTATTTCCAAATTTATTAAAAAATATTGATTGTTCTTCGTTTCCTTGTGAAAGTTGTATTTTTGCAAACAACCATTGATCCACATGTTTACCAAAATCTTACAAAACCTCCCAACCGTTTTACTTAATACATAGTGATGTTTGGGGTCCTTCTATGATTATGGCTCGGTGGTAAAAAAATGGATTTTGTGAATATTCTTTTGTAATATTGTGTATTTTGTGTATCTTTATTATTTATATTTGTAATATTTTTGTGTCTTATTTGTAGATGGTTTTTCTTCTATATAAGAGCACCTTGTATTTTGTATTTAGAGATAAGAAATAATACATCTTAATTTTCTTCACTAAATTCAAGCATACATATATACTATAACACTCCCCCTCAAGTTGGAGCATATATGTTAATCATGTCCAACTTGTTACAAAGATAGTCTATTCGAACTTCATTTAAAGCTTTCGTGAAAATATCTCTTAATTGTTCTCCAATCTTCACATATCCATAATAGACACCAAACCTTGTTCTATTTTTTTACGAACAAAATGACAATCAAGTTCAATATGCTTAGTTCGCTCATGAAAAATCGGGTTGGATGCAATAGGAAGGGCAACTTGATTGTCACACCACAACTTGGTTGGAACTATAATATTGAAGCCTAATTGAATCAACAGTTGATGTACCCACAATATTTCACATACTAATTCTATCATAGCTCTGTATTCTGATTCAGCACTCGATCTAGAAACTGCATTTTGTTTCTATTCAACACTCGATCTAAAACTACATTTTGTTTCTTACTTTTCCATGAGACCAAATTGTCTCCAACAAAAACACAATAGCCAGAAGTCGATCTTTTATCTTCTCTTGATCCTGCCAAATCATCGTCTGAAAAACACTTAATCTTCATATGACAATGATCTTTATATAAGATCCTCCGTCCAGGTGCAACTTTAAGATAATATAGGATTTGTTGTACTGCAACTCAGTGATCCACGTACGTGAAGAATTAATCTGACTCACAATGCTTACCGAATAAGTTATGTCTGGTCGTGTCACTATAAGATAATTCAACTTTCCAACCAATCTTCTATATCTCTCAGGATCTTAAAACAGTTCTTCATCTTTTGTAAGTTGCAGATTAGGCATCATTGGAGTAATACATGGCTTGGCTCCCAATTTTCCTGTCTCAGATAGCAAATCAAGCACATATTTTCTTTGTGACATAAAAATACCTTTCTTACTTCTCACTTCAATGCCCAAGAAGTACTTTGATGTTCCCAAGTCTTTAGTATGAAACTGATTTTGGAGAAAAGTTTTGAGAGATAAAATGTATGGTGTATCATTTTCGATGATTACAATATCATCGACATATAGAACAAGAAAAATGATGTTGCTTTTAGTTCGTCGGTAGAAGACAGAGTGATTCGACTTTCTTTTCTTCATTCCAAATTGCTCAAGCGTTTGACTAAATTTTTCAAACCATGCTCGTGGACTTTTTTTCAAACCATACAAAGATTTGCGAAATCGACACACTTTATCATTCTCCCCTTGTACAAACCCTGGTGGTTGCTCCATATAAACTTCCTCATGAAGATCACCATGGAGAAATGTATTTTTAATGTCAAGTTGATGCAAGCCAACATTGAGAAGCAACCATGGAAATGAATAACCTGACAGAAGTTAATTTAACAACCGGAGAAAATGTATCATGGTCAACCCCATAAGTCTGAGTATAGCCTTTGGCAACTAAACGAGCTTTTAATCGAGCAATTGATCTGTCAGCTTTCCATCCAATAGCTTTATTTCCTATAGGACGAGATAGTAAATCTCAAATACTTATAATCTAAAGCATTCATTCTTCTATCATTTTTTTGCGCCAACCAAGATGAGACAAGGTTTCATGAACAGTTTTAGGGGTCGAGATAGATTCAAGAGATGCAATAAAAGAACATGTAAAAGATGACAAGTGGTCGTAAGGGACAAAAGAGGAAATAGGAAAAGTACAAGAACATTTACCTTTACGAAGTGTAATAGGAAGCTCGTCACTTGGTCCTGGATCTGATGATGAAGAATCTTCTGGTACAAGACATTCACTCAGAGGTTATTTCCGTCTCGAGTAGACTTGAGTAATAGGTGGACGAGTAGGAATAGACGTCAAAGGAGATGGATCGAGAGAGGGTGTAAAAGACACAAGTGTGTAGATAACAAGATCGTCATCCTCCCCTTAAGTATTAGGCAAAGATGAATCGAAAGATTTGTCCTCAAAGAAAGTAACATCACGAGATACAAGATACCTATTCGTACTAGGACAAAAGCATCTATATCCCTTTTGAACAGGAGAATAACCTAAGAAGATGCACTTCAAAGATGTTGGGTCTAATTTTGTCAGATTAGGACGAACATCTAGAACAAAACAAGTACAACCAAATATTTGCAGCTCGAGTGGAAATAAAGGTTTTGTTGGAAATAAAACATGATAGGGAATCTGACCTTTAAGAACAGATGAAGGCATACGATTAATCAAGAAGCAGGCTATGGAAATTTCATCAACCCAAAAATGCTTTGGAATACGCATTTGAAATGATAATGCTCTTGCAGTTTCAAAAAGATGTCTATTCTTTCATTTAGCAACTCTATTTTGTGATGGAGTATCATTGTATCAACACAAGATGATTGATGAAGAATTTCATGCTTACATAGGTATGCACTAAGGGGTTGTTTGGGGCGTTGAGTGGGTTATAATAACAGGGGGTATAATAGTCTGTGGGTTATTATAGTCTGTGAAACATAAAATGTTATTTAAAATACAGAGTAGTATAGTCTGGGGTTATAATAGTCTGTGTTTGGGGTGCAGAGTATTTCACAGGTTATTATAACACGGGCTATAATAATTACCAGTGGGCCAAACAGGCCCTAAGTGTTTCAGAAAACTACTCACCAACATTGTCGCTTCTCAAGATTTTAAGGGAAACACCAAATTGAGTTCGAATTTCAGCATGAAAGATACAAAAATGAGAAAGTAGCTCAAAACGATTCTTCATAAAATATAACAAAGTAAATCATCAACGAAGGTAATGAAATATCGAAATCTAGATTTGGACACAACTAGGCAAGGACCCCAAATATCATAATGAACTAGTTCAAAGGGTGCACTTGCTCGATTATCGATTCTAGGGTTTGAACTAAGTCGATGAAGTTTGGAAAACTGACATGAATCACATTTAATGAAGACATGTTATGAAATTGAGAGCAAAGTTGTCTTACTACTAAAAGAGATGGGTGACCTAAACGACAATGGGCATCAAAAGGAGAAACGACTCCAGAACAAGCAACTTTTGGCACTTGATGATAAAAAATGTAAAGTCCTCAAAATTCATGTCCTTTACCAATAATCTTTTTCATCACAAGATCCTGAAATAAGCAATAACTAGAGTAGAATAAGACACAACAATTAAGGTTACAAGTGAGTTTACTAAAAGAGATCAAATTAAAGGAAAGTTGAGGTAAATGTAGAACAGAGGATAAAGAAAGAGATGAGGTTAGATTTACTGTGTCAGATCCAAGGACGGACAATTTTGATCCATCTGCCAAAGTAACATTAGCAAGAGATGTAGATGAAGAAAAAATGAAAAACAAATTGGGATTATCTGTCATATGGTCGGTAGCACCAGAGTCTATGACCCATTTGGTAGAAGAGGAGAGAAGACAATGATTCATGTTACCTGACCCATTAATGGTTGTAATAGGGGTAAGCGCAAATGATGAAGATGATGTTTTTGATGATTTCCGGTATTGTTGAAATTTAGCAAACTCTGATATAGAATTAACAAATGGTTTCTTAGATGAACCCTGGGTAGGTTGAGGGTATGCTTGAATCACATTAGACATCACTACAAGTTCTCGTTCTACCAGGTCAATGATAAATGTAAAACCACGAAATTAACCCAAAGTGCTACAGAACTGCTGAAAACTTCTGAAAACAGTCAAAACTAGAGTTTTAAATCCGAATCACAGCAAAAATCCTAAAGTTTTCAAATGAAGTATAACTCCAAACACCATAAACCGAACACTCTATGACTCAAACCAACACAGCAACCAAAAGAGAGCATGACGACATCTGACCCACGGAAGACAGAGCAAAAACCGGCGTCGCACATGCCTCCATGCGCTGACGTGTGAATCTGGCTACAGAAGCATCCAGTGGTGCGTGAGGCCCACGCGCAGAGGATTTTTCGGCCAAATTTTGGGTACCTGTTGATCGGCGGCTGGACTTTCAAATGGGTTGGGCGGTGACAAAAAAATCCTCCAGTGACAGACCTCGACGACAACAGTGGCAACGTATTTCGGCAAAAACAGCCGCAGCAGAGGCAGATTCTGACGGCTATGGAGGTTCTGACGGTAGTGGTGATGAACAAACCTCAACAAAGGACTTAAACCTCCAATAGATGTTCCAAATCTCAAACTCTAATGGTTCCAAATTCCTAAGGACAACAAAAGAACCCTAATTACCCTAGAAAACCTTTAGGCTCTGATACCATGTTATTGTGAGATCAAAATATGAGAGTATATTCCTTCATTCTATACAATAGAGTCAAATATATATAGGAATAGATGGAAGCCCTAAACTAATAAATGTAAAATGACAATAAAGGACAAAAGGTTAATAAGCTTCTAAATATAAATATACTATAACAGTTAGCTTGGTTCCTTTTTCATGAATATACTTGCTTTTAAGGAATTCCAGAAAATAGACATTCCGTTATTCTTTTATCATTTTTCAGTCTTATTGTAAAACTTCAAATAGTAAAGTTAAAGGAGATGAAAAAAAAATAATTCGGTCAAGAATAAAATAATATAAACAACTGAATTCACAGAACAATAGGAAAATAACTAGCTAAGCCTTTCCTGATGGTGAGCTATAGAATAAAACTCACCTCATATCGAGTGCAGGAGACATCTTCAGTTCATCAAGTATGCTTTTCCCTCGAACAAGTTCAGTATCTCTGTCCAAAGAGCCTTTCTGTCTGGACTTGGAAACGGAAGTGTTCATGCAATGAATTTTTTTCTTCAATTTCATCTGAAATAAGATTTAAGAAAAAGATACAGCTTTAAAGACAAAAAGAAAAAAAGAAAAAAGAAAAAGTGAAAGGCAGAAGGCAGAAGGCAGAAGGCAGATAGCAATAGAATACAAGATGTTACCTTCTTTAGGGCATTAGACTTGCTGCTCTTTGGATTTACAAGACGACTATTTTTATCTGATTTCATTGAATCAGAAATTTTATTCGAGTTCCGTTTGATCATAATTGCTACACCGTCTCTGTTGTCCTCCTCATTGGAACTATGCAGAACTTGTGAGGTTTTAGAATTCAACAGAATAGAATCATTGATAGGTTCAGCCTTCTTGCAGCCAGAAGGAGAAAAAGATCCACAATTGTGGTCATCCATGACATTCTTTGCAAAGAGCAATTTCCATATGTCATCCTTCTTGCCAATTTTCTTCATTCTAATGGAAATGGCTGCTGGAGCTACAGGTTTCTTGCAGACACCTTTAAAACATACTTTGACTAGAGGATTCCTAATCTTCAAAACTGCTTCTGCCATATAATTCAGGAAATGAAGGTTTTGCTTTTTTCTTTGCTTAAAGAGCTTAGAGAATGCCTCAGGTAACTGTGAATGCATATCAGGTTTACGCATAAAATCATACAGCATGTTATAATACTTCCCCAAATTGGCAGAAAGTAAACACATTATGATGACAAGTCGCAACAGAAAAATGGGATAGTATTCCTTTGAGTTGATGTTGGATCTCTTAATCCATTCCCTTGCACCACAGTTATTGAAGAGAAGCTCATGAACCATTTTTGCTATAGAGTCAAAAAAGTGTTCAGAAGATATTACAGTATTCACCATGCTTTGTCCTTGCTTGCCAGACCACTCCTCATATACAAGCCACTCAATGAATGAAGATCGAGTGGTATAGAAGCATCCTTGAGACATTGATATCAAGACAAATTGACGCTCGACTATATACAAGAAACAATTAGGTGACATATAATCAAACTCTTTCTTCCAGTTAACAAAAGTAAGCATCAAAGCTTCATGCAACTGATTGATCAGATCACCACCTCCAGAAGCTTCATCAACTTTTCCAGCCACTGAACTTTCTGAAGTTAGTGAAGCTATCACGTGTCTTTTGAATGCATCAATTACTGACTTCCAATGTAACTTCTCATTGCATCTTCTAGCAATCTTATCATACAGTCCAGAAGTTAGCTTCCCAGAACCTAAAAGTGCCATCACCACCTTTCCAATTTTTTCATATGATAACTGCCCCTTTGAATAAATTGTTTTCAATATGACTGCTTCAGTGACACTCCTAGAAAGCCCAGTTTCTCTTAAAGTAATCATCTTTTCAGTCGTTGGATCAGTCCAACAAAGACCAAACACATTATCAAAGAAATGATCAGCATATGATTCAAGATAATCACGCAGTTTTTTGTCATCATCAGGCAATTTGGCAAGGTTGGATGATATCAGAAAGTTAGCAATCTCAAATATACGAATGGCAGCAGAACTTTGACGAAATTTAGAAAAGGAATGCATGACAGAGAACCCATGGATGTTGCTTAAACGTTCCAAAACTTTCATACCAACAGAAAGTAACTCTGTGCGCCAATAACTCCTAGCAGCAAGAGCGAACATTTCAACATCCATGCTCATCAGCTTTCCATTTGTCTGAACAGAATGAAGGCCGATATGCGTTATCCAATCAGCATCAGTAAATAACAACTGATAAGAGTTCTGATGGTCCAACTTCTTCCTCATACCCAAGTACTTCAAACAGAACCCTTCATAAATTATGAAATCGTCAACATTTTTCGTACCAAGAGACTCGAGATATTTAATTATGCCTATGATATAGTCCTTCCACAGGTTCCAAAAGTGCAAAAGGCTTTCAATGGAAACCTGGCTCTGAGAGATTTTATTCTCTGCATGTCTCAAGGGATTGCTCACCATTTCATCTTCCCAGTCATATGATAAGGTGTTTGAACAAAGGTGAGCATCAAGAATTCGTCGAGCTGATAATATCTCACCACAGATGTTCTTATTTTCCCGGGAACTGCTTAAGTGATGTTTCATATCTAACAAGCTATATATTCCATCAGATAGTATTTCGGTTTCTATACAAACATTTCTGTGGAATACATCTGAATTAAGCTTTGCAATTGATTTTGCTTTTAATAGAAGCTTCTCCTTTCGTTTAAACTGCTTCAAGGGCCATCCTTTGCTTTGGGTTGTCCATAGAGAGCTGGCTAGAACATAGAAGAGAATGAGTTCCACAGCTTCTTCAAGTTGGCCAGCCTTCTCTAATAAATCAACTTCAAGCAGAAGATCCCCTTTCAGCCTTGCAATGGCAGCAGACTCCATAAAATTGCCTGATATTTCTTCCAGTGATAAAAGCTCATCAAAGCAGCCGAACGACTTCAAAAATAAACGTTTGGAATCTATGGAATGAAAAGCTTCAACAAATTTCATCATTGTTCTTTTGTCTTGAAGCCTAAGATAGTGAAGTGCACATTTTCTTAAAAATGTAAACTTCAAATCTTCCAACTCGTGAATATTACCGACTAAACTACCTTGGCCCAAATGTTGTTTGCAGCACAGGATGAACTGCAGCCTAACATCGGTAAAATTTTGCAACAATGTTTCAGTGGCACATTTTAGAAACTGGGAATTCTTGAGAAAATTTTCAACTTCACAGAAATTAATGGCTACCATACTTCGACATAATTCAGAGGAGTTAGAAGCACTGGCAGAGAAAGAATAAAGGGCTTTTAATTTTTCCAAAACCTTCATTCCAATCAAAAGCACTTCTGAACTCCAATATCTCCAGCCAGCAGATGTAAACTGGCAAGCAGCAATGCCAATTAAACCACCATTCCTATGCAGGGATCCATTGACCACTTCTGTTGCCCAGTCAGCATCAGGATTGAGCAAAAAGTAGAGTGTTTCTTGATTATTGTATTGCCTCCTTACACCAAAGTGAGACAAACAAAAATCCTGTTGACTCTCACAGTAACCATTAACATCTTCAATGTCAAAAGAACATAGATAATCAAGTACGCCAGTGAGACTATCCTTCCAGAGATTCCAGAAGAAAACCAATGTTTGGAAAGACACCTGATTTTTGGAGATTGTTTCTTTTGAATGCCTTTCTAGATCATTCTCTATCACATTTTCCCACATGTAAGTTGACACTTTGAGTTTAAGATGAGCATCTAAAATCTTCCAAGCAGAAAGAATTATACCTCTGAAATTTTTATGGCCCTCAGAAGCGGTAAGACTCTGTTCCATCTCATCCAAGCCATTTACTTTGCATGATAAGATATTAGCCTCTACAGAAATCATATCATGAAATGCTTCTGAATCAAATTTTGCAATGGATATTGTTTTCTCTAATAATTTCTGCTTGTGCTTGAACTCCTTTAATGGCCAACCTTTGCTTCCAGAAGTCCACAATGAGTTTGCATGTATATAGAAGATAAGAAGCAAAGATGCCTCTTTATAGTTTCCAGTCTTCTCTAGCAAATCAACTTCAAGAAGAAGGTTGCCTTGTGACACTGCAATGGCCAGAGCCTCTGAAAAGTTTTGTGCTTCCATTTCTAGAGACAAGAGTTCATTGAAGTAGTTGAAAGACTTTAAGAATGAACGTTTTGAATCCATAGAAGAAAAGTCCCTGACAAACTTTAACATCGTGCTGCTATCTTGTATTTGATGAAAATGGAGCGCACAACTCATGAGATAAGATTGTGAGTTTTCGTGAACAGCTTGAATTTCATTGGCCAGATCTACATTTGGAGTTTGGTTCATTCTTAAAAACTGGATGGAAAGAAGCCCCAACTCAAAAATTATTCTCAGGTTTTTGCAGTCGATGGATGACTTGATAAAATCGTCTTCTGTAAGGAACTTAGCCGTTTCAAAAATCTGAACGGCAGTGAAAGCTTGGAAATAAGATGAGAGAGAGCTCCTGATGGGGAGCATATGAAGATCTTTTAATTTGGATAAAACCTTCAACCCAACAGAAGATATTTCTGAAGACCAATAACTCTGTGCAGCTGCAACAAACTCTCGAGAATTGATGGTAACAAAATTTTCATTGCCTTCGAAAGATACTGTCCTAGCCCATTCAGCTTCAGGGTCAAGTAAATGGTAAATACTGTTCCCATAATTTAACTGCTTCCTTACACCCAAGTAATCTAGACAGAATTGTTCATAGCTTGCATAATCACTATTAATTTGGCTTTCAGGACGTCGCAGATACTTTAATATGCTCGAGACATTTTCTTTCCAGAAATTCCAAAAGTAAACCAGTGTCTGAACTGAAACCCAGTTTAGGGAAATTGTTTGCCCCACATGTTCTCTTAAATTTGTCACTATTTTATTTTCCCGTATAAACTTGGAGGCACTGGAAGAAAGATGAGCATCAAGGATTCTCCAAGCAGACAGAATTTCACCTCTGAGATTTCCTTGCATGCGGGAGGAACTCCAATTCTGCTCCATCTCAAATAGTGTCCTTATCTGATTTGATAAGATATTGGCTTCAGTAGTGACATAATCATAGAAGCTATCTGACTCGTTCATCGCCAGTATCTTTGCTCTGGTTAAAAGTTTCTCTTTTCGCTTAAATGACTTGAGTGGCCAACCTTTTTTTGCACATCCCCACAAAGAACTGAACAGCACGTATAGCAGTATGAGTGATGATGCATCCTTGAAATTTCCAGCCTTCTCTAAACGATCAATCTCAAGTAAAATACCCCCTTTCTTCATCATGATATCAGTCGCCTCTTCTACGCTTTTTTCCAGCAACAATTGTTTCTCAGAGAGACCTAAAGTCCTGAGGAATGAACACTTCTCATCCATGGAGTCGAAGGTTTCAACAAATTTCATCATGGAACAAAAATCTTGAAGTCGGTGATAGTGAAGGGCACCTTTCTCAAGAAACACATGCCAGATCTGTTTGATATCTCGACATTTTTCAATCAGATCAGCATCATCATATTTCCTCCAGCTGCAGATCACTTGCAACCCCATGTCAAAAAGATTTGCAACGGTGCAGACATTCAAGAACTTTAAGAAGCATCTGCCCCTTGAATATGCCTCAGCCGCTAATTTGTAGCATTCGGCCAACATATAACAGTCACCAGCATCTTCTAACTTTGCTTCTCCACATTTTGTTAAATATATATACGCTACATCAATAATTGAGACATATTAACAAGATAATTTACGATGGGATTTCCACTTCAAACGGCACACATCATATACTTAAAAGCAAGAGTAGTGAAAAGAAGAAGAAGAAGAATTTAATGATAAAGAAGAGGTGCAAAGAAAACCGATGGATAACAATTAACAAATGCATATTTATGCAAAGTAGGTGGCAGGAGAGAAAGAGAATCAGGTAAATAATATAAAAATAAGGCCCCTTTTTAAGGGAACCACAATTGAGGTAAGTCAAAGTCAATTAATTTGTATTATTCATTTCTTGTAATCAGATGCAACTTTGAATTTCTTGAAATCTTGTAATGACAGTGCATGACAAACTTTTTAATTTTGTAGCTTTCTTCTTATTGAATTTTTTTTGTTACAACGCAAACTGTGAAAGAATCTGGTAATGCCAATTGCATTAGAAAAGAAAATATACTCCAAGTAGTCCGAAGAACTTGGAAACCTCCCTTGTTGAGCAAAATCAAGTTATACAATCACCATAATGCATGCCTTCTCCTAATGCCTGGTCCCTCTATTCATAATAAATATTCTCTAACAAACTATCTTAGTAATTATCACATTATCCCTTCCTTACTATCTAGGCCTATTGGATTCCTAACTATGATCCTTGAACGGTCTTAGACTACAAACAAGATCAAAATCATGTGTCAAATTCCAAAATTGAAGTAATGTACCTGCTGTTTTATATTCTTTTAACTCAATGAAGCACTTAGCAGCAACCTCAGCATGATCCATAGAAATATAAATTTCTGCAGCTTCCCGAAGGCCATTACACGCCATTTGAGGATTTGAACCATATAATATAGCAGTTGCACAAAGAGAAGAAGCCCTGGCCCATTCTTTTCTACGTCTGTCTTCAGCTCTTTCAAAGCACAAAGATGCTTCCCTATAAATGCCCTCAGAAAAGAACTGCCATAATGTATAAAAAGTAAGAACAAAAGATGTAAAGAAAAGAACTTGCAATAGAAATGAGGATAGAATCTATATGACAGTTAACATTTCAATATCCTAGCAACCCAACCAGTATAATATTTGTCTGTGTAAATAAAAAAGAACAAGTTCAACATAGCTAAGATATTTTGCAATTTCAGATAAACAAATCCAATATGTCTACACAAACCTCTCAGTGGTTATCTGTTTGGTCAATGAGCTAAGATTTTGCGAGATTATGCCATCCAAACCTTAGTTTGGGAGGTTTGGTTGGATAATCATTGACAAGAGAGGATGAAATTTGGGATCTCACCCGTAAAAGTACAAGGCTTTGATTAGGAACCCTTCTGTCTAATTATTTTTTCTATTATATAAGGGGGGAAAAAAGAGAAGGAATCCAAAATGAAAATTTCAAACAAGCAATAGCCAAGGTAGAATAAGACACAACAATTATGGTCACAAGTGAGTTTACTAATAGAGCTCAAATTAAAGGAAAGTTGAGCTAAATGTAGAACATAGGATAAAGAAAGAGAAAAGGTTAGATTTACTGTGCCAAATCCAAGGACGGACGATTTGTTCCATCTGGCAAAGTAACATTAGCCAGAGATGTAGATGAAAGAAAGAATGGAAAACAAATTGGGATTACTTGTCATATGGTCGGTAGCACCAGAGTCTATGACCCAGTTGGTAGAAGAGGAGAGAAGACAATGATTCATGTTATCTAACCATAATGGTTGTTATAGGGTACACTGACGAAGAGGATGCTATGGTTGTAATAGGGGTACATTGACGAAGAGGATGTTTTTGATGATTTCTGGTATTGTTGAAATTTAGTAGGCTCAACTATAGAATTAACAAATGGTTTCTTAGATGAACCATGGGTGTGTTGAGGTTGCGCTTGAATCACATTAGACATCGCTATAAGTTCTCCTTTTGCCATAGGTCAAGGATGAATGTAAAACCACATAATCAACTCCAAAACCACGAAATTAGACCAAAATTGCTACAGAGCTGCTAAAAACTTCTGAAAAATAGTCAAACTAGGGTTTTAAATCAGAATCACAGCAAACCCTAAAGTTTTCAAATGAGGTATAACTCTAAACACCACAAATCAAACCCTATATGCCACAAACCAACACAACAACCAAAAGAGGTTTTGACGACGATCACACCCACGTGTGAATCTGGCGACAATTTGGTTATTGTGTTTTTGTTGGAGGCAATTTGGTCTCGTGGAAAAGTAAGAAACAAAATGTAGTTTCTAGATCGAGTGTTGAATCAAAATACAGAGTTATGGCACAATCAGTATGTGAAATAATGTGGGTGCATCAACTGTTGATTGAATTAGGCTTCAATATTATAGTTCCGGCCAAGTTGTGGTGTGACAACCAAGTTGCCCTTCATATTGCATCCAACCCGGTTTTTCATGAGTGAACTAAACATATTGAACTTGATTGTCATTATGTTCGTGAGAAAATGCAATAAGGTTTGGTTTCTACTAGGTATGTGAAGACCAGAGAACAATTAGGAGATATTTTCATGAAAGCTTTAAATGGAGTTCGAATAAATTATCTTTGGAACAAGTTGGGCATGATTAATACCCCTCCTTCACTAGTTGTCAAAGAGTAGGTACAACTTTTTGTGCCACCAATCCTGCCCTCTTAATGTGCGACCGATGATCTTTTGCAGTGCATCTATTTGTTCTTTACTAATGGTGTTGCCTCTAAACTAACAGAATTATATGGAGCTACGTTAGCAACATATGCCCTACCATCACTATCATTACAATGCTTAGGCAATCAGCAGCCTTCCCATAGATCTTCTGGCACGTGTCTTTTATATGACCCACCCTTTTACAATGTTCACTGGTCTTTCTCGTTTTCGCTTATTGTCACTAGGCACTCTTGGGTTAAAACTATGAGTAACAAGTGCAGATGTTTCCAAAACCGTAGAGACTGAGTTTGATTTGCCTATAATTACACTTTTCCTACTTTCTTTCCCTTCACATGATTTGACCTCAAACTTCATCAAGATTGTGATTAAGGCCCAGAAGGAATTTGAATGTCATTTTTTGCTCAAGAATTTTCATGTATGGCGTTGTATCGTTGGCACACTTCCATGTATAGACTTCAAACAAGTTAGTTGTTGCCAATAACGAGAGAGAGTATTAAAGTACTCAATGACAGATTGATCGCCTTGGCTAATACCATGAGGAATTGATTCTATTCGAAACAATTATGAAGTGTTCTCCTTACTAGAGTCGTTTCCTTGATAGCATCCCAAATCTGATGTGTTGTTCCATACAACAAAAAAAAATTTGCCTATCTCATTGGTCATGGAATTAATCAACCATGACAAGACCATATTATTTTCGACTTTTCACTTCCTGAATTCTGGCTCAGTTGCATTAGGCTATACATTCTCTTTCGAGAGGTACTCGTCTTTACCCTTGACACATATAAACATCATGACAGATTGTGCCCATTGAATATAATTGTGTCCATTCAAATTGTGACCTGTGATATAAGCAAGTGACGATGAATCAATACCCCTTAACCATTGGAGATTAGTTCGATTGGTTTAGAAGAAGACATGATCAAGAAAAAAAACTTGCAGATGGAAGAATGGATAGAGAGTAGTAGAAAGGAGCAAGGTCAAAAGAAGTAAAAAAGTAAAAAAATAAATCAGGTCGTGGGTTAATAGCCGCCAGTTGTGGGGAGTCGTCGGCAGCGATGGATGGGTCGATGTCGGAGGCGGCGTTGTCGAGTGTGGGAGTTGCAATTGCAAGTCGCAAGTCGAGCGTGGGTACTGCACAGACATGAGGAGATGGGCGAGTCGGCGTTGAACGTGGGTACTGCCAGACGCAATCGCAACAGACGATTTCGAAAATGGGCTGAAATCGTCAGAGTCGACGTCGAGGAGACAGGCAGTGTCCGTGATTATGCTATTTTCAAAAGGTCGGCCCGCAGTTTCACAATATGGCCTTTGGAAGGAGATGGTCGTCGTGAGGGTATAGTCAAAGGGAGAGGTCGTCGGAGGGGATAACCAACAACGGCGATTAGAGCTCCGATGCTGGTGATGACGGCGGTGGCAAAAAAAAATAGGTTAAAGAAACTAGGGTTTTATTTCTACTCTAATACCATGAAGGATTTCTAATATTTTCATTCATTCATCAACTATACAAAACATTAAAATAAATATAATGCACAACACAAAACATAAAAGGAAAGAATATTCTACCATAATCAAATCTTAAAAATAATTATAGGAATATAAACTAAAAGAGGAGATAAATAACCCAAACTACAAAAATACAATATTACCCTAACTTTGACAATAATTAACAACACTTATCAAGTGTGTTAATAATTATTAGAATAATAAGAGAGTACTTGTTATCAGTAATTTAGCATTATTTAATCATGCATGCTGGAAAAATTGACCATACCTCAAGGCCCAGTGAGCTCCACTCTTCTTTCGTGCTTGGAGCCTTCATTGCTTGCATGATCGAGCAATCCAATGTCTTGACTTGAATATAACTTAGTTTTTTCCAATAGTCAACAATCGGGTTGGAAAACTCCTGGTTGTCTTCACAAATCCATAATCGTTGCCTCGAACGTGTAATTGCTATATGGAGTAGCTTTAATTCCCAACATAAGTCCATACCTACTGGTTGATTGAAATTCGGAGAACTGGGAACAATTTCAAGCATGTCTTGCTCGATCATATATTGATATACGACTCTCCACTGATGTCCCACAGGTGATGAGTTGAAAAAATTGTACAAAAGAACATCCTAACAAGAGAGAGAGAGAGAAATAAAATCTTCAACATGTTAATGTGACAGAAAGTTGGACATTAAATTTTGTAAAACGTACATTCTATTCCAAAAAAAGGTATGAATGATCGTGTTAGAATATGAAAACTAAAAAAGTAACTGCCTCAATGATTAATAAAGTTCCTCCAATCTCTATCCCATTTATCTTTTGTGATTGATTTCACCATGGCGAAAAAACAAAGCTTACCTATGACACTTCTATGGTGTGGATTTTATAACCTAAATTTTCGGGTTTTTGAAATGCCCGAGGTAATTTGTCCTCCAAACTTGAGACAACTCTTAGCAGCCAAATATATTATCCATTCAAAAAAATTTTAAAAAAATGCATATCGGTGACAGTGGCATCTTGACAAATTTATCAGAATTCAAAATAAGAACTAAGATTCACCTGAAACTCCAAGCACTGACACTCCATAATTGTAAGGACAATGGCGTGATTCCCTACAAGATTAGAGATCTCATCCCTGGCATGCTCATCTCGAACCAGAATGACCTGTTTTGCTCCAAATTGAGGAGTATCTGCAGGTATATTTCCTCTCTCTTCAAATAAAACCGTCATCAAATTTTGACCTTTCCCATTTTCAAGAAGAACTGGAGTGTCAAAATTAGCAGAACTCATTTCACTTGTTTCAGGGCAAAGTGTATCAATACATCGAGGAAAGAAACGAAAAAGAAGATCTGTAACACTATTAGCTAGTTGGAGAATTTTGGGCTGTGCTTGACAATTCTGATTCATGTGAAGAATGTCAGGGATTTTCATTAACCCTGCGTCCTTTTCATCAGTTTTTACTCTTGATATAAATTCCTTGTAGAACAGAAATCGTATGTCTTGGAACCTGAAGTCAATACCCTTGGCAATAGTTTGAGCTGTATTACTTGAAAAAACAAAGCCTGAGTTGACATTTCCACACAGGTATTTCAAAAGAGTAATTTGCATCATAGTAAGAGCTTGTGCTTCATCCACATACACAAAATCCATTTGGTCACCTGTATATTGAAAAGCTTCCAACCGATGATGAAGATCAATAACTAGATCAGCCAAGTCATATTCCCCTTTCTCATTCTTCATCTTTTCATAATCTAAAAATATATCATAAATTCTTTCTCTTTGCTTCCTGCTTAATGTGGACTGACCCTTTGAAAGTCGAGTATAGTCTACCTTACTAAGTCTACCATCAAGAGTTTCCTTTGCTCCTAATCCACCTTTTATCTGGGAAATAATTTCATTGAAAACCACAACAGCATCAAGCTTGTTGGTTAGACGGCCATCGAAATAGGACCAGTAAGATGAAGCAAAGTTTTTAACAGTTACTTCCTTTGATACTATAAAATTATAGGCAGCAGTTGATAATGGATCTCCGGGCTTGCCACAACTAAGTTTCCACTGTTTCTGAAATCTAACCAAGTATGAATCTCCCACAGTTCTATCAAGCATTATCAAAAACTTTCGAAATGTTATCACAAGAGGATATGAGTTCAATGGAATACCATCAAAGCTATTTGGACCATCCAAGAGATCTAGAGCATCATCCATATCAAGCACGTCAACTTCATCAAAATTTTGGTTCTCCTCTAAAATGTTCCCACCATTGGAAATTCTGCATATTAAAGAAACCTTCTATTATGGACTAAACATATAAAGCATGATTCAGTGATGGTAACATTAGAATATGTCAGAAACATAATTTGAGACAGCCCAAGAAACAATATACAATCCTTCTTCTTGTTGCTTCCTCTTCAGTTGGTTTTGTCAGCCGGTGTGTGGAGCAGTTTTGTTCAAACTCTTCTTCAAGTTCGTTTTCTTCGTTGGGCAGGGTATGTTTTTTAGTTCTGTTCTCAGTTTTCTGAAGGTTGTCTTCAAGGTTTGGTTTTCTACTTTTGAAGTAAGGAGAAATCAAGTCTCATCTCTGGTTTTATTTGCTTTGTTGCTTTTTTTTGTCAGTTCAAAAGATCTGAAGTTGCCCTTCTCATGGCCTCTCCTTAGAGCTCTCGGTCAAAGCCTTTTGCTGGATTTTATCATTTGGATTGTTTTTATTTCCTTCTTTCTCAAATATTTTCGTGGTTGGGTTATGCCCTTTTGTTTTTTTCTATAGGCCTTTGTTGATTTTGTTTTCTCAGTTTGGTCTTCTTGTTGTTACTGTTTTCTTCTTCTCTCCCTCGTGGAGGTTGTATTCTTTCAACACTAGTCTCTTTTCATTTTTTTAAATAAAAGTTCTATTTCTTGTTCAAAGAAAAATATATAAGATCCTTCTTTGAGGTGAAATAACTACAAAGGACGAACATACAATCTCCTTCTCAACCAATGTAATATTTATTATTTGGAAACGCAAGAAGATCCCATAATGATCTAAAGAAAATGTTCTTATTCCATAAAGCTAGTAATCATATTTCTATTTTGTATTAAAAAAGATAACAAAATATTCTTAGTGTTTCTTTGAATGAACAATCTAGATGCTTAATGAGAGACAAAGTGCATGCTTATCACTATATGCTTTATAACTTTTTGATTTCAGTGTGCTTTTTTTTTTTTTTTTTTTGATAGCTGAGTGTCGGAGCTTTGCCCCCCTATACCTAAGAGCACTCGCACCCGCCCCAAGGTCCAAACCTAGAAGATATTAATGGTTTTTATTTATTAAGCTCACTCAAGGGCACAAACTTGAGACCTCTAAGTTGGTATGACCAAGAGACCCCAAGCCCTTACCAACAGGGTTACTCTATGAGGGCATTTCTTTTTTTTTTTTTTTGACAAGGAAACAAGAATTTTCATTGATATAATGAAATAGTACAAGATAAAGGTAAAGAAAGCAATAAAACAATAAAAACCAAAAAAAAACAGCCCCTTAAGAAACATATAAACAGCACACTTAGCAGACTTTAAGTTCCACAAACAAAGGGGCCCATGAAAGACATAAATCCGAAACCAAGTAGCCATCAAAAAACTTGGAAAGAACACACCAGGATGGGGCCTATAAATGGATTGAGTCGAATCTTCTACTCCACAACATGGTTTTGTCTTCAAAAATTCTTTGATTACTTTCGAACCATAACTCTGATAGCGCCGCCTTGACCCCATTCCTCCAAATTATTCTTGCCTTAGGACCCAGAATGGGCCCCGAAAGCAGGTGGACTACGTTTTCCGACACCATATTTGAGAACACCCAACCAATATTGAAAATTTGAAATATCTTTGCCCAACCACTCAAGCAATCTCCCTTTCATGCACCCATCTAGTTACATTGAAGTCACCACCCAAACACCAAGGCCGCTCACAGTAATACGATAGAGACCGCCACTCTTCCCCCAAAAACTTCCCCTCCTAATAGTGATTGGGCCCGTAGAAGTTGGAAATCCAAAAGGATTTCCCTTGCAAAGAGACTGTATTAATCGAAATGGAGTATCCACCTTTCAACACTTCCCTAACCTCAATCTTTGCCTCATCCCACATAACTAACGTACCTCCAAAACGGCCATACGCTTCCACATGTGCCCAACCAATCTCCCTCGAGCTCCATAAAGATTTCACTACATTATCATCTTGTAGACAGAATGCATAAAATGTTCTGTATTGATTTGATGAGAATTAGGGTTCTTAAAGAGATACCCATTTACACATAAGGGATTTACAAGTAAGGAAATAAATCCAGAAATATAATGCAATGCAATAAATGATAATTATTTACATAAGGGGATAAATAAACCAACACTCCCCCTCAAGCTGGTGTGAAGATGTCTTCCATTGCCAGCTTGCTGATCATCTTGTCAAACTGTGTTTTCGGAAGCCCTTTTGTTAATATATCTGCAATTTGTTCTGTCGTAGGCATGTATGGGATGCATATAACACCTGCATCAATCTTATCTTTTATAAAATGTTTATCAACTTCAATGTGTTTTGTCCTGTCATGAAGAACTGGGTTGTGAGCAATTGAGATTGTTGCCTTATTATCACAATAAATACGTATGGGTTGTTCTAGACAGAATTTCAATTCTTTCAATAGTATTTTTATCCATATACCCTCACAAATACCATGAGCTAGGGCCCTATACTCAGCTTCGGCACTGCTTCTGGCCACTACATTTTGTTTTTTACTCCGCCATGTAACTAGGTTTCCTCCAACAAAGGAACAGTAACCAGAGGTAGATCGTCTATCTGTCGTACTACCTACCCAATCAGCATCAATGTAAACTTCAACCTGTAGGTTACCATACTTCTTAAACAATACACCTTTGTCTGGGGTACCTTTCAAGTACCTTAGGATTCTATAGACCGCCTCAAAGTGAGTTGGTCCTGGAGTATGCATAAATTGACTTACCATACTGACTGCAAAGGAGACGTCCGGACGTGTGTGAGACAAGTAGATCAATCTTCCCACAAGTCTTTGATATCTCTCTTTATCTTTCACTTCCTTTTCTGCTGCACTCTGCAATTTCAAATTTAGCTCAATGGGAGTTTCTGTTGTTCTACAGCCAAGTAACTCTGTCTCTTCAAGTATGTCAATAATATACTTCCTTTGATTAACAAGAATACCGTCTTTTGACCTAGCAAATTCCATTCCCAAGCTTCAAGACTCCGAGATCTTTAATTTGGAATTCATTAGCTAGTTTTTTCTTCAGATCGGTCAATTCTGCCTCATCACTACCTGTGAGGATAATATCATCAACATATACTATTAGAACAACGATTTTGTTATTTGCAGTATGTTTATAGAAGATGGTATGATCCGCAGCTCTCAAGAAATCCATGACTCGTGGATCGCTTTTCCAAACCTTTCAAACCACGCTCTAGGGGATTGTTTAAGACCGTACAGAGATTTCTTTAGCCTGCATACTTTGTCAAACCCAAGATTTTTCTCAAAGCCAGGTGGTAAATCCATAAATACTTCTTTTTCAAGTTCCCCATTGAGAAAAGCATTCTTGACATCGAGTTGATAAAGTGGCCAATCTGCATTCACAGCAATAGATAGCAGGACTCTAATGGAATTAATTTTGGCAACTGGGGCAAAAGTTTCTTGATAATCAATCCCATAGGTTTGAGTGAAGCCTTTCGCAACTAGTCCCATCAGCTTTGCACTTTATGGTAAATACTCATTTGCACCCAACTGGTTTTTTATTCTTCGGTAATTCTACAATGTCCCATGTGTGATTTTGTTTAAGGGCATTCATTTCCTCCATAACTGCTAATTTCCAATTCGAGTCATCTAGGGCCTCCTGTATATTCCTCGGGACAAACAGATTGGTTATCCTAGAGGTAAAAACTCTATGGCTATCAGACAATCTATGGTAAGACAGGTAGTTTGTGATAGGATATTTAGGGTTAGGGCAGTTTCGAGTACCTTTCCTATGAGCTATTGGAATATCAAGATCAGATATTTCAGATAAGTGATCATAGATTAATGAAGGAATGGGATTAGAGGGTGTGTTACCTGAACTTTCAGAATCATTCAACAGAGTATCAGATTGGTTTCGTGATAAGTCCACTGTCTAGTCCCTATTCTTTTGATTCACCATCCTTCTAGTATAAACCTAAAGTTCAGTATTTTGATCAATTTGACTCTTTTGTAGTGTTTCTCCCCTTGAGATAGATTTTTCCATAGTTGGCAGCAAAGAACTAGAACGGGTAATATCTGGACTAATGATGTTAGGAAGAGGAGAGGTATCCCAAAAATTATCTTCTAAATTAGGTATTATCTCCCCCTGAAGAGAATTTTGAAAGAAAGATTGATTTTCCCAAAAAGAAACATCTAAGGTTTCAAAGTATTTTTTTGTCACAGGATCAAAACATTTATAGGCCTTTTTGTGGAGACATATCCTAAAAAAATGCACTTAACAGCTCGAGGATCTAATTTAGACCGAGATAAGCTAGGTATGTGAACATAAGCAGTACACCCAAACACTTTGATCGGTAAATCAGAAAACAATCGGACATTGGGAAAAAAGGTTTTGAAGTAATCGAGAGAAGTTTTAAAATCCAATACTTTTGTAGGCATTCGATTTATAAGATATGCAGCCGTTAAAATAGCTTCACCCCACAAATAAGAAGGAACAGTCATAGAGAACATAAGAGCAAGAGCAACATCAAGCAAATGACGATTTTTGCGCTCTGCAATACCGTTTTGTTGGGGGGTATCTCGACACGTTGATTGATGAAAAAATCCTTTAACTTGCAAAAAATCAGTTAAGTGTTCATTGAAATACTCAGTACCATTATCAGAGTGGAGAATACTAATTTTAGTCTGAAACTGAGTTTCAACCATGGTGTAAAAATGAATAAAAACCTCCTTCACGTCTGATTTTTTTGTTAACAAATAAATCCAAGTTACACGGGAGTGATCATCAATAAGTTGATCTATGATTTTTTGCAAAAATACAACTCTCGCAATGAAAAACAGAGCAATCAATTCCTTTGAATAAATTTGGAAACAAATACTTTAAATAGAAAAAACTGGGATGCACTAATCTACGATGCCAAAGCATGATAGTTTCTTGAGCAGAAGGAGAACTAACACTATTCAAGCCCTGAACTTTTTTATGGCTAGGTGGAGATTCATCAAAATAGTAGAGGCCATCGAGCATCCTAGCACGCCCAATCGTCTCCCCCGAATCCTGATTCTGAAAAATGTAATGAGATTCAAAAAAGGTAACCCGACAGTTAGCATCCTTAGAGATTTTACTAACAGATAACAAGTTACAGGCTAATTTAGGGACATGAAGAACAGAATGCAAAGTAATCTGTGGGGTCAATTTAATAGTTCCTTTTCCTGCAATAGAATTGAAACTACCATCTGCAATACGAATTTTTTCATTGCAATACATGGGGAAATATGATTCAAATAATTTGGAAGAACTAGTCATATGGTCAGAGGCTCCGGAATCTATAATCCACGGAGAGGAGTGTAGACAAGATAGGGCTTGAGAATAATTACCTGTTTGTGCCAAGGAAACACTAGGATTACCAGATGATGAAGTGACTTTTAGCAGCTTCAGGAGTTGATCAACTTGCTCTTTGTTAAAAGGGTTGGACTTAACAACATTGACACTTAAAGGTCCTATATTGGAAGACTGACTGCTGCTCTTTTCTCCTTGCCTCGTACTCTTCCAATTCGCAGGTTTTCCGTGAAGTTTCCAACATGTCTCACGAGTATGTCGAGGTTTGTTACAATAGTCACACCAGACACGAGGTTTTTCATGAGTCTTTGATTTATCAGAAACCTTGTGTGCAGTAGCTTCAACCACCAAAGTTGAACTCTCAACTGATTCAGTTGATTTCTTTCCGATCATAACATTCCGACGACTTTCTTCCCTGCGCACTTCAGAAAAAACTTAACTAATAGTTGGGAGAATAGTCTTACCAAGTATTCTACCTCTAACCTCATCGAATTCAACATTGAGGTCTGCCAGAAATTTGTAAATTCGACCATCTTCCACTATTTTCCTGTAATGCTTTTGATCATCTGTAGACTTCCATTCATATGAATCAAAGAGATCAAGATCTTGTCAAATCCTTTTTAAGGAGTGAAAATATTGTGTAATTGAGTTACCTTCCTGTCGTATATCACCTAACTTGAGATTCAACTCAAATACTTGTGATTGATTACCTAGATCAGAGTACATCTCAGTCACACTGTCCCAGAGTTCCTTTGCAGTAGAGTAGCACATGTAATTACAACTGATGTCTTCCACCATGGAATTGACTAGCCACGTCATAACCATGAAGTTTTCAGCATCCCACACAACAAACAATGGATCATCCTTGGCAGGTGCGATTTTATCGCCAGTGATATATCCAATCTTCCCTTGTCCGCGAATATACAGTCTGACACTTTGGGACCAACGCAGAAAGTTGTCTCCATTAAGTCGAATTGTAGTAATTTGGACAATAGGGCTATGGGAATGGCCACGACTGTCTGAGATTTTAACAATGGACAAAACCTTATTTTCCGACATAGTTTGATCAACAAACAATAGTAATGGGATAACACAGGAAAAAAACAACCAATAAACCTGAACACTCTGTAGTAACCCCGAATGAGTGAGTCCGATAAAAAAGGAACAAAGAAGCTGGAAAAAAATACCAGTAGGTCACGATAGGGTCGCGGGTCGCGGGTCACGAGTGTAGGGTCACGGGTGTTCAGGAGAAGTAATCGGGTCGCACAGGAGAGAAAGCTGATGGGTCGGATCTCGGATCGCGGATCGATGCGCTCTCGGTCGCAGATCGTCGTGCGAGAAGCGTCGCGGCGACTCCGGTCGGGTCGCGCCTTTGGTAGGTCGTGGGTTTTCGCGCAGCAGGCCGTGGGTCTTCGTCTTCGCCAACTGAGTTGTCGTACGTCTTCTTCTCTGTTTGTCGAGTTGATCTGACCAGAAACTTGCGTCTGCTCGTGTAGGATCTGCAGCTGACCGGAAAAAACAGTGGTAGGTTGTTGATTTCCTCCTCGTCTTTTACAGAATACGGTATGTACGGTCTGGGTGTAGAACGAGTTTTAATTTGAATCACCCAGAGAAATTGACCGGAGAGCTAGCTAAAAGAAAGTGACGGCTAGGGTTTTTTCTGCTCTGATACCATGTAGACAGAATGCATAAAATGTTCTGTATTGATTTGATGAGAATTAGGGTTCTTAAAGAGATACCCATTTACACATAAGGGATTTACAAGTAAGGAAATAAATCCAGAAATATAATGCAATGCAATAAATGATAATTATTTACATAAGGAGATAAATAAATCAACACATCCATAACTCCCAATTTTGTTTCTTGAATTAAGACCTCATCCGGACATAGCTTTTAAAGAAATCTCTTCAGACTAGCCCTTTTAGAGCCATCCCCCAACCCCCTTGTGTTCCACAATAGAATTTCCATAGCAACCTCACCTAATTGCTACCAGCCTGAATTTCTCTAAACTGCAGACCACTAGCTTTAATTAACTCACTAAAACGAGATAGCTCAGTTGGGCACTCCACAGCAAACTTTTCAGACTCCCCCCCCCCCCATTCCCAAAAGGAGAATGATTGGCAGCAGAGTCAAACAAAGCCCCCAAGCCAATATCCGGGCTACTCAAGCTGACTTCTGAATCAGAATCACTTACCAACTTAGTACCAAACTTTGAAGATGAGGGAGTAACAAGAATGGCTGAAGCAGGGCACGGTTGGAACGAGGTCTTGAAAAAAGAAACTCCCTTTGGACCAAGTTGACACTCTTCAATTACAACAGACGAAGCTCCACTAGGCTTGAGGGACAACACCCGAGAATCAACCCCCTGAGAGCTACTGAGCAGTACACGCTCTGCTTGTTCCAAGAAGTCAGGAAATTCCCCCCTCCCCGCGAGATTTTGAAAATTCAGATAGCACTCTATTGGGGCAAAATGCAACAATAGGGTAGTTTTTAAAACTAAAAACAAAAAAACAAGTTGGTTTCAAAACTATTTACAAAAATGGGGTAGATTTTTTGTCTTATTAGAATGCGTCTCTTCAAGAGACGCATTCGTTTCCGACGTGGCGCAACGTGGCGCATTTGACTTTTCTTTAAAAAGAATGCGTTTGTTGAACAGACGCATTCTTCATGATATATTTTTTTTAATTTTTTATTTTTTTAAATATCAATTGTTATATTATTATATATTTTTTAAAAAAATATAAATCAAATCATAACTAACCATCAAATCATTTTATGATTTATTATATTTTTAAAATTTATTTCATCATTTTATAATCATTTGACAATAATTAATTATGCAATAATCATATTATATTCAATAATTAATTAGTCATGTTTCATTAATATCTTTAGAAATTTTTAGTCTCCAACATAAAAAATTTTATTTTATTGTCGCCACAAGATATCAAATAAAATCAAAATATTCAGTTTGTTCAACTAATTTAGATTTTTTCGCTATTCTTCTTTTCTGATTAAAATTATATATAAAAAAAATATCTTGAAACTTATTTCATTAGAATCGTTATCTTTTATTTTAATTGTTAAAATCAAACCAAACAATTTAAAATATATCATCGTTTTTATGAACGGGAGTTATTTAATCAAAATGATAGAATAAATCATTTTTTCTAACAAATAAATCATAATAACATATTTTTTTTACCAATCAGAATGATAGAATAAACTTTTAGGTTTGGCTTAGACTAAACTTTCCACTAATATTAATTATGAACTTATAAAGTATAAAAAAAAAATAAAAAATGATTAATGTATAATGATAGAATAATTGATGATGTATTTTAATGGATTTATTGAATATAATTTGATTATTGCATAATTAATTATTGTCAAATGATTATAAAATGATGAAATAAATTTTAAAAATATAATAAATCATAAAATAATTTGATGGTTAGTTATGATTTGATTTATATTTTTTAAAAAAATATATAATAATATAACAATTGATATTTAAAAAAAATATATCCTGAAAAATGTGTCTGTTCAACAGACGCATTCTTTTTAAAGAAAAGTCAAATGCGCCACGTTGAAAACGAATGCGTCTCTTAAAGAGACGCATTCTAATAAGACAAACAATTTACCCCATTTCTTAAATAGTTTTGAAAGTAACTTGTTTTTTGTATTTAGTTTTTAAAACTACCCTATTGTTGCAATTCGCCCCACTCTACTGCTTCTCCTTGAATAATATTTTCCACAAAAAGAGTCTTTAACCTCCTTAACGCTCGAAGGAATACCCTCGGAAAAAAGAAACTCCCCACCGCCCCCATGATTGGCATCCACCATAATTCCATCATCATTAAAAACTCGAGGCCCCTTACTCTTCCCATTCTCAATTAAAGACACCTTCTGCCCTCTGCCATTAATATCATGGAGAGATTCAAAGGACTCTGACGCCACACGCCCATTGAAGTCCTTACCAATACTGCAAATGTCGCTCTCCAAGCCCTGCAAATCCGTTACAAATCCCCTGTCCACAGCCATTGCCTTGTTTGAAGCATATAAGGTGCATTGGACATCCTTCATCTTTGTAACCGCAAAGGTTGAGGAGACGTCTAACTCCCCCTCGACAACTCCAAGTGGTTGAATCATCCTCGTTGATAACACCTCTTCAATCGGCTGGCCGTTTTGATCCTCCAAGAGGGTTGCCAACTCTTCGAATTCCAGCCCCCTCAAGACCCCTGATCCATGCCCCTTCGAAGTTCCCTGCACATCCGCACCTTCACAGTTAAAGCCGCCAACTGTAGATAAGGCCTTCTCAACCCCTTCATTTAATTCATCAAATGAATTAAATGAACCATCACACCCCTTTGTTTGATCACCCCTCTTCTCAACAAAAGCCCCTTCAAATTCACAATCAAGACCCTTTCCACTCAACTCAACCATTTCATGTGGATCATTATGACCGTTGCCCTCCTCCAATTGACTTAAAACAGGCTCTTCAATCAACTGAACCGCTTCCAACTGGCTCGAGCACCCATAACCTCCTTCACCTGCCTTATCCCTCCAAGCCCCTATATCCTTTTTTATTTTTTCAATTCTGTCAACATCCAAATTATTACCAAAGTTTTTGAAAATTGAAGGCCCCATGAGTGGTCTGAACGTCTCATCCTCTTTTAAAGGAATGAAACACAAATTGAATTCTCCCAAAGAAGTACCCTCAATTTTCATTTTAGCAGGAATAAACCCACACTCATTCTGAGCAATTTGCAGCTTTGCTACTTTCAAATCTAAGAAATTCAAAGTGTCTTGATGAACCTCCACCAAGCCGCCCAGTTGCCTCCCTATTGTATCAAAAACATCCATTCTCCACAGATGAAGAGGCAAATTTCTAACCGCGATCCATCCTCCGTAACATTTAACCACCTCGGACTGACCATGTGATTGGCACGACCATTGCTCCAGCTTCACATGAATTGTTTCGATCAATTGCCATTTACCCAGCGCCTCAATTGACATATCCAACACGGGTTTCTTCTACAAGGATGACAGCCTTATCAGGAAAGAAAGGATTAATTTGAATCTTTACTCCAAAATGTGTTTCAATTGCAGCTTTAACCATTGGCTAAGGTGTGAGGGCAAAGCATTTCGTTACTACCAATAGTTTTTGAAAATCTACTTTCACCATATTCGAATGCTTTCGTATCCAATACCCAGTTTTTCGGAAAAAAATCTTCATACCTTTCCACAGAAATAGACCGTGCCTCCTCCAAGGAAACCGCTTCCGACTTGGAAGAAATAAAATCCTTAAGGAAGTCTCTGAATACCAGCCATCCTCTTCTGTATGGCCCGAAAAGGATTTGAATTGAAGACCTACTGCCCCAGGGATACCAAACAACACACTGCAACTTTGGTTCCACTGACCGTCAAAGACTAAAAAGGTCGAGTGTTCCCTTTTCATCTTTAAACTTCTCCCGTATAGAAGAGTGGCTCCCAGAATTAACCAGTTGCCTAAACATTCGAGCGAACCAAAGAAGATGGTCCCAAGAGAGAGAAAGTTGTTGCTTCGCTGCTAAGTCCCTAACAAAAAATTGGTCCTTATCGCTCCAAATGCTAAACGAATTTCCATCAATACAACACGATTGACCATCCATGAGGAACGAAAAGGAAACCTGCAAAGAAGGAAGCGGAAGAACCCCAGGACTCCAACTAACTGAACTCGCCCTAGAGGAACAGACAGAAAGCAACGAAACTCTGCAAGAGAACAACCTCGCTCGGGGAGAAGACAAAACGCTGCAAAACTGAAGGACCACTTCGAAACAGAGGAAGACGAACCAACCCCTCATATCGAAAGAGGAGCAGAAACAGAAAGAATCGGAGGGAAATTGCCAAATCGGAGAAGATTAGGGCTTACGGAAAGGGAAGAAACGAAGGAATCGAGAGGAGAGAGAAGAGAGAAAAAATCGAGGGGGGGGGGGGCTTTTTTTGGGGTCGTTCGTTTGGTTGGAATCCAGGATTCCCAATTCAAGCTCAATTTTCAATGTTGGGCCAATTCAAGCAATCTAAATCCAGAAAGTCAATTACTTGACCTATTTTGGGGTCGTTTGTTTGGTGGGAATCCAAGATTCCTATTCCGGATATCTAGATTGCCCCATTTATCTTGAGATGCTCGGACACCCTAAGATGCCCATATGGGGAGCATCTAAGAAGATTTTGATGTCCTCTTAATACATGGGTTTCTTCAGGGAATTACCTATTGACATTTCTGCCCTTCATTTTCCTTTTACGTATATTTTCTTTCATCAATTTTCTTTATTTCTCCATTTTTAATTTCATTTATAATCAAAATAAATTTGTGTATGCATCCATTAATAAACAACTCTATGAAATTAACTATATTTATATGTTTCATTTACATATGAAATAAATTCCACTTAAATTGTATAATACATAGCTCAATTTATTTTTAATTGAATCCAAAGTGATACTTTCAATTTCTTTTACTTTTCCAACAATGATCATCCAATATTTTTTTAAAAAAAAAAACTATCACGCCAATATTATTTCTCTCAAAATTTTCTCTATTATGATAGTGCATAAATATAATCCACTAAAAAGCCTTATCAATCATATAATTGTCTTCTTTTAAAATAAGTTCAAGTAGTTAAAGTTAAAATCAAAATTAATATTTAATCCTAAATCTTTTATAAAAATATTAAAACATATAAATTAACATGTTTTACAAAATAACATATAAAACTAATATAAATTGAAATGATATAAGTAAAGGATTAAATTATTTAATATAACAAACATGTTTATATACACTCAAATTATATTAAATTAATATATAAATTATTTGAAAATAGGTAAGCGTATTGTTGGAATAATTCATGATTTTAAAACATTTCCATATAGGAATCCTTCAAAACAGACCTGGCTATCTAAATATTCCTAGACATTCTTATAAATTTTCCTACAAAACAAACGTAGTTATGTAAAGATGTCGGACAATTATATATCCAGACATCTAAAAATTTGGGCATTTGAAGATGTTGAGCATCTTAGATTTCCTAAAAACAAACGGCCGTTAAAGAAATGATGAGTCATAATCTCCTTGGACAAAAGCACTCGGCAGTCAGTAATGGGGAGTGAGCTACATGTTTGTATAAGACTAGTGTATTTGTATGCCTTACGGTAGTTCAAAAATATATATATAAATATACCGGAAAAGTATTGACATGTAATTTACCAAACAGAATCTAATGCATTTTTCACGAAAGGTATGGGTCTAAAACAAGTACCAGAAATTTTTCACAAACCTTTTCAAGTACGAAAGGTGCTTCTTCACAGCATGGCATTGTTTAAGAGTGACCGTGATGAAAAGTTGCCGCAGGACAGTCCTATTAATCATTTTGCATTCCTCACCGCCTTCATTTCTGTAACTTACTTCTGCATTTTCTCTCGTTACCTGATTACATCCCGGGGGATGGATCTGCTGCTGTTGTTCTCTCATAAACAGCTTTATTGTCAAAGCTGCAGTTTTTCCAGAACCAGGCCTTCCCATTATGAAGGCACTGGTAGGAAAAAGAATTATCTCCAATTGTCCATCGTCCACTTGACATGGGAAATCCAGTTCTTTACTATCACGGCTCGAAAGCAAGTGCTTTGCTTTTTGATAGGATAAAGATTGAAACCTCATCTGCAGCAAATTCTTTTTCAGAGTTATATTCTTAGCATCATCACTGTCAGCTTGCAAACTTAAAATGGCATTTAGCTCAGCTTTCATGTGATCCTTATAGACAGCAATATCATGAGAAGTACTCCACGTGATTGGAAGCTCAAGATCCCTGGAGCCACATAACAGAAAATTGTGTGAGACCAACATCATCCAATTGGTAAATATTTGAGTGGACAACAATATTCTTACTATTTTCACATTTAAAATGAAAAGTTATGGATGTACCCTTTATTAGACTTCGCTTTACAAAGATTTAGAAAGTCATCAGTATACAGCTCATGTACGATAGAAAGGCAATCAACTAGTACTTTTACATCTGTCAATGGTTTGATATCCCATATCTTTAGAATTTGTTTGTACTTTGAATCCTTTTCAATATCCAATGAGTATATGATGAAGAGACTTTCAACTTTAACACATTTTATTATGTTAGAACATTTGGGATTGGAGATGTAGTCAGTTTCAGGGCGCCAGCCACAGGAAAGTCTCAGCAAAATGACAATAATCGACTTCTTTTGGTTGATTGAGACCACTTTCTGGAATGATGCCCTAAAAGAATCACTTAGAAGAACCTGAGATTACCAAAGGAAGAATTTGTTTCAGCACATGAAAAATCAATTTGAATTTTAAAAAGCTGAAAATAAAGAACATATATATCCATATTGAATAACCAAGTGCTATTACATAATGACAGAGTATTAGAAGACACATACCTTCCACTGAGCCATTTTAAACAGTACGCTATCCTTGTTGAGTAAATCATCAAGCTCAAGGAGCACTTTCTTGACCTCTATTATAGCATCTGCCAAGTCTTTGTCTTCTTCAGCATTAAAATAACATTGACGATCCTTGGCATTAGAAACTACAGCTTCCCATTCAGAATTACTATTGCCCAATGTCGTTGCATCTCCCACAATCCAGAGACAGTGCCTATAAAGAACAAAGATTCTAAAATGTAACAAGTAAAAAGAAATTAAATATTACCAAAATATACATGGAGGATAACATACCTAGCTCTTGTTAAAGCAACATTGATTCTCTGTGAATTGGAGATGAACCCAATATTTTTTCTCCTGTTGGATCTGACAGTGGATAATATGATCACATCCTCTTCACCACCTTGGAAACCATCCACAGACTTCACTTTTACAGTAAATTTATCACTCTTCTCATATTTCTGTCCAAGCCTGCCCTGAATTGCAGAAACTTGTGCGGCATAGAAAGAGATCACACCAATGCTGAGCCTTGTCTTGGCATTCCTCCATGCTGCATATACATTTTTCGTATGAAAGAAAGCCATATCATTAATGAGTGAAAGCAAGAGAAATAGGATTAAAAAAAAATCCATCATTGAAAATCCAAAAGTGCTTTAAAAAGATTTATAAGTAGTTATTGCAAGCAATAAAATAAGAAATATATTTTAAGGACGAACAGCACTGCAATTTCTCTTTCTTTTTTTTTTTTAAATTTTGTTGTGTGAAGGGAGCCTAAAGAAGAGAAGTATACTGAAACCATCTTCCAAGTGCCCAAGGCATTGAAGCCTTTTTCCTTTAAATTTGCCTACTTCTCCCAGAACAAATATGGAGGCAACTCTTAAAATGCTTGGAAAGCAAAATTTCCCATCTCGGCCTCTAGAATGATAACCTGCCCATAGCTCCTTTAGTTTTGTATATTCTTCTCCAGAGGGAACCAAGAAATCACATAATATACTTTCACTCTCTTCTTCTCCTTGAATGCTTGGTATTTCATTCTTCTTTTACCTTTGTTTAGGCTTGGGCTTTTGCTCCTTGATTTGAGATGCCTTGTTCTTCTCTAAAATACCACTAAGATCCAACATCAAAGCCAAGCACTCTTTTCACATAAACTCAGAGGATTCGGATTCAACTCTCTTAGTCATCAAGCAATGGATTTGATACTTTCAGGAAAGAGCTAAGTTGTAAGCACTTTTTTCAGTTTCTCCCAGGTATCAATGATGCAAATGCCATTTCCAATATATATATATATATATATATATATATATATATATATATATATATATATATATATATATATATATATATATATTTATTTAATGGAAACAAGGAAATCGAATAAACATCAAAAGAGGAAGAACACAGCCTAAAGGCTTTAGGGATGAGGAATCCCCAAGCCTAAAACAGAGGATCAAAAAATAAAAGGACTCCAATCTAGATTGATGAGCATCGTTGTGTATTACAAAAAGACTTGTGTAAAGCACTGTAAGTAGAGGCACTAAACTGCACACTTTCACAAAAAAAATTGCTTGAGAAACCTGAGATTACCCGAAGATGAATTTGCTAAAGATGACTTTGTTGATGATGCAAAACTGTATGATTTTGCATCATCAACAACAAGCATTATTGCTATTGTGATCTTTGACTTCTCTGTGTCTACTTTAATTGAATTAGAATCCTATTCTAGATTTTCAAGCTTTGGAATCATGGTCTCCATGAAAAGATTTAGATTCTAGGATCTCAAGCTAAGTAATCAACATTCATTGCAGTTAGAGTGTTTGGTAAATCCATACTAAAATTGTTGTGATTTTTTTATAATGTTAAGTAGATATATTATTTCAATTATTTTTATATTGATACATAATATCTAATTTATTAGAAGTTATTATTAGGTAAATCTATATGATTTAAATTGCAAGTTATTTTGTTTATCTAAATTATTTGATAAAAGTTTAGGAAAAACAATTGTTTTAGAAAAATTGAATCAATCAAAATTTCATTGAAATATGGAGGGACTAGACATGGGTAGACGTATGAAAGGATACAATTGGAATTTTTAAAATTTTGTTAGAGAATATGGAAAATTTATAGGAAAGCTAATTTCAAAAGCTACTATCTAGGTGATTTTGCGCATTAGACTAAATTGAAAAGGTAATTTTAGATAAATTAATAAACAGTCAGTTTTACCAAACTTGCTAAATGGTTAATATTCTCACATAATTGCTTTTGACCCCTGCAAAAGCAATCCCAAACGAACTTCATGTCTCAACTGTATCAACATACCTTTGTAAAGCTTTTCAATTATTTTGATCACAACAGCTATCTCGACCGTATTCTTCTTGCTATGTCCATCATCATCCCCTTCTTCTTTCCCAACAGAAACATTTATGAAAGTATACGAACCAAACATTGGACTTGGAATATAATGCTTCTTGTGTACTTTATCCATGACAAGAGGAGCATCTAGAATTTGATTACTGTAAAATTTGGAATTTGGAAAGCAGCTTATTGATGGATGCATTCTGTATTGTGTGTTGAGCAAGTGCTTCGAATATCCTAATAAACTCAGCCGTTCGAAAAGACTTCTACCATACCCAACTGCATCACAAACCTAATATAAAAAAGATAAGACATTATGTGTGAGTTCAGAGGATAATGGGAGGGCAAACTCTATTTGAATGTTGATATCAAAATCGACAGTCAATTGAACTTACCTGGCTACTAACTATAGCTGGTAATTGGCGCTCATCACCAATGAGAATAGCATGCTTAATACCGGGAAGTTGTAAGGGTACTATTGATTCACATTCCTTCAGCTGTGCAGCTTCATCAATAACTAGCAAGTTCACTGGGTCCATTTTCATCGAGCTCAATTGGAATGAACTGGAAGCAGTGCAAAGAATCAGCGAAGCCCTCTGGAAACAAAACTTTCTCAAAGATTTTTTATTCGCTGTACTTGGAAGTTGAAGTTGATCCAGAGACGCCTGAAGAGTTCTTAGAATTGAGAGGCACTGGCTTCTCAAATATAAAAAGGTTGCTTCCACAGAAGAATTTGGAAAATCCATAAATACTTCTGGACTTGAAAATAGAATCTCCATTTGCACAGAGGTTACATCGTCCTGGGATAAAAGCATCCCAAATGAATCAGTCAAGTTCAGAAGGATCTCTATATTCTGAAAATTATGCTCCAGAATAAATCGTTTGGGAATATGTGTTATCAAAGTTTGAAGACATCCACGGAGCGCTGAAGCAGTAGATTTGAATTTTTCCCTTATGAATCCAAGGAATGAAGCGACCTCAACCTCATTATCACCTGTCTTCTTGTCCCTTCTGCTCATGTTTACATTAGACTCCAAAAACATGTGATACTCAGAACTGCCACTTTCAAGAAGTTTTATCAGAGAAGTTATATGATATTTCCAACCAGATTGTCCCAAACACTCTACAAGCCTGTCAACACGATAATCTGAATATATTTCTTCAAGTTCAGAACCAACTTTCAGCCGATCCTTATTCCCAAATAAGAGCATGTCTCCCAAAGAGCATAACACAACTCCTGCTCTGGATGATTCTCTCAACAACTTTACAACTCGAGAGGCCAATTCTGTAATAGCAACATTTGTTGGTGCACAGGCAAGAATCCTTTGCTTCATTTCCAAAATTGCCCACAGCAAGAAACTGATAGTTTTAGTTTTTCCTGTACCAGGTGGACCCCATATAAGCTCCACCGAAGGCCTATGGTCACAAAGTGTCTTGCAGACAGAACATAGCACCGCTGCTTTTTGAGAATCATTCAACACAGAAGATAAGCTTGTCCCAAATTTTTCAGCACAGACAGCATAATTATACAAAGAGCATTTGTTACAGATTTCTTCACCCTGAGATCCAAAAACGATCAAATTAATTGCTATTCATTGAAATAGTTTCACTTTTCCCCAAAATTATATTTAAAGAAAATTGGGACATGAAAAACCCATGTAAAAAGCACAATAAATGTAAAAAGTTCGCATAAAAATTGGCAATATTTCAATAGCTTTCTCTTCTTTTCTTTTTCGAATTATTGATGGGAAGAGAAATTTAGGTTTCTCTTCTTTTCTAATTGAAAGGTATAATGCTCTGAAGAACGCAGACCGATAACAGAATCTAGCGAGGTGAACAACTTCACTCAGGAAAAGTTCTTACCATTGATTTTTTGCTAAGTACATGCTTGATAATCTTCACATCTCCAGAAAAGTGTAATGAGTTCCATATTCTCAAGTTGGTTGTGACATTCATCAGAAAAATGATAAAGAAATCTTTCTGCGTACCATGTTCACCACTGATGTTTTTGGATACATTTAGTTTCAGATGAGTAGAGCATCCATTGCCAGTGACTTGTTTAACCCAAGCAAAAGCCCAGGTCCTTGTTGAGCATTGTAAATTCATAACAGTTTCCGGCTTATCATCCAGTATAAGAAAGATATCCCCAGGCAATGTTCTGTAAGGCTCCTTCCCACTACTGTTTGTTGTATTTCTCCAAGACTCAACATTTACATTTAATAACAATTTACCACTAGATTTTGGCTCCTCAACAGAGACCAGTTGAGCAAAAGGTGCTCTACGAATAGCCTTCAAACTTAAAGACAGTTCTGCTCTTGTTTCTTCTAACAAAGGAAATAGATAAGACCCAAGGTATTGATGCACTGATTCAAAAGATTCTGGAATCTTCTGCACCTGAAATTTTGAACTCAAGGATAAGAGTAAACACCTACCAAGATTGGTTATTTGACTTATTTCAACAGATGAAACCAAATATTTTACAGGAATGAAAAAGCTTCTTCAATTTGCAATAACAAGTTATAGATCATGCAACAGCGTATGAAGCTTACACAAAAAATGAAGTTAAGAAAATTTAGCACTCGGGCCAGCTTGTGAATACTTCCATTGATCTCATAAAACTAGTATTTAAATCTTTAACATTTGAAGTCAAGAAACTCGTACAATATTAATATTTTAGTTACGAAACCATAAACTTAATTTTATGGCCTCACACACACTGAATTTATGGCCTTAAACATTGATCATAATCTCTTTTATTTATTTATTTATTTCCATCATCCAAATTTTTACAATGTCAAAAAGAAACTTGTACTCAATTGCATATGAAACAGTGTAAGAAGCAAGTCTTTGATTTAGGGTAAATAAAAAACAATCATTCATGAAAATTGGGAATGAGATAGAGAAATGAAAGGTTCTCTATTTGTGTATTCCAAATACCACGAGATAGTTAATCTTTTAATGTATTTATTAGGGAAAAAATAGTAAAAGAAGATGCAAAATTTTATGATAAAATATTAAAACTAGTTTACATTTTCAGTTGGTCCAGCATTATCTTTTAAGTGAAAGCATAATAAATTTTACCATTAAAAAAATAATAAGAACAATATAAAGACAGCAGAAAAAAACAGAGTCTTATGACATATCAGGGAGAAAGAACTCAGAAAATAAAAGATGATCAGAGTTCCGAACACCAAAAGATAAAAAGAAAACAGAACCTTGTCTTTGTAGAAATCATCATACAGTATATCTTCCAAAGTCCAAGAAAACAAATGATCAATGAGGCCATTGAAACATATTTTCTTAGCTTTAAACTTCTTTGAAGAGCCTCCTGCTTCCATTTTCAATCAAAATTACCAATCACAAACTCCCTCTGCATCAAGATTCCTCAAAAACTCTTCAGCAAATTGAAACACAAGCAATGAAACTGGGAATATCAACCTCAACCAACATTCACATCCCCCTAATGCTCACTTAAAATTCTGCTACCTAATCATAAGAAATGGGAACATTTCAGGACCAAATAAGAGCAAACCCATCGATGAAGAAAACAAAGTAGACTCAAAAATTGACTTGGAAAAGCCATAATATGCTTAAAAAATGACTTCCATTGTACCGAATGGGCCCACTTACACTTTCTTTTTCCTCCTTTTCCGTACACCCCATTTCATTGATCTTCGTTTGCGATGCTTAAACCTTTTCAAATTGAAAGAAGACGTCATTTTCCGAGGCCTCACTTTGCAGCCTCGTTAAGGAACCGAAGAGAGGCTAGAGCTCTTGTTTCACACTGACACTGTACACAAAAGGGGAGGAAATATTCATACACACACACACAATCGATAATCGTACGCATGTCAGTCGATTTCACTTTTTCATTGCCCAATTGAATTAATTCACCGCTTGATTCTTCGAATTATATGTCACCGAAAAAGACATTTTACCTGTTAGCTCTTCCAATTCCAAAATTTCGTTGCTGCTTTTCGAGGGATTGATTCTATTTCAAGTGGTGATTTTGGGGATTCCTTGGAAACCAACGCATTGTAAAGCCACTAAACGACACAAATTCATCTCTGCCCAAAAGTAAAACATCCATTTGGAGAATTGCGAATTCCAACTTTTTGCTGCTCGGAGCACAAGAATAAAGACCCATAATAGTCAATAAAATATATTTTTATTCAATTACTTTCCTTCAAAATTCCTTCAAACTTATGTTCTGTTTCCCATAAATTTAGTAAGAAATTATTTTAAATTTTAGAATTTTAAAAGATGGAATGATTTCAAGTTTTTATTTGCATTTATAATCAAATTTATTTGAAATTATGGAATTTGAAATTTTTTATTGATACTTACGCCCTTTTTTGTATGAGATTATTTTAATTAACAACTAAATATTTTAATATCAAATAACCTTATCAAATACATATATCATAAAACATACTAATAATCAAAACAAGTCAACTCATTAAAATTTACAAATATTGATTGTTCAAAATAAAAATTAAAAAAATTACAAATGTCTTAATTTAAATGAAAAAAAATGAATTCAATCAAATCTAAACAAAATTCATCAAAATAAATTTAATATGTTTTGTCCAGCAATGAGAAAAAAAAAATAAAAAAAAAAACTTTTTTTTGGTTGATTTCTTCTCCAATAATTCAATGTATGAGACACAAAACTAAAGAAAAATCAAGACAAAAATACATATTTTTCTTATCAAATCAATAAATTAAACAAAAGTTTAAGAAGATGAATAAATTTAATAGGTTTTGTCCAGCAATGAGAAAAAAAATCAAAAAAAAACTTTTTTTGGTTAATTTCTTCTTCAATTCAATGTATGAGACACAAAACTAAAGAAAAATCAGGACAAAAATACATATTTTTCTTATCAAATCAATAAATTAAACAAAAGTTTAAGAAGATGAATAAAGTTAAAAAAACACACTTCTACTTTGCTTATCTATAAAAAAAACTTGTTGAACATGAAAAAGTTGCATGGAAAAAATTGAAATTATTATTATCAATTTAAAAAGAAAAAAGAAAAATACAATGAAAAACAAAAAAAAAAAAACTAACCTTGAGTTTGCTTTTGACATTAGTTTAAATAGAGAAAAAATACCGATAGTATGAAGTTGAATAGAGAATAACTATCTGGAGAAACTATCTGGGGTAAAATTGGAAACATAGTTATTTAAAACTCAAAATCCTACCTATTTGGAACGGAATTTCTTTTTATAAAAAAAAAAAAAAAACAAGATTTTCCTCACTTTCTTGTGGCTTCGAAATGCATGAAATGATTTCAAATCTGTTCATCCCAAATCCAAAGGTTCCAAGGGTTAAAATATTTTTGTTCTAAACAAAATAAATTATTATGAATATTTATCTCTCGAACTTTCAGGTAGTATAAGTTTCGACTTTCCCTTAGTTGAATAAATACTTTGGATTTTTTTTTCTAATCCAACAACAATTTAAAAATTCAAATCTTTGATCTCTTAGTTGAGAATCTTTTTCAATTGTTTCTATACTCACTTCAACCAATTTTATTCCTATGATTTCACTAAAGTAATAATTTAGTTTGTAAGCTTTAGTTTGCTAACTATTTAGTCTCTCACTTTCAAATTGACAAGTCCTTAAACTTTAGGGGAATTGTAATGGGTGGCAAAAAAAATATTAGTATATTTATAAATCTAACCATAATTTTTTAGATTTGTAAATATAGCAAAACTTTTAAGAATTTGATTTTTCATTTTTTTTATTATTCCAATCTTACCCCCATTGGTGTATCGGTACTATATATGATATACTCTACATTTGGTATATCGGTAGTATATTTGATATATTTTACATTTAATAGATCTGTAGTATATCTAATATACTTTGTGTTTATATATCAGTCAACTCACCTAAAACAAAATACATTAGTAGTACATTATTGATATACTATTGATACACTTCTTTTTAGTAATATCAGTTAAATGATATACGTTATATATATTTGTAGTATACCAAAGATATTTTGCATCTTGGTGTACTACTGATATACTCCATTTTATATATGTTCATTTTACTGATATACCTAACATGGAGTACATCAGTAGTATATCAATAAAATGAACACTATCAAATGCGAGTTATTAACATTGAGTAATACCACTATTTTTATCATTATTATATTCTTGATATATCAAACATACATGGTATATCAACATAAATCACTAGCAAGTATAAATCACTATTTGTGATATATTGTTGCTATACTGAATATTACCATTTCCATTTCATTTAGATACCTGAATAAAACATATCAGTAGTATATTACTGATATACTTGCTTTAGATAATCTAATATACCGATTATGATTCATTGTTGTTTTCTTGATATAGTAAGTATTTCTTATTTTTTATATACATAAATAAAGTATATCAGTAGTATATCATATTGATATATTCAATAGGTATATTGTTGGTATACCAGATCTATCGTTGGTATATCAACACGCATGAGGGCATTTTTTACTCTATGTTGCATGTGGTTGGGTTGGACCACTTGCATTGAGTATATTGATAATCCTCATTTAAGTGGATTATCTATCTCTATGCTTAGTTATTTTTTATCGAATTTATTCAATTCTTCATGATATGGCAAGCTAAAATTATCATTTGGAGTAAAATTTCTAAAGCTTGCTAAAATATGAGAAAAATAAGAAATGAGGAAAAAATGAGTGAAACAAACTAATTTGATGTGATTTTTGTAGGAAAATAAGGACAGAAAAAAATGTCAGAGAAATTGTAGTTGCATTTTCACCATCAAAGTTGAACAAGCCAAAAAAATGCAATACAAAATGCTGGACACAATGTTAGCAAAGTTCCAGATGAAGAAACCACCTCAATTCTCGAGATTGCAAGATGTTTGGAGATTTTCACTCACTTTTGGAAAGAATATGACCCAAAATTATACCCAATCAATCACCCACGATTTAAGGAAGGATTCTTGGAGAAAAACCCTACTTGCATCATCTATAAAAAGCTACAACAAGGTTTGAAGAGAGACGAAGAGGAGACCAAAAAGCTCGGATTCTCTCCATTTTCCTTCCAGTTTTTTCTGTTGTTTTTTTTATTCTTTCTCTTCCCCTTATTTCGGTCTAATATTCAACACGGTTTCCTTGCTTTTTCTTAATTAAAGAGGAAGAAACCGAGAGCCTTTACATGCAATAGTATTTTTCTTCTTTTCGGTTTATATCTATTTTTCCTTTATTTTCATTTTCTATTTTTCTTTTGTATTTCGGCAACTTAAATCATGTTTTCTTTAGTTTTAATCACGAGTTAATTCCCTCTTTAGAGGTTCAAGTGTGAATGTTGTAGAAGAGAGATGTCTAGCTTAAAGTAGCAAGTAATTGTGTTGGCAACCGAATCGAAGTTTGTTTTTAGTGAATTAATTTGGGCAGCCTTAGCTAACCGCAAGGTCATGTTTGAAGGGAATGAGAATCCCAGCGCAGCGGAAGACGATCGAATCGTCGTGGTATTGTTGTGCATTTCAATTTCGTTAAAACTTAAACTATCATATAGTATAGGCTAAACATGCATACTAAGAAAGAAAAACCAGCAAGTTATAGTTACTTACTTGTTGAAGATGGTCTTCAAGCTTTCCTTCCATAGATCACGAACTTTTCGTGTACTCGTTCTCAATGATCTCGATCTTCTCACACGAACAACGATCTAGACACCACCACTTAGTTTCTCGATTGTTCTTCCTTAGGTAGAATGAGGATTATGGGATCCTTTGTGTTTTGGTGAAGGGAGGAGAAGTTTGAGAGAATTCTTTGAGAGAATTCTTTGAGAGAGAATAGGATTGCCTCTTTTGGTGAGATTTCCAAAAATGAGCAAATGATCACTTTCCTCTTCTTGCAAAGGGGTTTAAATAATGGTGATAGGTGGAGTTGAAATCTCCACCTATTTACCATTTTACCACAACCATAGGTTATGCAAATCATATTTGCATAACCACATATTATAAGATATCTCATATCTCATTTTACAAATCACATTTGTATAATTGTGGATTTTTAAATTGAATCACATTCAATTTAATTTCTCTCAATCTAATTTCTCCAAGTTATCCCTAATTCAACAATTAGGTTAACCTATAGTTTATTATGAATCTCATTTACATTAAACTATATAATATATCATTCATATCTCATAAAAATGACATAATTACCCTTCAGTGAACTTGAACACTTCAAATTCACACCAGAAAATGTAAACCTTCTATTAATCCAGTTTGAGCCAATCGAGTGACCTATGTACCTATAGTGAGAGCTCCAATGATCCGAAATTAACCTATCAAACTCTTTGACCCGGTTAATCAACATTCATTAGCTACGGTAACACTCCACTAAACCCCGTAGTTGCACTCCCATCAGTGTAAGACAAGATGTGTCCACTAATATAACCAATGCCCATGAGTCGACCCTTCACAGGTTGTTCGTAGACACTGATAGGTCAAATTATTGTTTTACCCCTGTGTCTATTTATTGCTCCTTAAGTCCCCAATGCTTCTCTAATGAAAAATAACGTTGTAATAGTCCAACCATACACAACAACCCTCTCGTGCCAGTGAGAGGGTGGGTGTCTGTTGTCCAAGCCCTAGAGACAACACTTAAGGGAACAACCCCTCTAGTTTCCCTAAAGGCGGGAACGAGTGAATTCCATTTCGCGTAGTTGAGTTTTCAGCTCCCTACTTGGTCCTGTCCCTGAGAAGATAGGCATATTGGGCAAGTAACTGTGACCACCCTCACCCGTACTAGTTAAAGGACAGACCCCCGCAGACAGGAGTCTGTAACACGCTTAGGATTCAGGTCGAGTCACTAATTGCCATCTACGAAGTTATTAGTCTATACTGTTAACGGTGTTACATCAGTAGGTCTAATAATTCACAGTCCGATCTTGTACAATCTCATGGTACAAGATGTCCCCACTCGCATGTCAACCACATGAACGAGTCAGATCACCTCGTTTGTATCTTAATACAAAGCGGGTCGCATCCACAGCGTATCCAGGATTAGATCTCCAACCCCATCCATATACTATAGACTATTCGGGTCATTAACTCGAACGTGATCCTCCCTGTGTGTCCATTACACACCGTTCAAGTTCTAGTTCTCTCATATATTCAATGACCCTGGAGCTTAGTTTATTGGACAAAGTTTGTAAAATTCGCGGACACAAAATGATGAAATAGATAACTTTTATTAATTTCAAATGTTAAATTTACAAACTAAACGAGATTAGGACATCCATCCCAACAAACTCCCACTTGGACTAAGCTAGTGGAGCAAATACATTTCTGAAATGTACATAAATTACAATGAACTAATACAATAAACTAGGGCATTGAATACCCATTTACTTATCTCCCACTTGCCCTAGTCAGGAAGCACTCGAAGACCTACACTCTCTAGGTGACCCTCAAACACCTTAGTCATGAGGGGCTTTGTAAATGGATCAGCAACATTGTGCTCTGATGCTATTTTCGTGACTGTCACGTCGCCGCAGTGCACAATCTCACGTAACAGGTGATACTTCCGTTCAATGTGTTTGACTCTCTTATGGCTCCGAGGCTCTCTGGAGTTGGCTACAACACCACTGTTTGTCACAATACAGTGTGATCGATAAGTTCATATTTGGAACAACTTCCAAATCCATCATGAACTTCCTAAGCCAAACAGCTTCATTTGTAGGTTCACAAGCCGCAACGTACTCCGCTTCCATAGTGGAATCACTTCAATTCCTATTTTCTTCTCTCATGTTCTGAGGCTAGCTCGATGTGAAGCTACAAGGAACCTGGATGACCGAAAAATTCCTCTTGTAAGAAGACATGAAGCGACACAGTTCTTGGACAACCAAATTTTCCTCCTACGAGGAGACGAGAAGTCCAAATAATCCCCATAGGGATTAACGACAATCCCGCTTAAACTTGAGGATAACCTCAACTATGTATAATCACTGGAGCACGACACATGTCGTGAATCCGGATGAGAGCATAAACCCTAAGAGAAGCAATCTTGGGATGATCCAAGAAGTACCTTGCAACCCTAAACTCCCACCCGAAGGATAGTCTGAGGCGCAGAATAAGCGCATTGGAATGAAAATCCAAGGGGAAAGGGAACATCCGAAATGCTGAATGAGCATGACGGTTGGCCTGGAATTCCATTAGAAAACGAATAAATTGACCTCCTAGTAGACTGAATATCCTCATAAGGATGGACAACAGAAACTGGGGAGAATTCGAGGTAACCCTCTGTTGGGATTTTTGTCCTAATCTCGTGTTTGTAAATTACTGTTTGAAATTAATAAGAGTTATTTATTTCATTACTTTGTGTCTCGCAATATTTACAAACTTTTCCAATAAACTAAGTTCCAGGGTCATTGAATTTGTGAGAGAACTAGAACTTGAACGGTGTGTAGTGGACACATAGGGAGGATCACGTTCGAGTTAATGACCCGAACGATCTACACGAGATATGAATAGGGTTGGAGACCTAATCCTCGACCTGCTTGTGGATGCAACCCGCTTTGTATTAGATACAAACGAGGTGATCGACTCGTTCATGTGGTTGACATACGAGTGGGGGCATCTGTGCAATGAGATTGTACAAGAGACTGCATCGTGAATTATTAGACCCATCGATGTAACACCGCTGTTTGTGATGGACTAATAACTTCGTGAGATGACCATTAGTGACTCGACACGAATCCACGCGCGTGTTACGGACTCACATCTGCATGGGTCCGTCCTTTGACTAGTACGGGTGAGGGTGGTCACGATTACTCGCCCAATATGCCTATCTTCTGAGGGACAAGATCAAGTAGGGAGCTGGGAACTTAACTACGCGAGATGGAATTCACTCATTCCCGCCTTTAGGGAAACTAGAGGGGTTGTTCCCTTAAGTGTTGTCTCTAGGGCTTGGACAACGGGCGCCACCTTCTCACTAGCCCGAGAAGGGTGTTGTGTATGGTTGGACCATCACAATATGTTGTTCATTAGAGGAGCAGTGGGGACTTAAGGAACAAGAGGTAGACATAGGGGTAAAACGATAATTTGACCCAACTGTGTCTACGAACAACCTGTGAAGGGTCGACTCATGGGTATTGGTTATATCAGTGGACACGTAATATTCTGCACTGACGGGAGTGCAACTACGGGCTATAGTGGAGTGCAACTACGGGCACTACCGTAGCTAATTGTTGCGTGATATTTATGATATTGCAATACCGCAAGTGTACGAGTCAAGTTTTAGTATAGTGATTAAGAGTTCCAAGTATCGTCATCGGGAATGGGTTTCTAGATTAATTAATTACCAAGATATTTATTCTCAATTTTATCTAAAGTAACAAAACTTTGATGGATAGTGAAAACAAAGATAGAAAATAAATGTACAATTGGAGACACGAATATGATAGAATTAAAGGAAGATGATTTCACAAGATAATTCTTTATTTAACACATGCAATGAACTAATATTATGAATTTATAAACAAGAAGTGAAAATACTCAAGAGAATCTCTCGATCCGTAGTGAGCCTCACACATACGATAAATTCTAAAGTTTCCTTATGAATTTTAATAGCATACACGACATTAAGCAACTTCTTTATGTGTGGAACTTAGACTTCTAGGTCACTCTCGTGCCAGACTTCTAAGAGTTTTGACAATTTTGCTATAATCTAAGCTTTTTCTCTCGAGTCCACTTAGCCAACAAGATTTATGAAATTGAGAATGAATTGCCAAAAATAAATAACATAACAAATTTCAATACATAATCAAATAAATCTACTTGTGGGCGAGAGTTAGTGCCGCACAATCGCTCTGAGCATTCCAAAGAAGTGTGATTGTGTCAGTTGGTGTCAGAGTTATTTAACTCTAGAAAACAAATATTTTTAATAATAGGAAAACAAATTAATTTATAGTACCCCTTGCCTTGCAAGTTTGAGTCATTTAAAATTATAAATTTTATCAATTAAAACTTTTTTTTTTAGTTCCACAACATTTTAGAGATGTGGGATCGAATCTCTAATCTCTTGGTCGAGAATACATGTCAATTATCATTAAGCTATGTCCAATTTGGCTTATTAATTAAAACTCAAAGTGAGTATCGGTCAGTCAGTTAGAGTCAATTTTGAAAAAAAAAAATCGATCTCAAACTGACCATATTGGTTTCCAAAAGCAGAAAATCAAGTTTATATTTCTGTGAGGCTTAAATCGATCGATCGAAATGATCGGTGATTGGATTCAACCGATCGATCGATTTTTCATTTAGATAATTTATTTTTTTACTTATAATAATAATAATAATAATAATAATAATAATAATAATAATAATAATAATAATAATATTTTATTACTGTTGGAATAGAAATTTTGACAAATCTGAAATTGCCACGCCATCCCCCAAGATTGATGGCGAAATCATATTTAATAAGGGATTATTTAAATTCAAGAATCACTAAATTAAATTATGGCAAAATTCAGGTACACATTTGGGCTCTACCCAAATTAAAGACCTAAATTAGTCAAGTCTAGCCCAAAGTCCAAGCCCAGTCCAGAGGAGGAGGACCAAATCAACCTAGCCCAGTCTAAAATACCGGTCTAAAGTCAAACAAGCTCAGCCCAGATGACTGACCCAAAGTCAAACAGACTCAGCCCAGATGAGTGATCCAAAGTCAAACAAGCTCAACCCAAAAGATTGGCCCAACATCAACTTGGCCCAGTCCAGCAGGCCCAAACCCATCAGAAGGCCCAGAGGAACTCTATAAATAGAGACCTCCCTCCTTCATCTTAAGGGTTCAGAACTGAAGAAGCTTAGAGAAAATTCAGAAACAAAGTTGTGAAGTCTCTAGAAGCTCTTGAAGATCAAACACTGCCTGAACGGAGAACACTTCACGGAGATCCTCAAGAACACGTCAGGAATCCATTGAAGTTTCCAACACTGAGAACAAGTTGTTTCAGCCCTCGATCACAACATACAAGTAGGAGAGAGAATCAAAGGATCAAACATTAGAGATTGTACTCACAACACCAAAAATCAATACAAATTTGAAATTCATTTACACGTGTCTCATTTCCATTCGTTGGTTGAAGTCTCGTGTGAACAGATTGGCACGCCCAGTGGAACCACTCTACCTCTCATCTCTTTTTCCTCCGAATCAAAACAAATCAATGCAGTCAAAGAAAGTTACATCAACTGTTGCTGCTGCAAGAAACATCTACATGGACCAGTAACTCGTAATTGTTCCAAAGGGGTCGAGACAAGCGATGATCGAACTCCTGATGCAGTGGCAAGCCACCTCATCAAATTACTGAATGAAGCTTCCAAAGCTAAGGTTGTCATCAAAGACGACCCCTTGTTTGACCAATCAGCTCCTACTCCAAATCCACTGAAGGAGACGCTAAATTAAGATATAATGTCAGTCATGATGGCTGATGTAGACCCTGATGAAAGTATGGCGGAAGTAGAGAAAAAGATCAATCTCCTGATGAAGGAGATGGAAAACAAAGATCTTGAAATCGCCTACCTCAAAAGTCAAATTCAAAGTAGGGATACAACTGAATCCAACCACACCCCTGCAGCAAGAAATAGTGACAAAGGAAAAAACTGTTTTACATGAGGAACAACCATCACAACCTGCTTCGGTTGCTTCTTTATCCGTCCAACAGCTGTAGGACATGCTTATGAACTCTATCAGAACTCAGTAGGTGGACCCAGTCAAAATCCTCTCATGTACTCCAAACCATACACTAAGAGGATTGATAACCTGAGGATGCCCACAGGGTACGAACCTCCAAAATTTCAACAGTTCGACGGAAAGGGCAACCCAAAGCAACACATTGCACATTTCGTTGAAACCTGCGAAAATGCAGGGATGCGTGGGTGACCTCCTGGTGAAGCAATTCGTGCGTACCTTGAAAGGAAATGCTTTTGACTGGTACACCGACTTAGAGCCAGAAACAATCGATAGTTGGGAGGAGTTTGAGAAAGAATTCTTAAATCGCTTCTACAGCACGAGGCGAACGGTCAGTATGATGGAACTCACCAATACCAAACAACGCAAAGGAGAGCCTGTCGTTGATTACATCAACTGCTGGAGGGCTCTAAGCCTCGACTGCAAAGACCGACTCACAAAAATATCAACCGTTGAGATGTGCACCCAAGGTATGCATTGGGGACTACTTACATTTTACAGGGAATCAAACCTCGCTCTTTCGAGGAGCTGGCGACTCGCGCTCATGACATGGAGCTGAGCATCGCTGCTAGAGGAAATAAAGTCCTCTTACTCCCAGAAGCAAAAAAGGAGAAGAAAGAATTTAAAGGCGCTGAGAAGACTACGAAAAGCGCCACCAAAGAATCAATGGTCACCAACACAATCCCTCTGAAGTTTTCCTCAAAAGGAAAGGAAGTTAACCCAATAGGGCAGCAAGAAGCGGGTGAAAGACGTCGCCCAACTCTGAAAGAAAGGCAAGAGAAAACATATCCATTTCCAGACTCCGATGTCCCAGATATGTTGGAGCAGCTACTGGAAAAACGTCTTATTGAGCTCCCAGAATGTAAACGACCAGGAAAGCTCAGAAAGGTAAATAATCGTAATTATTGTAAGTACCACCGAGTTATTATCCATCTGGTGGAGAAATTCTTTGTCCTGAAAGAGCTAATTTTAGGATTGGCTCGTGAGAAGAAAATTGAGTTAGACCTCGATGAGGTAGCTCAAACAAACCATGCAACAATAGTGACGAATCCAAGCGTTCACTCGCCTGCAGTTCCTTTCTGCGAGAATGCAAAATGTTTGATCCAGTTTGGGTCTCTTGAACCCATTGTGATTCAGTTCCAGAGGATTGTATCAAGGAAGGACGTTCAGGAGATAAACTGCCAAAAACAAAGCATTCAAGAGAAGAATGAACAAATTGAAAATGACGATGGCGAATGGACTATCGTAACTCGACGCAAGAAGCGACGACAAAACTATGCTCAGAAGGAAGCACACATTTTTCAGGAGTGAAAGAGAAGAAGTAAACTCCCGAAAAGAAAAAGTAGAAAGATCACTAGAAAGTCGAAGGTGATTGTGCAAGAAAATGAAGAGTTCATCCGACCTTGACGGATTGTCACTTTGGCAGAATTCTTCCCAAGAAACTTCCAAGAAATCACCCAACGAGAAGCGGTCGAGTTTGTTGCGTGTCATGTCATCAACATTAATGAAGACCCGATAGTTCCGTCAAGAGGAGCAGCTGAGCTAGAAACCTCATCTACCTTCAGTGTAGAAGACTTGTTGTCACTTCCCCAAGCGGCCAAAGGCGTTCTCACAGAATCCTTGATCAACTCCAATGATGCAAGTGCGTCAACCTCTGTAGCACGCTCATGTGTTACGTATTGCTTGTCAATAGGTTTTATCGACGAAGATTTATTGCTACGGTCAAAACCTCAAAACAGGCCATTGTTCGTCTCAGGATACATCCAAGAGCAGAAGATTGGTCGCATTCTCATCGATGATGGATCAACCGTCAACATAATGCCCAAGTCAACTATGAAATAGTTAGGCATCTCGATGGAGGAGTTGATGAATAGCAAATTGGTAATCCAAGGCTTCAACCAAGGAGGCCTACGAGCAATTGACATGGTTCACTTAGAGCTCGTCATTGGTGACCTAAAAGCCAAAACATTGTTTCATGTCATCGACTCCAAAACCACCTACAAGTTATTGTTAGGTCGCCCCTGGATCCATGGAAACGGGGTGATAACTTTCACGTTGAATCAGTGCTTTAAATTCTACCATGATGGCGTCAAGAAAGTGGAGGCTGATACAAATCCATTTTCAGAGGTTGAATCCTATTTTGCTGATGCGAAGTTCTATTTGAAGGGCAACAACATAGGGGAAGTTGTGCCGGTGGGAGTCCCTATGATTGAAGCCAACACAAGGAGCGAACCAGAACCTTGCTATTTGGAGAATAAGAAAGTGGCCAAAGAGGCAAATGTGACTAGCCCCGGGAAAGATCAGACTTCAAGAAATCTGGCAGGGGGCAAAGTTTCAAAAGATAGGGGTGCCACAAGTCTTCCTATTTTGCGTTACATTCCCCTATCTCAACGCAAGAAGGACGAGTCACCTTTCACGGAATGTTCAAAAAATATAAAAGTTGGTGATGTAGAGATCCTGAAACAAAACTTCGTTATGCCTCTCACAAAGATAACAAAATAAGAAGCTAGGAAACCTGATGAAAAACAATGTTACCTGAGAGACGAACGGAAGACGGATTTGACCCAAAGGCATACAAGCTTCTAGAAAAAGCAGGGTATGACTTTTCAAGGCACACCAAGTTTGAAAAGTTGAAGATTGTTGACGAAAGGCCCGAATTATCGTCAATGCAAAAGAAGCTGTTATAGGATGGTTACGCCCTACCTACATCAAGAAAGGGACTCGGATATAAGTCGTTTGAGCCAATTCGCATAACCAGAAGGGGAAAAACAAAGGTGGTCGACGTGAATCACATAACGGTGAATGAAATTGATGATACAAAAATGAGAAATACACAAGTCAAAGGATTTCAGCTCTCAGACGCCTTGGATCATCAACTGCACGTGTTCTGATCTCACATAGATTAGGTGAGACTACAACAAGTGAGGAAGAGCCACTGTCTAATGCTAACTCTACCCGATGTTTAGCTTTTCAGAGATTGAATAGGTTTACTACAGGAGAAGACAACATCTTAGCGAATCAAACTCCTGATGTTATTCGACCTTAAATATTCCAGAGGCTAAATATGCATGTAAGCAAAGATAATGGTGTCGAATCGGGCCCAACCATGGTAAGGTCATCAGCCTTTCAAAGGTTAAGCGAGCCCAAGAAAGAACCGAAGAAATTACTTTCAACTTCGTTTGCGATACGACCATCAACTTCTCAAAGGTTGAGTGTGACCATGTCAAGAAATGAAGGGTCTGCCGCATCCTTTTGTGATCGAATTCAACTTGAAAGATCGGTGAAGATTTCAAAAGATGTGTAATATAGCAAGAAGGGAATTGATGAAGACATCCGCAACGTTGTTTCTTCTCGAATGAAAAGGAAGACTTTTGTCACGACCAATATGAGAAGGTTCCTCGAGGGTAAAAGCGACGTGATGTGGTCATTACCAACCCCACAAAAGAAGACTTAGAGCAAGATGAAGGTGAGGCGTCTTGCCACCACATCACGTTTGAAGAGGAAGCGAAGGCCGAAATGTCTGAAGTAAATGTGGACGAAGCCCCACCATCACTTGAAGATGGTAGCCAGTCAACAGTAGATGAACTCAAAGAAGTAAATCTTGGGACGAAGGAAGAACCACGCCCCACCTTTATAAGTTCATCACTTACTCATGAAGAGAAAAGTGATTATATGAATCTCCTCACTGAGTATAAAGATATTTTTGCTTGGTCATACAAGGAGATGCCAGGATTAGATCCAAAAGTAGCGGTACATCGCCTTGCAACCAAACAGAGGTATAAGTCAATCAAATAGGCTCAAAGGAAATTTCGGTTTGAACTCATTCCCCAGATTGAAGTAGAAGTTAGTAAACTGATTGAGGCAGGCTTCATTCGCGAGGTTAAGTATCCAACATGGATAGCAAACATTGTCCCTATTAGAAAGAAGAATGGTCAACTTCGTATTTGTGTCGACTTCCGTGATTTGAACGACGCATGTCTGAAGGATGATTTCCCACTTCCTATTACGGAGATCATGGTGGATGCCACCATGGGCCATGAAGCTCTATCATTCATGGATGGATCATCAGGATACAATCAAATCTGAATGGCTCTTGAAGATGAAGAGAAGACGACCTTTAGAACTCCAAAAGGGATATATTGCTACAAGGTGATGCCATTCGGATTAAAGAATGCAGGTGCCACTTATCAACGTGCAATGCAGACAATATTTGACAACATGTTGCATAAGCATGTTGAGTGCTATGTAGATGACCTCGTGGTCAAGTCAAGAGAACGCCAAGATCACCTTAGAAACCTCAAAGTTGTCTTTAATCGCCTCAGAAAATACTAGTTGAAAATGAACCCTCACAAATGTGCATTTGGCGTGACATCGGGGAAGTTCCTTGGCTTCATTGTAAGGTATCGAGGAATTGAGATAGATCAATCAAAAATTGATGCCATTCAGAAAATTCCAAACCCCAGAAACTTGCATGAGTTGAGAAGTCTTCAAGGTCGTTTGGTCTATATCAGGAGGTTTATTGCGAATTTAGCTGGCAGATGCCAACCTTTTCAGAAACTTATGAAGAAAAATGCAGAGTTCGAGTGGGGTGAAGCATGTCAGAATGCTTTTGATAACATCAAACTGAAGGGAATGAGAATCTCCGCGCAGCGGAAGACGATCGAATCGTCATGGTATCATCATGCTACATGCTTATTAAAAATGATCTAACTATTAGATCTAGGCTAAACATGCTGAAATTTTTACATCAAGAAGAAAAAACTTACTTGTTGTAGACCAAATCAGCAAACTCTCCTTGTTGGTCACGAACTCTTCGTGCTTCTCGATCTCTACGAACTCTTCCACGATCAGATCCCAAATACTACCAAATGATCTTCTTGGTTATTCTCTTTTGGAGAAGGGAAGTTGGTGGGAACTTTTGTGTTTTGGAAGATGAGAGAATTGAGAGAGAAGAGAGAATTTCCCTTTTGGATTCTTAGGGCAAAATCCAAAAATGAGAACTTAGCTTACCAAACTCATCTTACAAAGGGTTTATATAGTGGAATGATGAAGTTCACAACTTCACATTATTACCACTTTACCCCAACCATATGTTATGTAAATCTCATTCACATAATTATATAATATAAGATATCTCATATCTTATGTTGCAAATCTCATTTGCAATAATTGTGGATTTAATTAAATTGAATCACATTCAATTTATTTTCTCTCTATCAATTTCTCCAATTAGCCTTTAATTCAACAATTAGGCTAAGATATAGTTTATTATGAATCTCATTCATATTAAACAATATATTATATCATCTCATGATATAAATATTCTTAAAGTGAAATTGAACATTTCAATTTCATACCAAAACATTAACCCTTCTTTTATCCCAGATTGAGCCAACCAAGGGACCTAATGGACCTACAGTGACGGGCTCCAATGATTTGAGGTTAACCAGTCAAACTCTTTGACCTTGGTCAACCGTGTGTTCATTGGCTACGTGAACACTCCACTAAACTGTGTTTGTACTCCCATCGATGTGTAGAATATTACGTGTCCACCGATATAACCAATGCTCATGAGTCGACCCCTTCACAAGGTCTTCGTGAGACACGATCGGGTCAAATTCATCATTTTACCCCCGTGTCTACATCTTGTTCCTTAAGTCCCCACCGCTCCTCTAATGAACAACATATTGTGATGGTCCAACCATACACAACACCCTTCTCGGGCGGTGAGAAGGTGGGCGCCGTTGTCCAAGCCCGGAGACAAAACTTAAGGGAACAACCCTCTAGATTCCCTATAAAGGCGGGAGCGAGTGAATTACATCTCGCGTAATTAGGTTCCTGACTCTCTACTTGGTTCTCGTCCCTTAGAAGATAGGCATATTGGGCGAGTAACTAAGACCACCCTCACCCGTACTAGTCAAAGGACGGACCATGCATGGAGTCCGTAATACGCTCGAGATTCGTGTCGAGTCACTAATGGTCATCTACGAATTTATTAGTCTTTACTGTCAATGGTGTTATATCAGTAAGTCTAATAATTCACGGTCCGATCTTGTACAATCTCATTGTACAGGATGCCCCCACTCGCATGTCAACCACATGAACAAGTCAGATCACCTCGTTTGTATCTAATACAAAGCGGGCCACATCCACAGTGTGTCTAGGATTAGGTCTCCAACCCCATCCTTATACTGTAGACCGTTCGGGTCATTAACTCGAACGTGATCCTCCTTGTGTGTCAACTACACACCGTTCAAGTTCTAGTTCTCTCATATATTCAATGACCCTGGAGCTTAGTTTATTGGAAAGGTTTAAAATATTTGCGAGACACAAAGTGAAGAAAAGAATAACTTTTATTAATTTCAAAACAATATATTACAAACACGAGATTAGGACAGAAATCCCAACAAACTCCCACTTGGACTAAGCTAGTGGAGAAGGTACATTTCCAAAATGTATTTGAGTTACAATAAAAAATTACAATAAAGTAGGGCATTGAACACCCATTTACACATCTCCCACTTGCCCTAGTCAGGAAGCTCTCGAATACCTAGACTCTCTAGGTGACCCTCAAACACTTTAGCCATGAGGGGTTTTGTAAAAGGATCAGGTACATTGTGCTCCGATGCTATCTGCGTGACTGTCACGTCTCTGCGGTGCACAATTTTCCGTATCAGATGATACTTACGCTCAATATGTTTACCTCTTTTATGGCTTCGAGGCTCACGTGAGTTGGCTACTGCACCACTGTTATCACAGAACAACGTGATTGGCAAGTTCATATTTGGAACAACTTCCAAATCCGTCATGAACTTCCTTAGCCAAACAGCTTTCTTTGCAGCTTCACAAGTCGCAACATACTCTGCTTCCATTGTGGAATCAACAATGCATCCCTGCTTGATGCTTCGCCATACTACAACTCCTCCATTCAAAATGAAGACTTACCCCGAAGTGGATTTCCTAGAATTCTTATCGGTCTGAAAATCAGAATCTGTGTATCCTGTAAGGATCAAATCCCCACGACCATACACTAAGCTGTAGTTCCTCGTTCTCCTAAGATACTTGAGGATTGTCTTTACTACCGTCCGGTGATCTAATCTTGGATTGGGTGATATCTCACCGACAATTCCTCTGCATATAATGGATGTCGGGCCTAGTACACAACATTGCATACATCAGGCTCCCTACAGCTGAAACATATGGAATACGTCTCATATCCTCAACATCTTGAGGAGTCTTAGGACACTGATCCTTAGACAAGTGAACCCCATGCCTAAAAGGCAACAAGCCCTTCTTGGAGTTTTGCATCTTATATCTAGACAACATCTTGTCAATATAAGATGCCTGAGACAAGGCTAGCATTCTGTTCTTCCGGTTCCGGACTATCTGGATACCTAGAACATACTGAGCTTCTCCCAAATCTTTCATTTGGAATTGTGAAGCTAGCCATTTTTTAACGTCAGTAAGAAATTCTACCTCATTCCCAATGAGAAGAATATCGTCCACATACAACACAAAAAATGCGACAGTTTTGTTAACAATTTTCTTGTAGACACAAGGTTCGTCGGCATTTTGATCAAAGGCATAAGATTTGATTGCTTCATCAAACCTTATATTCCAAGACCTCGAAGCTTGTTTCAGTCCATAAATGGACTTATGAAACCGGCAAACCTTTTGCTCTTGGCCTTGGGCAATGAACCCTTTGGGCTGGTCCATGTAGATGGTCTCATCAAGTTTGCCATTCAGAAAGGCTGTCTTGACATCCATCTGCCATACCTCGTAGTCATAATACGCGACAATGGCAAGAAGAATCCTAATTGACTTTACCATGGGAACAGGTGAAAAGGTCTCCTCATAATCAACCCCTTCAACCTGGGTAAAACCCTTTGCCACTAGTCGGGCTTTGAAGGTTTGCACCTTCCCATCTACGCCACGTTTACGCTTGTAGATCCATTTACAACCAATAGGTTTTACCCCATCGGTTGATCCACGGCTCGCATGCACGAATTGAAGTACATAGACTCCATTTCTTGGTCCATAGCTTTAATCCACTCGTCTTTATCAACATCACCATTGCACGATCATAGGTCAATGGATCCTCACGATCATCGCCGGTGCGCAAGTGAGGTTTCACTAAACCCATATAGCGATCGGGGTGTCTCTCACGATCCTCCCACTACGTCGAGGCATTCCCAACTCTTGGGAACGGATGTGACTAGACGTGCTAGGGTCAACAACACTTGCTGACGTACTAGCCCCATCACCAACTCTTGCTAATGTACTGTCCATTTCATTAAATACAATTTTACTTCTTGGTAAATGATCCCTGATGTGGTCTTCCTCTAGGAAAATGACGTTTGTCGACACAAGCACCCTATTTTCCTTGGGATCATAAAACAGACCACCCTAGTCTCTTTAGGGTAACTCTACGAATAATAGGCACAATTTTGAGCGGGGTTCCAACTTTTGGGTTTGACACCAACACATGGGCGGGCATCCCCAAATTCTGAAGTGATGTAAACTGCCTTTACGTCCACTCCAGAGTTCAAAGGGTGTTTCACAAACACTCTTTGATGGAACATTGTTCAAAATGTAAACCACAGTCTCTACTGCGTACCCCCAGAAAGAATCAGGGAGACGAGCATAGCTCATCATCGACCGAACCATGTGCAACAAGGTTCTATTTCTCCTCTCCGATACACCATTCTCGCTGTGGCATACCAGTCTTTGAAAGTTGGGACGTAATTAGTGTTCTATCATATAGTCCTCGAATTCAGTGTCCATGTACTCTCCACCTCGATCCGATCGAAGTGTTTTAAGCTATTTACCTAAGAGGTTCTCAACCTCAGTCTTATACTCCTTGAACTTTTCAAGAGTTTGGACTTCTTATGCATTAGGTAAATATACCCATATCCGAGTAACCGCCTCATGAAAGACACGAAGTACTCATAATCGCCTTGAGCTTTAACATTCATCGGACCACGAGGTCGAGAATGTACTAACTCAAGAGGCTCTTTGGCTCTATATCCTTTCCACTAAAAGGACGTTTGGTCATTTTGCCTTCAAGGCATGACTCACATACTGGTAAAGAGTTTTCTTCCAACTCGTTTAGAAGTCCACTCTTCACCAGTTTCTCAATCCTATTAAGATTAATGTGGCCTAACCGTAGATGCCAAAGATGGACATTTTCTTTTGGAGAAATTTTTGCTTTCTTAGTTCGTGTTTTCGCAGTTTTAAACAATTCAGTATTTAAAACACTTTTAACCGAATTGGGTTTTAAAACATACAGATTATTTTCAAGCGAAGCTGAACAAATAACATTCCCTTTGAAAGAAATAAACGCTTTATTTAATTCAAAAGAAACGGAAATACAATGTTCAATTAAGCAGGAAATGGAAACAAGGTTTCTAGTAAACCCTTGAACTATGTACAAATTGTCTAACAATAAGTACTTCATGCCAAAATGCAGCTTCACGGTACCGATTGCTGCAGCAGAGACAAGCTCCCCGGATCCAACCCGTAGAGTCACCTCACCCTTTCGCAATGTGTTGCCAGAATCAATCCACGAAAGAAGAACAAACGTGGTTAGTGGCGCCTGAATCCAATATCCAGGAAGAGTCATTACTCTCCATTAAACATGTTTCTACCACAAGTAAATCACATTTACCTTGGTTCTTCCTCTCGGCCAGGAATTTGGGGCAGTTTCTCTTCCAGTGTCCGCTTCCATTGCAGTGGAAACACTTTCCTTTCTCTGCAACCTCCTTGACCTTCTTGCCCTTCTAGGCGGCAGCTCGGTCAGTTTTACCCCTCTTCATCCTCTTTTTCCTTTTCGGGCGTAAAGGAGCAACAGGTTTTGTCCTAGAGGTCGAACCCCGGTGATAAGACCTGTAGGCAACATTTGCCTCAGATTCCCGACTGCTGTTGGACCTGGAAATCTGTAGCTCATTGAGGAGGGTAGTTAGAGTGTAGCTAATTTTGTTCATAACAACATTGCTACGAAACTGAAGAAAACTCTTTGGAAGAGTCTCCATAATAAAACTGACCTAGCTCGACTCGTCGATCGAAGCCCCATTCATCTCGGCCAGATTAAAGCGGGTCATCATGTCTAGAACATGTTTACGGACAGACGACCTCTCTTTCATCCGAGCGTTGAAAATGTATTTGACATGCCGGACTTGAAAGTACTGTTGTCCAAACATTTCCTGCAAGGACTCCATGATTTCCTTAGCGGAAACCATCAACTCATGCTTCTTTGCCAAAACATCAGACATGCTGGCAATTATATACACCTTGGCCTTTTCATTGGCCCTGATCCATCGATCGTACGTATCGCGTACAACTCGCGATGCGGTCGAGCCCGGCATCTGAGGACACTCCTCAGATAACACGAACTTAATGTCGTCAGTCACCAAAATTGTATTGATATTGTTTTTCCAGCTTTGGTAATTATCTCCCACTAACTTATCGGAAGCAAGTAAAGCTATAATAACGCTAGACATTTTTAGCTGAAATTTTAAGAAAAAACTTTGTATTAGTCTCGCAAAAACCTTTTTGAAAAAAAAAATCTAAATTTTAGCAAAAAAATGTTTTCATGATCCCTAGGTCATTCAAAATTTTGCAATGATACCCTAAAGGTTTAGAATAACTTCCACCGAAGGGTGAACAGAACACTCCTCCTTTAGGACGAGACTTTCTCGATCAGACCCTAATCCCAGAATAACTCTTATTCCATTAGGCATCCAATTACCATTGTTCGTTCGAATTCTTTAACACTTAAAGAATTCTGTGAGTGTCACCCTCAATCTTTAAGTTTCCAAGTATCCGTCCTAAAAATAGCCACCGAAGGGTGAACTAAGAAGGAAAACCAACCAGGAACTGTATCCCTTTCGGGAATTCACTGTGTTCCGACTCCTATGATCAAGCCCTACGAAGGGATTGTCTGGTTCAGGCCAAACTAGCAGGCATATCATAGGTGTCTCACGGTGTGAATCGAAAGAAGAGACCATGGGTCTCGTTTTCACAAGTCCCGCTCCCACTCACTATAAGTACTCTCTCCATCCACGATGATATTGATCTATACAAATGCCACCCGAAGGGGAACGCTCCCATTTGCGCCACGAGGCCGAGTATAGATCTCACGGTGCGGACTTAACGGAGATTTGTGGTTGGAAATTCAAATGTATCTTATACACTATATTTCCTCCCACTCAGTACTTTAATTTTTAATAGGGATTGACCTAGATAATCGACTAAAAATTACCTAAGTCTACCGATATAACTCTTATATGGTATTTAGCCTAAGTCTATAATCACATTATTAACTTAGGTATATATGAGAAAATTAATTAACACTTAATTAACAACGCTCACGTAAATATAATCTAAGAATCTCCGGACCGAATTCACTCCCAGGTCGGTTTCCAGGTAGGGGTGTTCCGCAAGCGTCAACTTAAATACCCCAACCTTAGACAAAACCTTCCTTAGACAGAGTTACTAATCAGTCACCATTCAAAGATTATATTTGATTTCCTAAAATTCTAATCTTATTAAAAAATTAGAAAACCTAAGTCTAATTATTCAAGTTCTAAACCCTTTAAAACTAATAATTAACTTAGGTTGCATGCATTTCTATGTTATAGTGATTGATCATTCATCACATGAATAACTATATACTATAACATGATAATCACTCATCACATGAATATAAATGCATGAGCATACTTTAATCTAAAAAATATAACACTTATATTAATTAAATTAAATATGCATTTATATTACATTATAACTCTTATAATATAACCTATCATGCAAACTATATTATAACTCTTATAATATACATGATGCATGAATATGTTTAACCTAAGGTGGGATTTTAAAGCTATATGAAATACATTATGCACATATAAATTAATTAAAATATACATCTCATGCATAAAATAATTAAATAGCAAAAATAGACCGATTTTTGGCACCTAGGGGCAATTATTTAATTAAATAAAATTAATATAACAATTATATTAATAATATTTAATAAAATAATTAAATAAATAATAATTAAATTAATTAAAATGTTTTTTAAAAAAAACTGAAAAATTAATAAAAATATAAACCGAAAAACGGTCAACTTCGCGCGCAATAACTCCTGCAACGTATACAACGTTGCAACGCTTTGGGCAGCGTTGCAACACTGTCTCCTACACCGTTGAGGCGCATCCTCAACTACGCCCAGCGTTGCAACGCCATCATGCTGCAGCGCCCCGACCGCAAGGACGGCGTTGAGACGTCGTTGGGCAACGTCTCAACGCCATCGACAGAACAACACTGTTCTTGCTGTTTTTCGCCCGATTTTTCGCCTGTTTCCGCTCCGATTTCTTCACGACAATTCTTGCCACGAACGACCCAGACTTACAGACTCGATTTACAACAAAATTGCCCAAAACAACGAACCCTTACATTGATCTCATCAACATAATTGTAAATCTAATCTAGTGCCAAAAACCGAAAACATCCATTTCGCGAACCAAGCAATCATCTCATGAAAACATGGTAATTTACCCACCTAAATCTTAATAAAATAGTGCATAGATGAAGAACCATCGAAATGGCTCTGATACCAATTGAAGGGAACGAGAATCCCCGCGCCGCGGAAGACGATCAAATCGTCATGGCATCATCATGCTACATGTTTATTAAAAATGATCTAACTATTAGATCTAGGCTAAACATGCTGAAATTTTTACATCAAGAAGAAAAAACTTACTTGTTGTAGACCAAATCAACAAACTCTCCTTGTTGGTCACGAACTCTTCGTGCTTCTCGATCTCTACGAACTCTTCCACGATCAGATCCCAAACACTACCAAATGATCTTCTTGGTTGTTCTCTTTTGGAGAAGGGAAGTTGGTGGGAACTTTTGTGTTTTGGAAGATGAGAGAATTGAGAGAGAAGAGAGAATTTCCCTTTTGGATTCTTAGGGCAAAATCCAAAAATGAGAACTTAGCTTACCAAACCCATCTTACAAAGGGTTTATATAGTGGAATGATGAAGTTCACAACTTCACATTATTACCACTTTACCCCAACCATATGTTATGTAAATCTCATTCACATAATTATATAATATAAGATATCTCATATCTTATGTTGCAAATCTAATTTGCAATAATTATGGATTTAATTAAATTGAATCACATTCAATTTATTTTCTCTCTATCAATTTCTCCAATTAGCCTTTAATTCAACAATTAGGCTAAGATATAGTTTATTATGAATCTCATTCATATTAAACTATATATTATATTATCTACATGATATAAATATTCTTAAAGTGAAATTGAACACTTCAATTTCATACCAAAACATTAACCCTTCTTTTATCCCAGATTGAGTCAACCAAGGGACCTAATGGACCTATAGTGACGGGCTCCAATGATTTGAGGTTAACCAGTCAAACTCTTTGACCCGGTCAACCAGTGTTCATTAGCTACAGTAACACTCCACTAAAGCCTGTAGCTGTACTCCCATCAGTGTAGAATATTACGTGTCCACTGATATAACCAATGCTCATGAGTCGACCCTTCACAAGTTGTTCATAGACACGGCTGAGTCAAATTACTATTTTACCCCTGTGTCTACATCTTGTTCCTTAAGTCCCCACTGCTCCTCTAATGAACAACATATTGTGATGGTCCAACCATACACAACACCCTTCTCGGGCCAGTGAGAAGGTGGGCGCCCGTTGTCCAAGCCCTAGAGACAACACTTAAGGGAACAACCCCTCTAGATTCCCTATAGGCGGGAACGAGTGAATTACATCTCGCGTAATTAGGTTCCCAGCTCTCTACTTGGTTCTGTCCCTGAGAAGATAGGCATATTGGGCGAGTAACTAAGACCACCCTCACCCGTACTAGTCAAAGGACAGACCCCCGCAGACAGGAGTCCGTAATACGCTCAGGATTCAGGTCGAGTCACTAATGGTCATCTACGAATTTATTAGTCTCTCATCATCAGCGGTGTTATATCGTGAAGTCTAATAATTCACGGTCCGGTCTTGTACAATCTCATTGTACAGGATGCCCCCACTCGCATTCAACCACATGAACGAGTCAGATCACCTCGTTTGTATCTAATACAAAGCGGGCCATATCCACAGTGTATCCAGGATTAGGTCTCCAACTCCATCCTTATACTGTTGACCGTTCGGGTCATTAACTCGAACGTGATCCTCCTTGTGTGTCAACTACACACCGTTCAAGTTCTAGTTCTCTCATATATTCAATGACCCTGGAGCTTAGTTTATTGGAAAAGTTTAAAATATTTGCGAGACACAAAGTGAAGAAAAGAATAACTCTTATTAATTTCAAAACAATATATTACAAACACGAGATTAGGACAGAAATTCCAACACAAACGGTATCTGCTCAATCCTCCGGTTTTAGGTGCTCCAGTACTCGGGAAGCCGATAATAGTTTATATCGCTGCACAAGAGAGATCTATTGGAGCGTTATTAGCACAAAAGAGAGAAAAGTACAAAGAACAAGCCCTCTACTACCTAAGTAGAACTCTGACGAGAGCTGAACTAAATTACTCCCCAATCGAGAAGATGTGTCTCGCCTTATTCTTCTCCATTGATAAGTTGAGACATTACATGCAAGCCTTCACCGTACATTTGGTGGCAAAAGCTGATCCCATAAAGTATATTTTGTCCAAACCTATCATTTCAGAGCGTTTGGCTAAGTGGGTAATTATACTACAACAGTACGATATCGTGTACATACCTCAAAGTCGGTAAAAGGACAAATAGTGGTTGATTTCTTAGCCGATCATCCAACCCCCTCTAATTGGAAATTATGCGAGGATCTCCCAAACGAAGAAGTATTCTACGTTGAAATCACATAGCCTTGGATTATGTAATTTGATGGTGCATCACAAAGAAGTGGGGCAGACGTCGGCATAATCTTCATCTCGCCCGAAAATACATGTTGTCGTTTAGTTTCACCTTCAGTAAATTGTGTTCAAACAATGTAGCAGAATATCAAGCTCTTATCATCGACCTTCAAATGGCTTTGGAATTCGGGATTGTGCACATGGAAGTCTTTGGTGATTCAAAGTTGATAATAAATCAACTCTTACTCCAATACGAGGTGAAGCATGAAGATTTAAAGCCTTATTTCATCTACGCCAAGCAACTGTTGGAGAAATTTGACAACATAGTATTGGAGCATGTCCCTAGAATGAAAAACATGAAGGCAGATGCTCTGGCAAACCTGACCACTGCTTTGATAGTGAAGGACAATGTCACCATAAACATCAATCTTGGCCAAAAGTGGACTGTTCCACCAACGGAAGATCAACTTGAAGAAGTCGACCTCATATCCGTCTACGTAATTGAGGAAGAAGATTGGCCACAACCAATTATTGATTACTTGCAGCATGGAAAACTCCCCACTGACCTTCGACATAAGGCTGAAATACGAAGGAAAGCTGCACGGTTCATCTACTATAAAGGTATTCTCTATCGACGTTCTTATGAAGGTCTTTTCCTGCGATGCTTAGGAAGAGAAGAATCTTTAAAGGCACTAGAGGAGGCACATTCAGGCATTTGCGCTGCCCACCAGTCCGGACTAAAAGCTTCAGTTTCAGTTGAAAAGAATGAGTTACTACTGGCCTACGATGATCTGTGACTCTATGGAGTATGCAAAGAAATGTGAGGCTTGCCCGTTCCATGCCAACTTCAATCCATCAACTGTCAGAGCCTCTACATCCGACTGTTGCTTCTTACCCTTTGAAGCTTGGGGGCTTGACCTTGTTGGTCCAATAACACCTAAATCTTCGACAGGCCGCTCATTTTCTGGCGGCGACTGATTACTTTTCAAGATGGGCAGAAGCAGTTGCGTTAAGGGAAGCCAAGAAAGAAAATGTGGTAGACTTTATTCGAACACACATAATTTATCGTTACGACATCCCACATCGCATTGTGACAGATAATGTAAGACAATTTGCCATTAGCCTAATGGACAAACTATGCGAGAAATTCAAATTCAAGCAATACAAGTCGTCCATATATAACGCCGCGACAAATGGTTTAGCAGAGGCTTTCAACAAGACTTTATGCAACCTACTGAAGAAGGTGGGTTCCAAGACAAAAAAAGATTGGCAAGAAAGGATTGGTAAAGCACTCTGGGCTTATAGAACTACACATTGCACTCCCACAGGAGTCACGCCTTACTCGCTTGTCTATGGGGTGGAAGTTGTGCTCTCTTTGGAAAGAGAAATTTTGTCGTTAAGGATGGCCATACAAGAGGGGCTGACAACTGAAGATAATGCGAGGTTGCGCCTTCAAGAGTTGGAAGCACTTGATGAAAGAAGACTTGATGCTCAACAGACATTGGAATGTTACCAAGCTCGAATGACTAAAGCCTTCAACAAGAATATCAAGCATCGATCATTCCAAGTCGGCGACCTAGTGCTTGTTGTTCGAAGACCCATCATCACAACGCGACATACGGGAAGTCAATTCACATCCAAATGGGACGGACCCTATGTTGTTAAATAAGTCTACACCAATGGGGCATACAAGATTGTCGACAAAAATGGCTTGAGGATTTGCCCCATCAACGGAAAATTTCTTAAGAAATTTTAGGCTTAAAATGTTGTAAACACTCCTAATCGTAAGAGTACACTACTACAAATTTGGCTTTTATTGACAGCTAAAAACTGTCAACATTCACTTTAGTTGACATTTTTTGACCGTCATTGAAAGCGGTGTCAATAAATCTAAGCGTCAAGAAAAAGTTGATAGTTGACGGTCGTTAAACGTCAACGATTATGTCTTTATTGACGGATTTTAACTGTCAATAATATTAATGTTGACACTTATTAGCCATCAACTATGACGTAAATCTGTCAACAAAGACCTATTTATTGACACTTATTTGCTGTCAACATAGGGTATAGTTGATAGTTTTTAACCGTCAATATTTAGGTGAAAGCGTCAATAAAAACCTTTTTATTGACACGTATGTGACGTCAACATAGAGTATAGTTGATGGTTCTTAGCCGTCAATATTTAGGTCAAAGCGTCAATAATAACCACTTTATTGATATTTGTGAGCCGTCAACATTAAGTATAGTTGATATTTTTTAACCGTCAACCGAACCGTCAATAATACCCCTTTTATTAACACTTGTTGTCTGTCAATATAAATATATCTTGACGTATTTTAGTTGTCATCTATAACTATACTTGACGTTGTACATTGTTGACTATGACATATATGTTGTGATTTTAAACCGAAATCAATCTCTTTAGGTTTTAATGTCGTTTTTTAGGCCGCCAACTATAACTATTTATAAAAAATAAAAAAATGGATATTATTCACCCATCCTCTACCACCTGCATCTGTATGAACAAATCAATCAGAGACTCAACGATTTGTCAAACTATATAAGACAAATTTTATCAAAATAAATCATAATTGCAAATGAACTAAAACAAAGTTCCATTGACTAACTAATAAGTTAAAATTACTAAATATCTTTCTAAGCAAACTGTTAAAGAACATAACACTAACATCTGAAAATCAAATAAATGAAGTATGATAACAAAAATGTTCATAAGTACTGATTTACAAATTCACATAACTCAACTCGTATCTCGTCCAACTCATCTTGGGTGTACTTATCGTTTCTCGTCAACTGAAACACAAAGAAGTGTACATGCATTAAAAATTTGAATAAATGAAGAAACTGTGAAACACATAGCATAAGATCAAAGTATTACCACGTCTGTTATCACTTGACTTCTCTGTGTTACTATATCTCGAATAAACTTCATTGTATAGTACCCACACTTTGTACTCCCCGGTTGCTTAGCACACTATATAAATAGATTAAAACAAACAGTAAGCAAGACTCGAATAAATAAACAAAATGGTGAAAAAAATGGTAGATTTGAAATGATTACCTGAACAGCAATCCAATTAAAAATTGGACTTCTAGCGTTTGCTTGAGCATAGAACATCCTAATAGCCCTATACAAGTACAAATACATAAAAGTATGTGAATAACGCTACCCATGTCAAAAATATATCAATGGTAGAAGTTTCATAATACTTACGTATTAAATATATTTTTCACGCAATCTCGAATGCCATGCCCTATGGAGTCAATCGACCAAATTGTAGATGTTTTCAATGATATAACCACCAACAACCAATGGTGTCTAAATACAGAATTACCAACAAATAAGAGTTAGGAATATATACAAAATACAAGTAAATTAATAAGCACATGGTTTACGTACCCTGAATTACAAGGACAGATCAATAGTTTATTCTTGGTCTCTCGTAACCTATTACATAGGAATCGACAACGTTGCTCTTCAGGTCCAGAGGCATATAAAATCAAGGATGGTTGAAGGAATGCATATTGTTCTAATATGATAGGTTGAGATTGGCACAAGTACCTAACAATAAATAAAAAAAATATTAAAATTTAAAATATTACAATAAAAATTAATAATATATGATACAATGTACCTTTCTAAAACAAAAACACACTTCTAAACTCAACATCCAGATAACTCAATCAAACTCTAATTCACTAATCATTTTAACGATTCAATAACGCTAGACTACAAAAAATGATACGAAACATACACTCAACAACTTCAAAGCAAGTATGACTCACATGTCACAATTGCTAAGCAGAACTCAAAACTAACAAACTAGTTAATGTCTATCCTAAAGTGGAGTTTACTCTTAATTAAGTCTCGAAAATTTCGGCAGCATAACAACATAATTACAACAATACCAAAATGTTACATGTACTTGTCTGAAAAAAAAAACACACTTCTAACCTCAACATCCAGATAACTCAATCAAACTCCAATTCATTAATCATTTTAACGATTCAAGAATACCCCTAAATTTGAGCAGCATAACAACACAATTACAACAATACAAAAATTTAACATGTACCTGTGTTTAACAAAAACACACTTCTATACTCAACATCCAGATAACTCAATCAAACTTCAATTCACTTCCATTTTAATGATTCAAGAATACTCAACCACCATAAACGAAACAAAACATACACTCAACAACTTCAAAACAAGAGTAACTCACATGTCACAATTTTTAAGCATAACTCAAAACTAACAAACCAGCTACTATGTATATCCTAAAGTAATAAATAACGAGAATACCAAAGTCTACATAATTAAATAATACTTACACGATATAAGTTGATATAACCGAGATTGCAAGTTCCTCCATCATGCAGAGCTGTTGCATGTTGTCTTTCATTAAATGAAAGTTGAATTGATATCCGAACACATGAACAAATATTGAGATTTCTATATACTCAGTCCTCATGCCTTCAAGAATTTTGATCATGTATTTAACTGCAAGTGGTATATGCACTCGTGGCACATCATTTCTACCTCTCTTCTCCCTTAATGCCGCTAGCTCACGATGAGGTTTCTTACGTTCCTACGAACACGATGTTATATATTAAAAATCATAGACATTAAGTTAAACAAGAACGAGTGTTTTCAAATAAATTTACCTTTTCTATTTTATCTACTATTACAAGATTCTTTGGCCATAGAACGTGAGAACCAATCGCATTTGAAACTGTCTCAATACTCCCAGCTATCGGTATAGGCAATGCAACATTGAAATTAGATACAATAGTGATAAGTACTCTTACATCGTTCGATCTGAGAGGTACACCGTACACAACTTCATGCGGACTTAACCTCTCATAAACAATTCCTGATGCCACAATATTGTTTATATTTTCAACAGCTAAATCACATGATTTTCCCTACATAGTATATTAAAAATTATGACTTAGTATTTATATACATTTTCTTAAAATTCAATTAACAAATATTTAGAAAAAGAGTTACCTGATCAAGATTTTCAGTAGATGTCGAAGCAATGGGTGGTTGTGCTTGGCAACTACCCCTATGTGGCAAGAGAGTGACATCACCACACTGTTTCTCTCCATCTTTTTCACGTGTTTGTTTTGTCGTCATTTGGTATGATCGAGTCATCGTTCTTTCTTTTCTTTCTTCCAACTCGTTTCTTCGTCAGTGATGACGTTACTTTTCTGAGTCGAAGGTGTGGGTTTATGAAAGAACAATGAGGGTTTGATTAAACCTCCCACACCTCTTACACGTCCTGAGTGTTCAGGAGTGCTTAATGCCTCTGTCAGAATATCATCATGCGCATTCTCTGGATCTTTTGCTAGCTGATCCTACAATTTAATAAAAATATAAATATATATTTACTACTCTAGTATGATGTCAATAAAGTATAAAAATATATGAACATTATTGCTTACAATTCTGACTGCAACGTCTGCAATCTCTTCATTCAAGAATTTGCCATCCTTTCCTTGTCGAGCTTGTATCCATAGCTTAGATCGATCTGCATCCAAATCTACTTGTCCTTTTTTATTCTACAAACATATGTAGTCATCTAATTAATAAATGAGCAGACATAACATACTAATGTATAAATTCAGAAATCAAAACATACCAACTCTTCCACAAAATTTGCGTATCCCTTACGAGCAAGCCTATGATTGTATTTATTTTTGAAACGTCTGTCCTTTTGCAAACTGCTTACTTTCTACATCACACAATTATAGCACAACACAAGGTTAATTAGTATCTTTGTGTAAACATGTATAAACAAAAAACAATTCATTTTTCAATACTTACTTGAAACTCTTCAGATAGAACTTTACCAACGAATTCATCCCAATGAACTTGCTCGATGTGGTTATATGTCGTGGTAGAGACTTCAAACATTCAGACATATCTTGAAATGGAATAATATATTTAGTCCTCAAAATGCTCTTAAATTAGTTTAACGAAATTCCAACTTTTCATCAATGTGTCCTTCTTTGATTTACGATCTACTACGAAGGAATCTTCGACAAAAAGAATATAATATATATAAGTAATTTTCATTGAAACTAGTAGCACATGATATTTAATGAGTTAGTGAAATAATAGATTACCTCAATGCAAGAATAAATCTTTTCTTTCAATTCTCTTAGTACTTTGTGCCACGAGTCATATGTAATTGGAATGTGGTGTCGCACACACGTTCCAATATAGCTTATCATTTTCGTTGCATTCCTACCAATCCACTGTCCATGAGCATTGTATTCGATCACTCTTCGATCAACTTTATTTTTAATTCCTGCAAGCTCGAGCATCGCAGTAGTGCCTCGAGTAGGGCGCACATTAGGAGGTTGCACCATATCATCATTCTCTGCCTCATCTTCAAGTGGCATGCGGTCATCATCACTAGAGTATTGATCCATAAGAGTATCCCGCTAAATACTGCGATTACATTAGTTGAGTTAAATATAAATCATAAAAACATCAAATTGTATCAACATCTAAATTCAGCAGTGAAAAGTTATATCATATAATTTATGCTTCATTTTCATTTTCGATCCAAATGCCATCACAGTCAGTGCGAACATATGTTGAACTATCATCATCTATTTCATCAGATTCATTAGTAGTAAGAACGTAGTTAGAGTTATTGTAGTTTAAAATTAAGTCCCCGAGCTCGTCTTCGTTAATATGATCTTCGTACTCTCTATTTGGAGGATGCAACACAATAGACCATCGGGAGTCACTTGGATCTTCTATATAGAACACTTGTTTAGCTTGTGAAGATAAAATGAAAGAATCGGATTTGTATCCAATAACGTCTAAGATCAACTAGTTTAAATCCAAGTTCATCTGTTTTAACACCCCCATTACTTTCACCCTTGATTACATTTGAACATTACAATCTTAAAATTATGGTAATTTAATTCCCATATCTCTTGAATCACACCATAAAAAGACATGTTTGTGGTTATTGGATTTTTATCTTTTGCACTAGATACTTGCATCGTACTAGCTACTACACATACTCCACTATTTTGAACATTTCGAGTACCATCACGAAGCTCTGTATTGTAGCGAACACCATTCACTACGTAGCTTAAATAGGTTATCACAGTGGGTGAAAGACCATGTGATACCCACCTCAATGTGTTAGATATAGTATGGTTTGGTACTTCAAGATCAGTAGCAAGCTATACACATAAATCACTATTTAGTATAAGTCACTAAAAACTAAAAAGGAAAAGAAAAAATGAGCAGAATTGTTAAAACCATACTTGATCACGTATCCAAGAAATGAAAGTTCTATTGTGTTGATCTTGTAACCACTTCTGATTTCTTGATCATGATGGATAGATACGTTTCAAATAGTTCATATGTTTTCTATAATATACATAGAATCATTAGTGTTAGTATATTAAGTTTAAGGATTAACTTTAAATTAGGATAAGAAGTGAACGTACTCTATGAAAGGTTGAACGTCATCAGTATTTTCTAAGACATATAGATGAGCCTGCTTGAGTTGTTCCTTATCAGACTTCATATGAGTTAACATTGGTCTCTTCTTTTTCTCTCTCCTATCTTCTTGCTAGTTTCACTTTTGGGAATGATGCATATGCAACTAACATGAATGTAGAAATTATTATATCCGAGAAATGATATGTTTTACATGTTTCAATATCATTAAGTACGCAGAAAATTTGTAAGTTACACTACCTCGTGCACTCATTACAAGCACTAGAACCATATTCTAAAAGCACATTCCTACAAGAAAATTTTAATTCATATATCTGACCATGGGCAAGAACTTGACAGGTAGTTAATTATGGCTTCATAACTTAACATTTTAATCAAGTCAATCATATCTTATAAGCAGTAGGTGAAAATTAGAGAATTGTTTCAGATAGGGACAAATTTTTCCAATGGGTTAAAAAGCTTTCTTTACAACAAAAAAGTTTATTGAAAATAATGAATTGGTTTTTAAAGTTTCTAAATCATGCAATCTTTTAAAGTTCCTGAAAATATACAAAAATGCAATTGCTTAAAATTTCTGAAAATAAACACAAGAATCCTAAAATCTACACAAGAATCACACATGAATAATAAAATATACACTAAGAATCACAAGAATCCTAAAATATACACAAGAATCACACCCGAATAATAAAATATACACTAAGAATCATAGAAAACAGAGGTTACTGTTCAGATCTGAAGAAAGTCGTGTATGTTTTTTGATCTAGATCGTGGCTCACAGCGATGTCCAAGAAATCGATGAAGCGCCGACGATATCCAAGAACCGATGAGGCGCCGACGATATCCAACAAACCGATGAAGCGACGGCGGACGGTGGAGATCGTTGCTCAGAAGATCGGATGACGGCTAAACAGGGGCGGACGACGGAAAATCGAAGAAAGGGACGACGACTAAACACGGCGGACGACGAAAAATCAGAGAAAAGGACGACGGCTAAATAGGGGCGGACGACGGAAAATCAGAGAAAAGGACGGCGTACGTGTGGACTTCGGTGGTTCAAAACTTACAGCTGACGGAGTGGAGATCGTGGGCTAACGACGGTGGAGATCGTGGGTTGACGGCGTGGAGATCGTGCTTGACGGCGGTAGACAAAAGGAGGGTTGTTATAGAAAATTGTGTGAAACCCTTTTGGTAGTCGGATTCAAAAGAGCTGAGGTTTTTTTTAATATTTAATATCAACGACGTCGTTTTGGCCTATCTAGATTAAAAAATATATATATATACCTTGACGGTTTTTACCCGTCAACAAAAAAGTAATATTAGGTGGCGAGTTCGATTCTCACGAGAGCTGAGGGTTTGGTTTTTTTTTAATTATAAATATACAAAACGACGTTGTTAATTAAATTAATTAAAAAATATATACATATGTTGACGGTTTCTATCCGTCAACAAAAACAAAAGGCTGAGAGCGCGAGTTCGATTCTCACGAGCGCTGAAGGTTTGTTTTTTTTAATATTAACTATATAAAACGACGTCGTGTAGCTTTATATATAAATGTTGACGGTTTTTACCCGTCAACGAAGTATCTACGTTGACAGCTCCCAACCGTCAATAAAACCCTCTTTGTTGACGACTAATAACCGTGAACGAAACTAAAACACGGAAGCCAAACAAATTCAACGTAATTTCTTCGTAATTACCGTCAACAATTCTAAAATTAATCCGTCAACTTAAATTCTAACATTTTGTGTCATTAAATAGCCGTCAATATATGTATTTTTTTAATTAACAATTAATTTTAAAGTGAAATTGGTTCTTTTATTGACAGTTTTTTGTCCTAAACGTCAACAATTTGAAAAAGGAACGCGTCAATAAAGGCCTAATTTGTAGTAGTGGTATAAACTACATGATGCTCTTAGCCTGCATGAGCTTAAAAGGTGAACAACCCAATTGTAATGAATTTACATATATTATTCATGAGTTGAATTAAATCATGAGTTGAATAAAAAAATGGAGACTTTAAGTCATAAGTTGTATTCAACAATATATTATGCATAAGCAAATGAGGGTTGAAATTTACATTTAAAAAAAAATAGCTAAATCATCCACTTGTAATATTGCAATTCTTGACGAGTACCCTTTAAATATTCGCAGAGCACTTTGAGACTCTCAGCGTCTTGTTCACTCGCAACAAGAGTGTTCTCAACCGCGTTCATCTCTTCCCGTATCTTGGAGATCTCTAATTGTCGTTGAGCCGATAAATTTTCTTCTTCCGAAATTAGGAGCATGGTCTTTTCATGATGAGCTTCTAAGGACTTAAGCTGGGCTTTGAGTCTTTCAAGCTCAAGAAGTGTCTGCTCAGACTCCCATTGGTACATATTTTTCTTTTTAAGAGAGTGATTATCACTAGTCGTGATGTCATCAATCCTACTCCGAACCTCAACTAAACTTTGATCTTTTTGAGTTGAAATTAGTTTTGAAGAATGCAGCTGATTCAACTCACTGTACTTTCCTACATGGCGAAAGTAATCACCTACAAATTGTTGAAGAGCCGACAAATTGGTCGCATCAACACCCGCGATGGTTTGAAATATTTTAATCATTTCTAGTTCAAGAGAAGAAACTTTCTCAAAAGATGCACGAGCAGGTTTATTCCTTGCAGCCTCCCACATGATCTGTGCAGCCTGGCGTTGTATGCTAGAAAAATGCAAAATCATCTCGTCTGCATTGAAGATGGAAGCCTCCAGACCGACAATTTGCACCTCTTGCTGAGGTTGTGTACTGACAATAGTAGAGGTGATCAAAGTCATCACTTGATTGGTCGGTGCTTCGAATGACCCAATCTGCGCCGGAAGAACATCGAGAATATGACACTTGTTGGTGACTGATCTCCCAAAGATTCCTATACAAGGTGGAAAGAGTGTTAGTATATATATAAAGATGAATCCTTAAACAACTTAAAGAAAAAGGTCAAAAGAAGAAGATGCTCACCTGAAGACTGGGAGGCTCAAGCAGAGGAAGAGCGTTTGAAGTACCTTCAAGTAAGTTATAATTGGGAGTCGATAGCCTCCCCATTTTTTTCAGTCTCTTCCAATGGTGATCATCATTGCTACTTTGGCTAACATCATCACCGCCAGAGGGGCCCTCTTGGTCGATTGGTGTCTCTGTTGGAGCCTCGTGAACGCTTTAACCTTTATTACTAGCACCTAGGTCTTCAATTGTAACCTTGCAGACAGTCTCACAGGCGCCATTATCTCCTGGATCCCTGAGAGATTTCTGTTTACTTGGAGGAGGGGGCACGTTATTCACCAAAAGTTGTCGGCCTTCTACGAGATAGTTGCCATGCTTACACGACCACCAACTCTTGTAAGCTTGAGTTACTTGAGAGCGAGGGTTCAACTCAAATGGGGGTAGATGCACGTCAGATGAAGTCAATGTCTTAGTGCAGAGACACCAGTGATGAATAACATTTTCCAAGCTCACGTGCGGAAGGTCCCCATGTAAGTCGTTTGGCACGTCTTGGTAAAAGCCGAACTGACGGGCAAAACGGTATGGGCTATAAGCTTCGATGATCATCAATTGGCCATGGCGAGAAGATAAATAACTTGATCGAAGACTTATGAAAAAAGAGGAGGAGCCAAACGACAAACCTTTGACATCTCGCAAGGTTTCGGGCTTCTTCCTAGAGACAACATTTACATCCCACATTATGGATGCACCCTCATGGATCAGTCTACGAGCTTCATGTGGGTCGAAGCATTTTGCACCACCCTCTCCCGAGTAGTTGACCATTTAGAGCCCCTTCAACAACGCGGTGTGCTTATAATGCGTGCCAAAGTAATGAGCAAGCCATCCATACACGTAATGAATGGGAAAACAAATCTCTAAACACCCGTTCGGTGAGGAGTATTATAAATTTAACCAAGGCCATGATAAATATTGGACAATACTGGAACAACAAGGTTGAACAATCTTCCCTCCGCCATAAGTGATGCAACCTTAAAAACACCAGGGCGAAGCAAACCTATGCTTTTGTAAGGGAAGACAAAAACACATAGCCAACAAGAGAGAAAAGTGACCAGGAAAGTTTGGTCCTCCCATTCTTTGTCCACGCCAAGGAGTTGAAACACCTCCTGTTCTTCGGCAACCCACTCACGCACATGAGTGTTAGAGCCATCGGGATTGTAAGTGGAGCGAGGGCGACCCTTCCTTGGTCTGCGTGGTGGAGGCTTGGAATACTTTGACTTACCTCTAAACCAAAAGGAAATCCACTGATGCACAGAAATTTGTTGCCTTTCCATTTTTTGAGATGCAAGATGATGATAGGCGTGGAAGAGGTAACTACAACTCTTCGGTAGAGAATCGGTCTGGTTGTGCATCCCAGCAGTTCTCCGTGAGAGGGGATAGCCTCATCATAAAATCTTCCCTTGAAAGGCAGGCCTCCAAACTTCCACATATCCCACAAAGATAGGGATATCTCTCCGGCCGCAGTATGGAGCGTGTTGGTGGCAGGACACCAAGTTTCGCAAAAAGCTCGGATGATGTCTTGGTTACGATCATATGTGTATAGAGAGGCCATCACAACTCCCAACATATTGGAACCTCGCAGGACTTTCTGGTTCCGAGCCACGACAAGTTCAAGCCATTCCCAATAAAAGGGAATATAGCCAAACTCCCCGTTTAATTTGAAATAATAGCTCCAACAAAGAGCCTGAGTTTCAATGATTCGACGCCCCAACGTCGACACTGGATCGTCATTTGACCTCTTATTGTGCAGGGAAGATCGCAAAATCCACACTCGGTTGTTAGAGTTCTCGTCTAAGGGTTTGTCAACAGATAAGGTGGACAAAAAACATGTATCATCTGACTCAAGTCTCGACTCCTCGACCGATTCTCCTACTGGAAGGACGGTTCTACCATTTGTAGGTCGACTCTCGTCATCTAAAATAACAAGTCGTCTCGTTCCCTCATCTAAAACTTTCGTGAAGAACACCATGACTCCTACACAATAAAAAAAATGGGGTTAAAAAGAAGCGGAGCTACGGGAAGCGTGAGCAATCCACTCACCTCCAAGGCACGAACTGAGCTGCGGGGAGCGTGAGCAATCCACTCACCTCCAAGGCACGAACTGAGCTGCGGGAAGCGTGAGCAATCCACTCACCTCCAAGGCACGAACGAAGCTATAGAGACTCTTCGAGATTGGTGACTTAAAGACACAAACCGAGTTGTGGGGAGCGTGAGCTACTTCATAAAAAAAAGGGCTCAGATAGTTAAAAAAAAATTAAAAAGAAAATAAAAGAAAGAGTTTTTTTTAAGAAAAAAACTTTTAAAATAAAATTGTAAAGGAGTTGTAAAAAAAAAAAACATTGGAAGTGATGAAAATAATAAAAAAAAAATATAGTTATTATTATGATTACAAAAAAAAAAAAAAAAAAAGGTCAATTTAGATTTTTCTTTTCTTTTCTTTTCCTTTCTTTTTTTTTTCTTTTCCCTTTTCTTCTTTCCTACCACCGAGCCCCCCATTTTTTTTTCTTTTTTCCTTTTCTTCTTTCCTGCCACCGAGCCCCTCCCCCCCCCATTTTTTTAACTTTCTCTCTCCCATCGATCTCTCACTCTCCGTCTCCCGCTTCACTTTCTCTCTCTTTCATTCACCCAATTTCTCTCTCTTCTTCAGTCTCTCTTTCGTCTTCTCTCTCCCATTACTCTCTGCATCTTCTTCTCTCTCGAGCTCTTTGTGGATACTCACCTCCCGTCGGCATCTGCAACTCACGATGGCTTCACGACGACACGCAACACGACGACTCTAACACGTCGAGTGGAGTTTCAACCGCCGAGGATTACTGGGCGACAGTGGTAAGTGTAGCTCTGCGACGGTTTTGGCGCTGCCTCCAACGATTCACAGCGATTCTGACGACTCACGATCAACGGAAGCTCGAACAAGTCTGGTGGTTTCGCGACGATGACGACCTAATATCGAAACTCGTTGCTTGCTTCAACCTGCGATGCTGAGTATGAAGCTTCATCTAGTAGTTGCTTGAGAAAACTCTAGCACACTATGGGTATATATAGGAAATTTCTGGAGAAGATTGAGGTATTTTCAGTTGCTGGAAGTGGGTTTCAAAGGAGAAATCTAAGCTAAATTAGAGGATTTTAAAATGAAAGTTTGAAAATCTTCCGTTGGAGTTGGAGTTATTTATTTATTAATTTTTTTTATTTTATGCCCAAAATTAGGTACATTTTAAAACTTATTCACAACTAAATTTGAAATGATCCAACTCCATTTCAACTTCAAATTTGGGTACATGTGATTTTTTTAAAATCAAGTCAAATTGAAATAAATCCAAATTTCATGAAATTATTGTTTTTCAAACTTTGGCTCTTTATATATATAGTAATTGATTTTTTTTTCCAGCCTATTTTAAATCAAGTAAGCATAATTCCATTTTTCACAAATAAAATTGAATTTTTGGGCATAAATCAAACTATCCCATCTTAAATTTTTGACCAAATTTTAAATTAAGCCCCTTAAATTTTTGGTTTAACTTAATTTTGCCTCAAGCTAAATGTTGGCTATATTCCAAATTTAGCTCTTCTAGGTCAAGATTTTGGCTTTGAATTAAAATTTCAAACTAACTTTGATGAAATTCTCAATTATGTCATGGTTTATTTTGTCTCAAACCAAAATTGGAGTAAGTTTTACAAATTTCAAACAAAAAAAATGTTTGGGTAAAATTTCGAAACTTAATCCAATTACAAATTTTTGAGATAGAATGTTTAACCTTACCCAACTTTGGTTTGAATTAAAGTAGGACATAAACTCTACTAAATTCAAATCAAAATTTCATGCAAAAAAAAAAAAAAAAAATCAAAATATTTACACAAATTCATATTTTGATAAATTGGCCAAAAAAAAGGTGTAAAGAAAAAAAAATCAAGTTATGATCCAAATTTTATATTTGATTAAATTGACATATAAATGAAATTCAAACTAGGAGAAAACCTCGTTAAAATTTAGAGCAAGCCTCTTAAGTATTGATTCCAAAGTAACTTTTTCGAAATTCACACACATATAATTGCGTATAAATCTCGAAAATGCCCTTGTTGGAATAGAAATTTTGAAAAATCCGAAATTGTCACGCCATCCCCCAAGATTGATGGCGAAATCATATTTACTAAGGGATTATTTAAATTTCAAGGATCACTAAATTAAATTATGGCAAAATTCAGGTACACATTTGGGCTCTACCCAAATTGAAGACCCAAATTAGTCAAGTCTAGCCCAAAGTCTAAGCCCAGTGACGAGGCGAAGTACCAAATCAACCTAGGCCAGTCTAAAAGACCGGTCAAAAGTCAAACATGCTTAACCCATATGACTGACCCAAAGTCAAACAGGCTTAGCCCAGATGACTGGCCTAAAGTCAAAAGAGACTCAACCCAAAAGATTGACCCAACATCAACTTGGCCCTGTCCAGCGGGCCCAAGCCCATCAGGAGGCCCAGAGAAACTCTATAAATAGAGACCTCGCTCCTTCATTTAAGAGTTTAGAACTGAAGAAGCTTAGAGAGAATTCAGAAACAAAACTGTGAAGTCTCTAGAAGCTCGAATCAGAGGATCAAACACTAGAGTTTGTACTCACAACACCTGGAAAAATTCATTTACACGTGTCTCATTTCCATTCGTTGGTTGAAGTATCGTGTGAACAATTACTTTTACACAAATTTTATTATTTTTTTATTTTAATTGAAAATGAAAACAAGAAAAGGTTAAATAACTCCAAACCAACACCCTTTATTTTATCATTATTCTATATTCCTAGTTTTTTTTCGCAACTTTTATTTATGTTCTTGATTTCTTATTATACTCTTTTTTATTTTAAATTATTGACAAGAACATAAAAAAACATGTTTTTTTTTTCAAAAGAAGGGTGATTTATTACTCCAAACAATTTTTTTTCAATTTTATAAAATTAAAGGTTAAATTACAATTTTAGTCTCTAAACTTTGAGCTTTGTATCTATTTGATCTTTGAACTTTCAAAATTAAAAATTTAGTCCCTAAACTTTCAATTATAATTTAATTAAATTATAATTAAAGTCTCATTTAACGATTCAATAATTTTCTATCAATTTCCTTAATTTTGTAAAAATTTTTGTTAGCATCCATGTTTCAATATAAATACTATATACATTTTTTATACGACTTAAAAAATGGTTATATTATAATTAAGCTACCATTAACGTTTCATGAAATAATTCAAATAATCTTAATATATTTCTATATTTTTTTCAATTTTTTTTGTTCGTATCCACATTTCGATCAAGATTTATATCTAAATATTGTCTTAACTTTTAAAATGATAATTAAAAATGGCCAATTATAGTCTAATTATGTCACAATTAAATTTTCATGGACTAATTCAAACAATTTTCACCAATTTTTACGATTTCCATAATTTTTTCCAAAATTTCCGTCGACATTTCCATTTCCATCGACATTTTCATAAAATTTGTATCTCGACATTTCTACTGATATTGAATTTTTAAACCTTGTATGCAAAGTTATCTCTTACTTTAATCATTTGTCTTATATGATTTCGAATCAGATCAAACTTAATAATATTGCTAAATGTTGTGGTTGTAAAATATCAAAAGGAGGTTAAATGCATGTTTTCTTTTAAGGAGAAAATTTTTTATTGCAAAATCTAATAGGTTCTTAGTGTACTAAAAATTTATTAAATATATATTACAAAAATAAAATTAAAAATTAAAACTATATATAAATACACATATTAAAAATCTGAAAGTTAAATTTAAAATAATATATAAATATATATATTTTGAAACATAAAAAATCAACATGTTATATAAATATATCTATTGCAAAATAAAAATTATTAGTGTACTAAAAATTAAAAAAAAAATATTACAAAAACAAAAATTAAAAATTAAAACAATATATAAATACACATATTAAAAATCTAAAATTTAAAATTAAAATAATATATAAATATATATATTTTGAAAAATAAAAAATAAAAAAATTATATAAATATCTATTGCAAAATCAAAAATTCAAATTATATATAAATATGTACAAATATATATTGGAAAATCAAAAACCAAAATAATTTATAAATATATGTATGGAAAAATTTAAAATTCAAAATAAAAATGATATATAAATAAACATATTATATATATATATATATATATATATATATATATATAATAAAATAATATATTTATATTTATATTGCAAAAAATCGAAATTAAAGAAAAAATTCAACACAAAAAATCGAAATTAAAGAAAAATCAACACAATTAATTTGCTTGAGAGTCAAACATGCGACGTGCAAGATAAAAAAATGTGAGCATGCAACTCACCAACAAATCAATGGTGAGGTTTACAATATTTTAGGAACGTTTAAATATAAGAAGAAATGAAACACAGAGAAACTACTATTTGTAGTTTCCAAAATTTAGTCCAAATTTTAGAAACGTTTCTAAAATTTTGGGAACAAGAAATGGGATAGATTATCAAACAAGTTTGTTTCTTACAAAATAAGAAACAGAAACAAGAAACAGGAAACGTGAACATTATCAAACGGGCCCTCAGAATCTAGGTGAAGATAGTGTAGTAGGATATACTCCTTTTGGCGATTTAGTAAGCCAGACAGTTTTTGATTCATTAATAGTCCCTCAGGATCCTATTTCTATTGGATTTTATGCCCTTAAAACTCATAGTTTGTAAATTTGTAATTTGTTCAATTTTTTATCAATAAAGTATTATTGCATTTATTCAATAAGCGTTGTTGAAATTTATTAGTTTGCCTTAAAATAAACCTAAATCCAATAAACAAATATCCTAGGTCGTGTTATGTCTCTTGAACTGTATGTGGAGATATACAAGGATCAAAGTTCAAAAAACAACTTAAGAGTCTATAGTATAGAGCTGAGGTTGGGTACCTTATCGTGGTGACACTATGGATTCGACTCACTTTGTATTTGATACAAACACAATGATCCAACGCATTCGTGTAGGTGACATGCGAGTGGGGGTGTCATGTGTGATGAGTTCACATAAGATCAGACTGCGAAATAGTAACCAATAGATGTAACTCCGTTAACTGTTTAGGTTTCTATTTCAATAGGATGATCTAGGAAACTTGATCTTAATCATGAGCAAGTTACGAATTCCTGTCTACGATGGATTGTTTTTTTACTACTATGGGTGAGAGTGACAGACTCAATAAGCTTACCTTCTTAGGGACAAAATCGCGTGGGCAGCTGGGAACTTAACTTTCCAAGATGAAATTCACTATTTCTCGACTTAGGGTATGTAGATGAGTATTTACTTAAGTGGTGCTTCCGAGACTTGAACAAAGGGTCCTAACTTGTCACTGGCCCGAGAGGGGCCTTCTGTCTATTGGTTGGACCATAAACAGGTTGTTCATTAGAGGAACACTAGTACTTAAGGTCACAGATGTAACCCAGGGATAAAATGATAATTTGATCCAATTGGTGTTACGGACGCTCGTGAAGGATCAATTTGTTGTTATTGATCTTTATCCAGAGTGAGAAGAGTGCAACTTTGAATCTTTAGTGGAGTGTACCCGCAATTAATGAAAGTTGATTAATGTGGCTAATGAAATTAGCTAATTAATCTTGTATCGTTGGAGTTTCTGATCTGTAGGTCCATTAGGTTCTCTTGCTAGCTCATAAAGGGTGTTGAGGTTATTTGATTTTGATTGAAATTTGAAATGCTCAAATTCACTTAGGGAATTATTATAATGTATAATGATACATTATAATATAAAGTTTACAATTTATTTAAAACTTTATAATATAAATTTAATTTTGCATGAGATTCAAAATTAATTTATAAGAGAATTGAATATTTGAAAATGTTCAAATATAATATGAATTGGATTCATATTAAAATTATAGATTAAATTTAATGCACATTAGATGTACATTAAAACTATAGGTTGTGAGAGAATTACAATTGGATATGATTCAATTATAAGGTCTAAATTAAATATTTTGATATTTAATAGCAATTAATTAATTGGTGAATTAATAATTAGTTAATTTAATTTAATTAAATTAATTGAATTAAAACTATAGGATATGTGAAAGGCATTCATTTAAATATGATTTAAATGAATTTTAATTAAATTAAATTTAATTAATTATTGACTAAATTAATTATGATTAATTAAATTAATTAAATATATTTTATTTTTAATTTAATTTAAATTAACTCATAACTTCCAACAAGCTAGAAGTTGGGTAAAAACATGGTTTTCCCACGTTTTGTTCTCACACGCTTGCTTTCTTATCGATAAGAAAGGTAGGGAATGACAGAAGACAGGTGGCTTGAATTCTCATCTCCTAGCAAAAGTCTTCCTCCCAATTTTTCCTCTCAAGAAAACTTTTCCTTCCCAATCGAGCCTTGTAGTGTTGAGTTAGTTTAGGAGGTAGAGTTTGAGGATCTAGACCTATGTCCATTTTATCTCTTAGACTCTTCTTTTATTTGTGAGTGTTCTTCTTATTGTTTTCACAAGTTACTTAGTTTATTTGAGTTAGTTTATTTTGATATTTTTCCTTTTTATGTTTTTAATATCAAAAAAATCCAAAAATATTTTTGCTTTGGGCTCTCATGAAAAGCTAGATTCAAGTAAGAGAGAGGTCCGAAGAAATGAGAGGATTTCTACGTACCTTGAAAGCCCACATATGTACTACGTCGAGCTTGTTGGGATGTATGTCCTAATCTCGTACATGTTTGTAATATTACTTATTAAAATAAGTAACAATTATTTTTTCATCACTTTGTGTCTCACATATTTACAAACTTTGTCCAATAAACTAAACTCCAGGGTCATTGAATTATGAGAGAACGAGAACCTGAACGGTGTGTAGTGGACACACAGGGAGGATCACGTTCGAGTTAATGACCCGAACGGTCTACAATATACTGATAGGGTTGGAGACCTAATCCTAGATACGCCGTGGATGCGACCCGCTTTGTATTAGATACAAGCGAGGTGATCCAACTCGTTCATGTGGTTGACATGCGAGTGGGGGCATCTTGTGCAATGAGATTATACAAGACCGGATCGTGAATTATTAGACCTCACGATGTAAACCGATTGCGGTATAGGACTAATAACCGTGAGATGACCATTAGTGACTCGACCTTAATCCTGAGTGTGTTACGGACTCCTGTCTGCAGGGGTCTGTCCTTTGACCAGTACGGGTGAGGGTGGTTACAGTTACTCACCCAATATCTTCTTAGGGACAAAACCACGTGGGGAGCTGGGAACTTGACTACGCGAGATGAAATTCACTTGTTCTCGAATTAGGGAAACTAGAGGGGTTGTTCCCTTAAGTGTTGTCTCTAGGGCTTGGACAATGGGCACCCACCCTCTCACTGGCCCGAGAGGGGTGTTGTTTATGGTTGGACCATACAACGTTGTTGTTCATTAGAGGAGCAATGGGGACTTAAGGAGAAAGAGGTAGACATAGGGGTAAAACGGTAACTTGACCTAGCAGTGTCTACGAACAACCTGTGAAGAGTCGACTCACAGGCATTGGTTATATCAATGGACACAACTTGTCCTATAGTGATGGGAGTGCAGCTACGGGTTTTAGTGGAGTGTTATCGTAGCTAATGAATGTTGAATAACCGGGTCAAAGAGTTTGATAGGTTAGTCTCGGATCATTGGAGCTCGTCATCTGTAGGTCCATTAGGTCCCTCGGTTGGCTCAAACTGGATGATAGAGGGTTTACAGTTTGGTGTGGATTTGAAGTGTTCAAATTCATTAAAAGGGTATTTATGTCATTTATATGACATATGATTGACATATTATATAGTTTAATGTGAATGAGATTCATAATAAACTAAAGGTTAGTCTAATTGATTAATTAATGCTAATTTAGAGAAATTGGATTGAGAGAAATTAAATTAAATGTGATTCAATTTAAAATCCACAATTATACAAATGTGATTTGTATAATAAGGTATGAGATATCTTATTATATGTGGTTATGCAAATATGATTTGCATAACCTAAGGTTTTGGTAAAATGGTAAATAGGTAGAGATTTCAACTCCACATGTCACCATTATATAAGGCCTTTGTGAGAAGGCTTTGTAAGGGGAATGGCTCATTTTTTGGATTCTCACCAAAAGAGATCTCTCCAACTCTCTCAATCTCTCTAGAATTTCTCTCTACCCCTAAACCAAAGGGAGTTCCACCACTCTCCCTCTACCAACCGAGAACAACTGAGAAGATCAATTGGTGGTGTCCAATTCGTTCGTTGTTCGAGAGATCGTGATCGTAGAGATTGAGAGCACGAAGAGTTCGTGACCGAAGAAGGAATTCTTGAAGAAGGGTTCTTCAACAAGTAAGTACATTTATCTTACTGTTTTTTCTTCCTTTACAACATGTTTAGCCTAGGATTTATGTGATAAATTCAGTTTTAAGAAAATGTTTTTCACAACGAATACCACGATGTTCAAAGTCGTTTCCGTTGCAGGAGTTTTATTCCCTTGAATTGGTATCAAAGCCAATCGTTGACACCACTTAAGGGAACATTCCTCGGGCCAATGAGAGGGTCGGACCCTTTGTTCAAGTCCCGGAGACACCACTTAAGGGAACATTCCTCTACTTACCCTAGTAGGCGGGAAGGAGTGAATCCTATCTTGCTAAGTTAAGTTTTCAGCTGCTCACTCGGTCTTGTCCCCAAGAAGGTAGGCATATTGAGTCGGCGAATTTGACCACTCTCACCCATACTAGCCAAATGAAAGATTTAGGAGAGGCTTAGTATGTTCTAGGTATCCAGATAGTCCGGAACTGGAAGAACAAAACGCTAGCCATGTCTCAGGCATCTTATATTGATAAGATGTTGTCTAGATATAAGATGTAGAACTCCAAGAAGGGTTTGCTGTCTTTCAGGCATGAGGTTCACCTGTCTAAGTATCAATGTCCTAAGACACCTCAAGAGGTTGAGGATATGAGACGAATCCCCTATGCTTCAGCTGTAAGGAGCCTCACGTATGCCATGTTGGGTACTAGGCCCGACATCTGTTATGTAGTTGGGATTGTAAGTAGGTATCAATCCAATCCAGGATAAGATCACTAAGCAACCGTAAAGGCAATCCTCAAGTATCTTAGGAGAACGAGGAACTACAACCTTATGTATGGGAGTGGGGATTTGATCCTTATGGGATACACAAACTCTGACTTTTAGACCGATAAGGATTTTAGGAAATCCACTTCGAGGTCAGTCTTCATTCTGAATGGAGGAGCTGTAGTGTGGCGAAACATCAAGCAGGGATGCATCGCTGATTCCACGATGGAAGGCGAGTATGTTGCAGCTTGTGAAGCCACAAAGGAAGCTGTTTGGCTTAGGAAGTTCATGATGGATTTGGAAGTTATTCCAAATAGAACTTGTCGATTACCCTGTTTTGTGACAACAGTGGTGCAGTACCCAACTCGAGAGAACCTCAGAGTCATAAGAGGGGCAAACACATTGAACGGAAGTATCACCTGATACGGGAGATTGTGCACCGCAAAGATTTGACATTCACGCAGATAACGTCGGAGCACAACGTTGTTGATCCATTTACAAAGGCCCTCACGGTTAAGGTGTTTGAGGGTCACCTAGAGAGTCTAGGTCTTCGAGTGTTTCCTGACTAGGACCAGTGGGAGTATTATAAAGGGTATTCAATGCCCTTATTTATTGTATTTTATTGTACATTTGAGAAAGTATTTTGTATTCCACTAGCTTAGTCCAAGTGGGAGTTTGTTGGAATGTATGTCCTAATCTCGTACATGTTTGTAATATTACTTATTGAAATAAATAAGAGTTATTTTTTCATCACTTTGTGTCTCACATATTTACAAACTTTGTCCAATAAACTAAGCTCCATGGTCATTTAATTATGAGAGAACGAGAACTTGAACGGTGTGTAGTGGACACACAGGGAGGATCACGTTCGAGTTAATGACCTGAACGATCTACAGATTACGGATAGGGTTAGAAACCTAATCCTGGATACGCTGTGGATGCGACCCGCTTTGAATCAGATATAAACGAGGTGATCCAACTCGATCATGTGGTTGACATGCGAGTGGGGGCATCCTGTGCATCATATCCCATTTAAGTTGGGCCAACCTTTTTCTGGGGTTCCATACTTTGGGGCTTCGAATGTTTGAGATGTAAAGTCAATATATCTATATGGATGTAGCTTCGAGATTGGACACAGTATAAAAGATCTTTTAGAAGTCCCAACGACTAAGTAATTGTAGGAGTGAAAGCTTCATATAATTCGAAAGAGGCAATGGTATCTAATAAGTTTTTCGACTCAACTTCCTTCTATTGATTTTCTACTTATTTTCGTCTTCGACAAAAGGTCCATTTCTATACAATAATTGCAAGAATTGTTTTCCCCTACTTGCTGCATCACAAGATGAATTACTCCTAAAGTAAGGGTTCACATCAAAATAGTGCTAGTCTAATTTCTACTCTACCTTCTCGGAGTTCATTCTCCAGAGGCTCGAATGGTACGATCCCTCCGTCACCCCAGAATGAAAGGGGACCGGGAAGAGGGGGTACATGACAAGTATCCGCTTGGTAATACAATGATTTCTAAATTTAGAATTGCAGTACAGTTTTTCATTTAAGTATCTTGTATCTAATGGATTTTTCCGTTCTAATACTATGAGATTGTACAAGATCGGAGCGTGACTTATTAGACCTACTTATGTAACACCGTTAACAGTATAGGACTAATAACTTTGTAGATGACCATTAATGACTCGACCTTAATCCTGAGCGTGTTACGGACTCCTGTCTGCGGGGATCTGTCCTTTGACTAGTACAGGTGAGAGAGGTCACAGTTACTCGCCCAATATGCCTATCTTCTCAGGGACATGACCATGTGGGGAGCTGAGAACTTGACTACGCAAGAAGGAATTCACTCGTTCTTGATTTAGGGAAACTAGAGGGGTTGTTCCCTTAAGTGTTGTCTCCAAAACTTGGACAACGGGACCCCACCCTCTCACTGGCCCGAGGGGGTTGTTGTTTATGGTAGGACCATGCAACGTAGTTGTTCATTAGAGGAGCTATATGGACTTAAGGAGCAAAAGGTAGACACAGGGGTAAAACGGTACTTTGACCTAGCTGTGGCTCCGAATAACCTGTGAAGGGTCGACTCGCGGGCATTGGTTATATCGATGGACACAACTTGTCCTACAATGATGAGAGTGCAACTACAGGCTTTAGTGGAGTGTTACCGTAGCTAATGAATGTTGAATAACCGGGTAAAAGAGTTTGACATGTTAATCTCGGATCATTGGATGTGACGCCCGATAATTTCAAGTAAGTTATTAGTTCATTTCAAAGTTAATTCTGGGCTCATGTCGTGATTTTCTTTAAGTTTGGGGTCATGAGGTTAATTTTTGGATCTTGTAGGGACCCAAATATTTCTAAATCTCGCTTTAAATTGGGTTGGCAACCTTGAGTTTCTCATCAACCATCTTTGGAGAATGAAAATCGAGGTAATTTTGGACATTTCTCCTTTTTCACATGTTTTTAGGTTTTGATTAAGAAAAAGAAAAAAAAAAGAGGCTAGGAATCGTAGGAGGTGGCTCTCCCCTTTTCCTTCACCCTTCTTCTTCGCGAGAAACCACCGCCGCCACCCTTCCCTTTCCACCGTTCCTTTCTCCCTCTCGATCGCCACCCTCTCTCTCTGCTCCGTCCGACCATCTCTCCCTCTCTCGCTTCCCCCTCACTGTCTGCCCCCATCCCTTTCGACTCTCCCTACTTCGCAGTCGCCAACCACCGAAGGAGTCCGCCGCCGCCGATCTCCCTCCCATTCGCTGAGCCGGCCTCGCCGTTGCCCTCCGTTTGCGAAGCCATTGTCGCCGATCTCTCACCCTCTCTGTTCCGTCCTTCTCTTTCCCACCCTTGGATCTGACTCCCTCACCTTCTCGGATCAGTTCCTTTCTCTCCTGGATCCGAACCAGTTCCCTAACTCTCTCTTTCCAAATTGAATCGCTTCTCACTCTCTGTTTGTGTTGGTTTTGTGGACAAGAGCAGATCCGTTGGCGAATGAGTAAGGTTTTTGGAAGAAATCTCGAGGCTAAGATCGAGCGGAAAACCGATTCAGCTTGTAAACTATGGGTAAGATCCGATTTTGAACCTTTTTTATCCTAGTTTTAGGCTTAGAACTTGTTGGTTGGGTTGTGTTTTCCTGTTGGGTGAAGGCGTTCTGTTAACTTGTTAAGTTCGTTTTCGTTTTGTGCCTCAAGGGTAGAGCAGCGAGGTTGGCTCCCAACTGAGCGTGTGCATCGTTTGTGGTTTCTGTAGGTGCTTTAGGCTGCTAGCAAGAGCAAGGATCTTTCGTTGCACATTAATCCGAGGTAAGTAGCTGTTTGGTTTAAGCATCAAGCTCGTAAGCGAATGAGTTTGAGTATAAGGTCGTTGTGGTTGGCTTTATAATTGTTGTGTGGATGTTAGATTGTTGTTTGGCGCATGAGACTCTGAATATCCTGTTCTGGCTGTGTTTACCTTGTACCGCTAGTAAGTTTTGTGGTTGAATCTCCTACGTGCTCTGAATGTGTTTCCTAGTGTAACGGTTATGCTGCTTATGACTCGTGGTTGGTTGCTAAGTGAGACTCGAGCCTGTGTGGTAATGCACGTTGTGTTCTTGACCTTGGAACCGAGCAGGTTAAGCTGTGTGGTGGTTTAGGTTAGGGGTGGGTGGTTAGCTTTGTCGTTGAGCCAAAGATTGGTTGGCGGGCTGTGTGGTTGGCTGGTTAGGCTGATGGATAGGGACTCGGTTTCAAGACGACCATGGAAGGGTTTAGGGGAAAACCAAGGAGAGCATTGGGGTCTGACTTTCTAGGCTAGCATCACCAAACGCACTTAGTGACCTCGAGCGAGACAAAACCTCCAGGCTGACATCTCGATGTGGGCATTAGGGTCGAGTGCGCCCTTTTGCGAGCTGTGTGGACATAAGGTCGAGCGCCCTTTGTGATTTCTGTGTGGGCATTAGGGTCGAGTGCGCCCTTTTGAGAGCTGTGTGGGCATTAGGGTTGAGCTACCCTTTTGCAAGTTGTGTAGCCACTTGGGTGGGCCACCCTTATGCGATCCGTGTGGGCTTTAGAGTCGAGGCTCTATTGCGTTTCTGTGTGGCTGTTAGAGTGATTACTCTTTCGCGATGGGGTGCATCCCCGTCTGTGGCCGCCTAGGTTTCTGGATCGTCGATGAGTCTCGGGGTGAGGTATGCACGTGAGCGCCTAGTCATGTGTTTCTAAGATGCAGTGGTTGCGAGCTCGATTTATCTCTGTGTGTGCAGTTGTGCAATTCGTCGCTTGGACGTGAGTGATTACTTACTGAGTATTCTTATACTCACCCGTCTACTTTAATGTCTTTGGTTGCAGGTAAGGGCAAACAGTGAGCTGGAGAGCGACGGTGGCGACATGACGGGGCTATGAGACAACTTTTTGTCTTAGAGGAACTTTTATTTTGAACTTAGGCAGTTCTTTATGTCTATGAGTTGAACTGTGACTTTTTTTTGTTACTCGTTGGATTTCGAAACTCATTGTGTTGCTGAGCATGATATTGATTCATCTTGGTTTCTGGCTTAGCATGCTCGTTTAACTGCTGTGTGTGGTGTGTGTGCTCTTGCTGCGTGTTGTTCTGCTGGAGCCCGACCCTTTTCGGTTGTAGTTTGGGGGAGGTCGGGCACTGAGTAAATCCTTAGAAGTGTTTCTTTCTTAAATTAGGTCAAGTAAATTTTTGGTTTCGTTCGGATAGTGTCGTTATGCTGCCGAAATTTTGGCGCAAAAGGTGCTATCTAGTGACGTCCCTAGTTGGACTTGTGCTGAAAACTAGGGTCGTTACAGTTTGTATCAAAGTTTTTATATCTTGTATACTTGCCTACATCGTAGGTACTGGTCCTCATAGCCTCTCGCAAAATGTCGCCTTGTCACCTCCAGGTTTGCTTGTTTTTAATTTGTAAAGTAAGTGCTTGCTTTAGACCTTAGTGTTGTGTTTTAAAGTTTGTTGTGGTTTAACTCAATTTATGGCGCAAGGTCGAGGACGTGGTAGAGCCGTAGCAGGTGGGCGTGGTCGTGGGGGCCGAAGGGAGCGGGGTCGTGGAGCACGTGGCCAGGTCCCGGTGGTGGACCCACCAGTGAATGAGCACTTCGAGCACAAGGAGGAGCTTGATCAGGACGCCCCAGCTGTCGGGGAGCCGTCAGAGCATGTCGATGAAAACTCTCAGGAACAAGGGAACGACCAAGCCCCACCGCCGACTCCTGAAACTTTAGCGGGATTCTAGAAGATCCTGCAGGCAACCCTAGCAAGCCAGACGACGCTGCTCAACTAGGTCACCAAAGTCCTGGGAGTGATGGCTACCCAAAATTAGGGGGCACAGAACCAAAACCAGGCAACACCGACTCAGAACGAGGGGGCTCTTGTCCAGGCGCGTGGAGCCACCACAGAGGTGGCCAGATATCTTCGGGACATCGAGAAGTTCGAGCCACCTCTCTTCGATGGGCAAGGAGTGGACCATGTGGCTGCAGAAGCATGGTTCGGGATGGTGGAAGACATATTTGAGCGCATGTCTGCCCTGAACGACAAAGGGTCCAGTGCGCAGTCGATGCACTCAGACGGCGAGCCTATGTATGGTGGAAGTCTTCCTCGCGGTCCATTGATGTTAGTGAAGGGTCAATAACCTGGGTGCCGTTCCAGGAAGCATTCTATGAGAAGTTCTACCCGACCGCGATGAGAATTGAGAAGCAGGCCGAGTTTTGCATCTGAAGCAAGGACCGAATCAGTCGGTCGAAGAGTATGAGCATGAGTTCACCATGTTGTCCCGGTTTGCTGCAGAATTGGTGGACACAGATAAGAAGAAAATTAAGCGTTTCCTCTGTGGTCGCGCGGAGGTATACGTGGTGCAGAGCGCCCACGATCCAAGACCTATCTTCAGCTTGATTGTTGAGTAGCCACCACGATTGATGATGGTTTGAAACAATAAGGGTGTAATGTTGGCCAGACTTCAGGGGCTGGACATAATTCTGGGTCAGGTCAGAAGAGGAGGCACGATCAGGCCTTCCCTAGGCCAAATCGACCAGGAGCGCAGGGTCAACAGTGGGCCCAAGGAGCAGGCAGAGGTTCATGCTCGAACTGTGGAGGGCAACATAATAGAGGAGCTTGCCCGACAGCCACCAAAGTCTGTTTCCATTGCGGCAAGGTTGGTCATATGGCATCGATGTGTAGGCACAAGAAGAGACCAAATCTGAGAGTTTGTTATATTTATCGTAAGGGAGGCCATGTGGCCTTAGCGTGCTCGTATAATAGAAATGCTGGAAACCAGGAGGGTCGCCAGAGATGAGGAGCGTACGCGAATGCTGGCCGAGTCGTGGAGGGTGTTGGTAAAGTCGTCACTGGTACCCTACCTATTCTCGGTCATTTAGCTTTTGTACTTTTTGATTCTGGTTGTACGCACTCTTTTATTTCTACACTATTTGAGGGGCAAGCCCAGCTAGAAGTAGAACCCTTAGGTTTTAGCCTGTCAGTTGCAATCCCAGTAGGGGCAGAGTTAGAGACATGGGAAAAGGTGAAGACCGGTCAGGTCTTGGTGGAAGGTCGCTCGTTGGAAGTGATGTAAGCCCTAAACTCTATTTTCTTTTATCATTTTGCACTCGTACTTGATGTTTTGAAATATGCAAAATGATATAGGTTGCACTAAAAGATGTCGTGATCAGATTTGGAAATCTATTGAATTGGGAGCTACAATATGTTAAAAGCTTTATAAGGAGATAGGTAAGCCATTGAAATAAGCATATTAAAAGTTGAATTGAAGTAAGTTAAAAGCATTAGCAAATTGGGGAAATTTAAGGTGCAATATGTATTGAATGGAAGATCTTATACCTCACAAACTTAGGGTAAGTTGGCTAAAATACTTAGGGTTTATTTTCTTATTTTGGTGTTTTAAAAAGGGGATTATGATGTAAATATTAAAGTAGGAGCTGGCCAAAGGAGCTGAAGCCTCGAAGTTAAACTTTGCAAGTAGGTGATGTCAAATTCGTAGGAAAACAACAAGCTGATGGAAAATGGGTCATCTTCAAACGATCATATCTCTTAATTTACTGAGCCAAATTCGATGGTTTTTGAGTCAAAATCATAGAAATTGAATGTAGAATACGAAACTGATCGACGTTTAGGAGAAAACGCAGAGGAAGAAGGAGAAAAGTGTAGAACAGTGAGAGGTGTCAAAGTTCTTGGGTAGCAGAACAGTGTGAGGAGAACAATTTCTTTTGAGCTCATGAGAAGTAGAAGCTTAAATTTTGAGGTAAGTAAGCTAAGATGTTGTACTTGAGGTTTATCAAAAAATATTGGGTGGTTGTGTTGATAATTTTTTAGGAACCCAAGCTGAAATTTGAACCTGAAATTTTAGGTGCAAGGGAAAAACTGCTAGCAAGAGATTGAAGCAGATGTTCTTCCATTTCTATATACTTTACAACCAAGTGTGTATGGCTATTCTGAATTGAGTTATGAGACTGAATTAGATATATTTTTAGGGTGCATAAGGAAAGGAATTAATGTTACTAATTTCATTTTCATGGACAACGGAGATAGGAATAGCTTATAATCCTTGGAACCCTTTTGGTGATTGTGAGTGATTCTATTTTAGAACTATACTTAACCTTTGTTTTTCTTTAAAAGCATAAATGTTGATCATTGAATCATGCCTGAATTAATTTTGTATAGTTCATGGAGTTTTTGACAGAATGTTCTTTAGGGAACATAAGCATGCTTTGAATTAGTGGGTAACTATATATTCAAGTATGAAAACTAGTTATGGAAGTATGATTTCCTCTAGAGAATGCCTTGTGTAAGTTCACTTGGAAACATGTTTAGGAAAATAATATGCAAATGTTGAGAAATTGTTGTATGTATTTGGAAAACATGATTTCCATGGTAAACAAAGTATGCCCCTGTATGCTGTTAACCCCCAGTACTGAAGGCCATCGAGAAGGTATTTGGGAGGGAAGAATCGTGTTTTCCCGATACTGAAGGACAATGAGAAGGTATTTGGGTAGTAAATGGTCTTATCCTAATACTGAAGGACATAGAGAAGGTATTAGGGAAAACCAAGTGCCCAATGGCATTCCACGTGCACGTGAGAGAGGTATGAACGTTGTTGTTATAAAGATAACTCTACCACCGTTAAGGTTCGAAAACGGTGTCATGCCATGAGTTTTATTGTTATGAGCTTCTACGCTTTGGATCTGTTTATTCTTCATTATAGCACTACATTAAGAGTTTTTATGTTATACATAAGTGGTGACTTAAACCTGTAAATTGATAGCATGACTTGATTACGTTTACAATCAAGTGTTAAGTTATTTTCTACTTATAGCATGCCCATTATTATGTTTCACCTTTGAGCTTATAATGTTCTAAAAATAGACACTCACTGGGCTTCCCAACTCATGTATTCATTATGTTTATCTTCCCAGGTAGCAGACGAATTCCCGGTGCTTAGCCTTGACAAGACCTGTTTGCCACCACGCCGTTTTAGCTCCTTGTATATACACTTTCCTATGTATATGGTTTGTAGTGAAAACATATTAGTTGGGCTGTAATAAACTTAAAGGCTTTATGACTAGCTAAAGAACATAGTAGTGGAAGTGAATGTGTCGTGCTTATATGTGTAATCAATGTTCAATCTTGCTTGTTCAAACGTGTTGTGTTGCATTTAATTTTAGTTTAAGTCTTGGGTTAGTCAGGGAGAGCTAGTAAGAGAGTTGATTCTCTCTGCCTTTGCATCTCTTCCTAGGTTAAGCAAGTAAGCTGGGAGGGGGTGTGACAAGTGACCCTGATCGTTCTGGAGATGAGTGACTTTGATGTAATTCTTGACATGTATTGGCTAGCAGCGAATCATGCCAACATCGGTTGTCACCATAGGGAGGTTGTGTTCAAGCCTCCATCAGAACCAAGCTTCAAGTTTAAGGGAAGCGAGTCTAAAATAGTTCCTAAAGTGATCTCAACACTTAAGGCGAGCAAGTTGGTTGGCCAAGGGGCTTGGGCCTTCTTGGCAAGTGTGACGGACTTGAGAAGTGAGAAAGGAGACGTGTCATCGGTTCCAGTAGTCAGGGAGTTCGCTGATGTGTTTCTGAGAATTTGCTCGGTCTACCTCCAGCCAGGGAGGTGGATTTCAGTATTGAGTTTGAACCAGGCACTGCACCTTTATCGAAAGCTCCGTTCAGAATGGCCCCAACCGAGTTAAAGGAGCTCAAGACTCAATTGCAGGAGTTGCTAGACAAGGGTTTCATTTACCCTAGTGTCTCTCGGTGGGGTGCGCCAGTACTTTTTGTGAAAAAGAAGGATGGGTCGATGCGCCTATGCATTGACTACCGGGAGTTAAATAAAGTGACGATAAAGAATAAGTACCCGCTCCCTAGAATTGATGATTTGTTTGACCAGTTACAAGAGGCCACTGTGTTCTCTAAGATTGACTTGCGCTTGGGTTACCACCAGCTGCAAATAAGAGAGCTCATGATCTGTAGGTCCACTAGGTCCCTCGGTTGCTCAATATGGAATTAATCAAACTCATTGATCCCGTCAATCAACATTCGTTAACTACGAGTCACTCCACTAAATACTCGTAGCTTCACTCTCCTAACTTTAAGACAAGTTGTGTCCATTGATTTAACCAATGTCCGTGAGTCAACCCTTCATACGTCGTTTGTGGTCACAACTGGGTCAAATTACCATTTTACCCTTGTGACTACTTCTTGCACCTTAAGCACCACTGATCCTCTAATGAACAACAACTTTATGGTCCGTCCATAAACATTATCCCACTCGGGCCTGCAATAGGGAGGGGCCCCGTTGTTCAAGACCTGGATTCAACTCTAAAGGGAACAACCTATCTAGTTACCCTAGATCGGGAATAAGTGAATTCTTTCTTGCGAAGTTGAGTCCCCTCGTCCCTCGTCTCTGAGAAAGTAGACATATTGAGTCGACGACTCTGGCCACTCTCACCCGTACTAGTCAAAGGATAATCCCCCGCAGACAGGAGTTCACAACTCGCTCTGGATTCAGGTTGAGTCACTATTGGTCATCGTTTGAATTATTAGCCCTAATCTATCAACGGTGTTACTAGATCGGTCTAACAATTCTTGGTCAAGACTTGTACAAACTCATTGCACAGGATGCCCCCACTCGTATGTCAACTACATGAACAAGTTGGATCGCCTCGTTTGTATCAAATACAAAGTGGGCCGCATCCATAGTGTTAGCAGGATGAGCTTCCCAACCTAATCCATCTACTATGTGTGTCAAGTACACAGTTCAAAGTTGTCTAAATGTGACCCTGGAGCTTAGTTTATTGGATTTAAATTTGTAATTGCGAGAATACAAGTTTGAAGGAAAAATAAAAACTTTATTCATTTCCTCAAATAATTACAAATACACGAGTTTATGGCATAAATCCCAACAGGAACACCCCTACCTGGGAACCGACCTGAGAGTGAATTTGGTCTAGAAATTAATAGGTTATATTTCTCGTGAGTGATGTTTATTAAAATGTTAATAAACTTAGACCTAAGTTTGTATAAATGGTTTATACACTTAGGAAATTCCAATGTAAATGTTCTATTGGTAGACTTAGGTAAATTATAGCCGGATTTATCTAGGTCATCCCGATAATTCTAAAGTACTTAGTGGGAGGAAATAAGTGTATATGATACATTAATTTTCACCTACGTATCTCCGTTAAGTTCACACCGTGAGATCCATACTCGGCCTCATGGCGCAAATGAGAGTGTCCCCCTTTGAATGGTGTTTGTATTAGGGGTGTGTAGAAACTGGGCCAAACAGAAGAATGAACCGATCCGATCCGACTGGAACCGACAGGATCAGTTTAGTTTTTTAGAAAAAACTCGATTTTTCAGTTTAATTGCAGCAAGAACCGAGTGGCTCGGTTCAGTTCACGGTTCATCCACATAAAAAACCATTAAAACTGAACCACCCATCATATATAAAAAAATAAAAAAAATAAAAAAGGCCTGTAGAATCATTGAAGGGTTAAAGCCTTTGTACCTTCTTTCAGCCCAAACCCAAGCCCAATTCCTTTTTTAAAACCCTAAACCTTGTATCTTTTTCTTCTTTTACGCCTTAACAACACGCCTCCCTCCCTCTCTCCCGATTCACGAACGACCTCACGCCTCTTCTTCTCTCTAAGACTCTCTTCTCTCTAAGACTCTCAGTCACACGCTTCTTCTTCTTCTCTTTTAGTCACGATGACTTCATCTTCTTCTTCTCTCACGTCTCACGCCTCTTAAAGGTAAGGTTTCTTCTTCTTTAGTCCGGGTTCTCTTTTCTCCTTCTTCCCTCGACTTAAAAAAAAAAGAAAATTATTAGTCCTCAAACAAATCCGTGGGTTTTTAGTGATACCCACACACAATCACGCCTCGAACCTGTGCAAATGGATGATGACGGGCTCATGTCTGATTTGGATTCATATTAGAAGTGTTTTATGCATTCATATCTGTTTGATAGGGAACCCCAAAGTGAAATGAAATGCATTTGAGTTTCTTCAGTTTGATTTATGTTTAAAGATAAATTGAAGAACCGAAGAACCGAAGAACCGAATCGATTCAGGTCGGTCCGGTTCAGAAACCAAAACTGACGGGGCTCAGTTTTTACGAATTATGATGTTGAAAAATCGACCTGTTCGGTTTGGTCTATGGTTTTGTCAAAAACCGGACAGAACCGAACCGTGCACACACCTAGTTTGTATGGGTCAAAATCAAGGTGAATGGAGAAAGTGCTTATAGTGAGTGAGAGCGCGACTTGTGCAAACGGGTCCCACGGTCTATTCTATTGGTTTGCACCCTGAGATTTCTATGAACCACCTGCTAGTTTTGTTGGGTTGTATGTCCTAATCTCGTATTTATTTGTAATATTCACGTTTGAAATAAATAAGAGTTATTTTTTTTCATCACTTTGTGTCTCGAATATTTACAAACTTTGTCCAATAAACTAAGCTCCAGGGTGATTGAATTATGAAAGAATTGGAACTTGAACGGTGTGTAGTGGACACATAGGGAGGATCACGTTCGAGTTAAATGACCCAAACGGTATACAGTATACGGATAGGGATGGAGTCCTAATCCTGGTTACACTGTGGATGCAACCCACTTTGTATTAGATACAAACGAGGTGATCCAGCTCGTTCATGTGGTTAACATGCGAGTGGGGGCATCATATGCAATGAGATTATACAAGACCGAACCGTGAATTATTAGACCTACAGATGTAACACCGTTGACAGTATAGGACTAATAACTTCGTAGATGACCAATAGTGACTCGACCTTAATCCTGAGCGTGTTACGGACTCCTATCTGCAGGGGTCTGTCCTTTGACTAGTACGGGTGAGGGTGGTCACAGTTACTCGCCCAATATGCCTATCTTCTCAGGGACCAGACAACGTGGGGAGCTGGGAACTTGACTACCTAAGATGGAATTCACTCGTTCCCGACTTTAGGGAAACTAGAGGGGTTGTTCCATTAAGTGCTGTCTCTAGGGCTTGGACAACGGGCGACCACCCTCTAACTGGCTCGAGATGGATGTTGTTTATGGTTAGACCATACAACGTTGTTGTTCATTAGAGAAGCAGTATGGACTTAAGGAGCAAGAGGTAGACACAGGGGTAAAATGATAATTTGACCAAGTAGTTGAAAGAGTCTAGATTAAGAAAGCGGAAGCAATTTTGGATCTTGAACACTCTAAGTTGATCAATTTTGTAAAATAAAATGCATGCTCAAAACTGGAAAAACAGAGGGATAGAAAACTCAATTTTGAAGATCAAATTCTCTTCACCCGGTTGATGGTTTTCAGCACGAACACTTCGTGGACGACCGTTAGAGTCTTCCCTACTATCCTCAGGCCTTAGAACGGATTGTGGGATCCTAGGTTGAGAGAATTTTGAAGAAATGTCCTCAAAGGTCACTAATTCGGGAATATTGAATTTTCTGTAAAATCCTCACAACATCCCTCAAATCACCATTATATAAAGCTTCAAAAAGCTTCAATGGAGTGACAACTCAAGGGTGATGAGGATGCTTTGAGATGGAGGTGGCCAATTTTGGTGAATTTTGAAGATGAGAGGGATTGGGCAAGTTGTACTTTGGATTTTATTGAAAATCCATGAAAATCCACTTATTTCCATTTAATTTTAATTTAAAAATCAAAATTAAATTGATTTTTAATTAAAATTAATTTAATTAATTTAATTATTAAATAATTAATTAATTTTTAATTTAATTTAATATCAAATATTAAATTAAATAAATTGCCCGATCCCGATCGATTTTTCGAACATGAATCTTTATTCATGCTATAAACCGATCCCATATTTAAATCATATTTAAATATATCCACCTCCTATTAATCATAGTTTAATTCATAATTAAGCTATGATTTGTTAAATATATCACATATAATTAACGCTTTCTTCCAAACTCGAATTTGAACAATTCAAATTCTTTTCTCTCAAAATGTTACAAGGCTTAGTCCGAGCTAGTAAGGAGGACCTAATGGACCTGCAGATCATGAGCTCCAACGATACATGATTAACCAGTCAAACTCTTTAATCTAGCTAATCAACATTCGTTAACCACAGGGACACTCCACTAAAGCCAAGTGGTTGCACTCCTCTCTTTGTAGATATATTTACGTCCACTCGATATAACCATGATTAGTAAGTCGATCCTTTCACAAAGTCGTTCGTCATTCTAATTTGGGTCAAAATTACCATTTTACCCCTATAATTACCTCTTGTTCCTTAAGTACCACTGATCCTCTAATGAACAATTGGTTTGTGGTCCAACCAGCAAACCAAATCCCTCTCGGGCCAATGAGAGGGGCGGACCCATTGTTCAAGACCTGGAGTCAGCACTTAAGGGAACAACCTCTCTACTAATCCCTAATGCGGGTAGGAGTGAATTCCATCTTGTAGAACTATGTTCCCAGCTATCTACCCGATTTCATCCCTGAAATGGGAGGCTTATTGAGTCGGCAGTCTCGAGCCACTCTCACCCATGCAAATCTAAGGATAATCCGAATAAACAGGAGTCCATAAAACGCTTAGGATTAAGATCGAGTTACCTAGGTCATCGTATGAATATAGTCAGTTAAGACAGTAAACGGAGTTATAAAGTTTAAGTGACTATTTCGCGGTCCAGTCTTATGCAAACTCATTGCATAGGGCGCCCCCACTCACATGTCTCCACATGAACGATTTAGGATCACATCGTTTGTTCTCTACAAAGTGGGCCGCATCCATAGTGTCCCCAGGATAAGGTACCCAACCCTATCCTTATACTATAGACTGTTCGGGCTATAACTTGAACTTAATCTACTTTTATGTCACACATAAAGTTCAAGTATTCATCCTATAGCCAAGGGTTCTTTATTGGATTAAGGTTACACAATACACAAAAGTCAATAACACCTTTACTGAATAAATTTCAATAACAACTTTATTGTGATATAGAATATACATTCAGTTTACAAAACCACGAGTTTTAGGACATAAAACCCAACAACAGTGTCTACGAACAACTTGTGAAGGGTCGACTCATGGGCATTAGTTATATCAATGGACACAACTTGGTCTATAGTGATGGGAATGCAACTATGGATTTTAGTGGAGGGTTACGGTAGCTAATGAATGTTGATTAACCGGGTCAAAAAGTTTGACAGGTTAGTCTCGGATCATTGGAGCTCATCATCGTAGGTTCATTAGGTCCCTCGGTTGGCTCAAAAAAGATACATAGAGGGTTTACAGTTTGGTGTGGATTTGAAGTTTTGAAATTCATTAAAAGGGTATATATGCCATTTATATGAGATATAATTGACATATTATATAGTTTAATGTGAATAAGATTCATAATAAACTATAGGTTAACCTAATTGCTTAATTATGGCTAATTTAGAGAAATTGGATTGAGAGAAATTAAATTGAATGTGATTCAATTTAAAATCCACAATTATACAAATATGATTTGTATTATAAGGTATGAGATATCTTATTATATGTGGTTATGCAAATATGATTGGCATAACCAAGGTTGTGGTAAAATGGTAAATAGGTGGAGATTTCAACTCCACCTATCACCATTATATAAACACCTTTGCAAGAAGGTTTGTTTAATCAATTCTCATTTTTCGGATTTTCCATCCAAGAGAACTCTCTCAAATTCTCTCTTTTCTCTAAAATTTTCTCTCCATCCCCTAAACCAAAGGAGTCCCACCACTCTCCCTTTACCAAAGGAGAACAACCGAGAAGAACTTTCGGAGGTGTTCAAATCGTTCGATTGTTCGGAGAGTTCGTGAGCGTGGAGATCGAGAGCACGAAGAGTTCGTGACCGGAGAAGGATTTCGTGAAGAACGATTCTTTAACAAGTAAGTACTATCTCTTACTGTATTTCCTTTTTAAAAGCATGTTTAGCCTAATTTCTATAGGATAGATTTAATTTTAAGAATTATTTTCACAACGAAAACCACGACAATTCAAAGTCGTTTTTCTGCTGTGTGAGTTTCATTCCCTTCAATTGGTATCACAACCAAACGTTGGCTTATTCGTTGTGCAAAATTATTTTCTTAAAATTAGGTGGGTGTGCTTCAAATTCATGAGATGAAATTGTGGTTTGCAAAATGGATGTTTTGGTTTTAGCACTTGTTTTTAGATTTATTTTATGTTGATGAGATCAATGTAAAGGCCCGTGTTTTTTTGGACAATTAGAAAGTAAATTGAGTATGTAAGTCCGTGTCTTGTATGGCAAGAGTTGCTGTGAAGAAATCGGAGCGGAATCGGGCAAAAAATGATGAAAAACAACAAAGGTGTTTGATGGTCTGTAGACGGCATAACGCTGTCCGTGTAGAGCTAGGCTGAGCTTCAGGTCAACGTTGCAACGCTGAGGCGTTGGACTCGCAGAGGACAACACTGCGAGCGTAGTGGGCAGTTCGCGAGGCGGTTTGGCGTGAAGTGGCTGGAATGCAAAAATTTGGATCGTGGGGCATTATTTTCGTTTTTTATTAATTAATTATTTATTTTTTATTTGTAAAATGTAATTTATAAATTAATTTTATTAATAATATTAACATAAAAGTTATATTAATGTTAATTAATTCAATTAATATCCTTAAAATGCCAAAACCGGTCTTATTTTGCTATTTATTTATTTTATGCATGAGATGTATGAAATTAATTTATTCTATGTGCATATTGTATGTCATAAAGATTAAAATCACACCTTAGGTAAAACATTTCATGCATCATATTTATATTATAAGAGTTATAATATATAGTATGCATGGTAGGTTTACATTATTAAAGTTATAATATAATGTTTGCATGTTTTAATTTATTTAATATAAGTGTTATATTTCTTATATTAAAAGCATGCACATGCATTTAATTCATGTGATGAATGTATGTTATAGTTTATTATTTAGGTGATGAATGATCAAACACTGTAACATAGAAATGCATGTAACCTAAGTTAATTATTAGTTTTAAAATGTTTAGAACTTGAATAATTAGACTTAGGTTTTCAAGTTCTAATAAGATTAGAATTAGGAAATCATTCATGACTTATGAATGGAGACTAATTAGTAACTCTGTCTAAGGAAAGTTCTGTCTAAGGCTGGGGTATTTAAGCTGACGCTTTGCGGAACACCCCTACCTGGGAACCAATCTGGGAGTGAATTTGGTTCGGAGATTCATAGGTTATATAATCGTGAGTGTCGTTAATTAAAAGTTATTTTTTTACTCACATAGACCTAAGTTAATAATGTGATTATAGACTTAGGCTAATCCAATATAAGAGTTATATTGGTAGACTTAGGTAAATATTAGCTGATTTATCTAGGTCAATCCCGATTAACTTAAAGTGTTGAGTGAGAGGAAATAAAGTGTATAAGATACATTTGATTTTCCGACCACGAATCTCCGTTAAGTTCACATCGTGAGATCCATACTCGGCCTCTTGGCGCAAATGGGAGCGTCCCCCTTCAAATGGTATTTGTATGGGTCAATATCAACGTGAATGGAGAGAGTACTTATAGTGAGTGGGAGCGAAAACTGTGAAAACGGGACCGACGGTCTCTTATTTCGATTCACATCGTGAGACGTCTATGATTCGCCTGCTAGTTTAGCCTGAACTAGACAATCCCTTCGGAGGGCCTTGATCATGGGAGTCGGAATACCGTGAATTCTCAAAAGGGATACAACTTCCTTGTTGGTTTTCCTTCTTGGTTCACCCTTCGGTGCCTATTGTTTGGACGGATACTTGGAAATTTAAAGATTGAGGGTGACACTCACGAGATTCAGTAAGAGTTAATGGATTCAGACCGAAAAATGGTAACTGGATGCCTAATGGAATAAGAGTTATTCTGGTATTAGGGTCTGGTCGAGAAAGTCTCGTCCAAGAGGAGGAGTGTTTCTGTTCACTCTTCGGTGACGGTCATTCTAAACTATTGAGGTATCATTGCAAATTTTAATGACCTAGGATCATAGGATAAATTTTTGCTAAAACTGATTGGTTTTTTCAAAAAGTTTTTGTGAGACTGATACAAAGTTTCTACTTTTTTTTCAGCAAAAATGTCTAGATCAATCAGTGCACTATTAGCTTCCGACAAACTAGTGGGAGATAATTTCCAAACGTGGAAAAACAATATGAACACAATTCTAATAACTGACGACCTAAAGTTCGTGCTCACTAAGTAGTGTCCCCAGGTGTCGGGCTCGACTATGTCACGAAGTGTTCGTGATGCGTACAATCGATGGATCAGGGCCAATGAAAAGGCCAAGGTCTATATCATTACCAGCTTGTCTGAAGTCTTGGCAAAGAAGCATGAGTTGATGATCACCGCCAAGGAGATCATGGAATCCTTGCAGGAAATGTTTGGACAACAGTTATTTCAGGTCTGGCATGATTCACTCAAACACGTCTTCAACGCGCGGATTAAAGAAGGGACGTCTGCTTGTGAACATGTTCTAGACATGATGACCCACTTTAATTTGGATAAGATGAACGAGACTTCGATTGATGAGTCGAGCCAGGTCAGCTTTATTATGGAGACTCTTCCGAAGAGTTTCCTTTAGTTTCATAGCAATGTTGTTATGAACAAAATTAGCTACACTCTGACAACCCTTCTAAACGAACTACAAAACTTACAGTCCTTGATGAGGATCAGGACACCGGAAGCTGAGGCAAACGTTGCCTTCAGGTTCTTTCACAGAGGATCGACCTCTGGGACTAAATCTGTAGGATCTTCAGGCCCGAAAGGGAAGAAGTAGAAAATGAAGAAGGGTAAAGTTGACTGTGCTGCCGCCCAAAAGGACAAAAAGGTCAAGGAAGTTGCAGAGAAAGGAAAGTGTTTCCACTGCAATGGGGACGGACACTCGAAGCGTAACTGTCCCGAGTTCCTTGCCGACAGGAAGAAAGAAGGTAAATGTGATTTACTTGTTACAAAAACCTGTTTAGTGGAGAGTAATGACTCTACCTGGATATTGGATTCAGGCGCTACTAACCATGTTTGTTCTTTTTTTTCAGGGAATTAGTTCTTGGCAGCAGCTGCGAGAGGGTGAGATAACGTTACGGGTTGGATCCGGGGAGGTTGTCTCTGCTGCAGCAATTGACATAGTGAGCTGTTTTTGGCAGGAACTACATTTTATTAGATAATTTGTATATATAGTTCCAGGGTTTACTAGAAACCTAGTTTCTATTTACTACCTATTAGAACACTGTATTTCTGTTTCATTCAGTGGTAATAAAGCGTTTTTTCCCGAAATGGAAACTTGAAAACCTAAGTCTAATTATTCAAGTTCTAAACATTTTAAAACTAATAATTAACTTAGGTTACATGCATTTCTATGTTACAGTGTTTGATCATTCATCACATGAATAATAAACTATAACATACATTCATCACATGAATTAAATGCATGTGCATGCTTTTAATCTAAGAAATATAACACTTATATTAAATAAATTAAAACATGCAAACATTATATTATAACTCTTATAATATAAACCTACCATGCATACTATATATTATAACTCTTATAATATAAATATGATGCATGAAATGTTTTACCTAAGGTGTGATTTTAATCTTTATGACATACAATATACACATAGAATAAATAAGACCGGTTGGCTCAAACTCATCATCTCGAGGTCCATTAGGTCCCTGTTGCAGAAACTACATTTTATTAGATAATTTGTATATATAGTTCCAGGATTTACTAGAAACCTAGTTTCTATTTACTACCTATTAGAACACTGTATTTCCGTTTCATTCAGTGGTAATAAAGCGTTTATTTCCTGAAATGAAAACTTATTGTGTTCTGCTTTGCTTGAGAATAACTTGTACATTTTAAAACCTAATTCGGTTAAAAGTGTTTTGAATACTTAATTGTTTAAAACGACAGAAACACGAACTAAGAGAATGAAAGTTTCTCCTAAAGAAAATGCCCATCTTTGGCATCTAAGGTTAGGCCACATTAATCTCAATAGGATTGAGAGACTAGTGAAGAGTGGACTTCTAGGTGAGTTGGAAGAAAACTCTTTACCAGTATGTGGGTCATGCCATGAAGGCAAAATGACCAAACGCCCTTTTAGTGGAAAAGGATACAGAGCCAAAGAGCCTCTGGAGCTTATACATTCTGACCTCTGTAGTCCGATGAGTGTGAAAGCACGAGGAGGCTACGAATACTTTGTATCTTTTATAGATGACTATTCAAGGTATGGGTATATTTACCTAATGCATAGGAAGTTTGAAACTCTTGAAAAGTTCAAGAAGTACAAGACTGAGGTTGAGAACCTGTTAGGTAAAATTATAAAAACACTTCGATCGGATCGAGGTGGAGAGTATATGGACATTGAATTCTATGACTATATGATAGAACATGGAATTACGTCCCAACTCTCAGCACCTGGTATGCCACAGCAGAATGGTGTATCAGAAGGAGAAACAGAACCCTGTTGGACATGGTTCGGTCGATGATGAGCTATGCTCGTCTCCCTGATTCTTTTTGGGGTTATGAAGTGGAGACTGCGGTTTATATTTTGAACAATGTTCCGTCGAAGAGTGTTTGTGAAAAAGCTTTCGAACTCTGGAATGGACGTAAAGGTAGTTTACACTATTTCAGAATTTGGGGATGCCCGACCCATGTGTTGGTGTCAAACCCGAAAAAGTTGGAACCCCGTTCAAAATTGTGCCTCTTTGTAGGTTACCCAAAAGAGACTAGGGGTGGTTTGTTTTACGATTCTAAGGAAAATAGGGTGCTTGTGTCGACAAACACCACTTTCCTTGAGGAAGACCACATCAGGGATCATTTACCTGGGAGTAAAATTGTGTTAAATGAAATAGACAGTACATCAACAAGAGTTGCTGATGGGGCTAGTACGTCCACAAGTGTTGTTTATCCTAACTCATCTAGTCAAGTCCGTTCTCAAGAGTTGAGAATGCCTCGACGTAGTGGGAGGGCTATGAGACAGCCTGAACGTTACATGGGTTTAGCTGAAACCCAGGTCGTCACCCCTGATGATGAATGCGAGGATCCATTGACCTATGATTAGGCAATGGCAGACGTTGACAAAGACGAATGGATTAAAGTTATGGACCAGGAAATGGAGTAGATGTACTTCAATTCTGTCTCGTAGCTTGTTGATCAACCGGATGGGGTAAAACCTATAGGTTGCAAATGGATCTACAAGCGTAAATGTGGCTTAGATGGGAAGGTGCAGACCTTCAAAGCACGACTAGTGGCAAAGGGTTTTACCCAGGTTGAATGGGTTGACTATGTGGAAACCTTTTCACCTGTTGCCATGGTAAAGTCGATCAGGGTCCTTCTTACCATTGTCGCATATTATGACTATGAGGTATGACAGATGGATGACAAGACTGCCTTTCTAAATGGAAAACTTGACGAGACCATCAATATGAACCAATCCAAAGGGTTTATTGCCCAAGGCCAAGAGCAAAAGGTTTGTCGGCTTCATAGGTCTATTTATGGATTGAAACAATCCTCGAGGTCTTGGAATATAAGGTTTGATCAGGCGATCAAATCTTATGGCTTTAATCAGAATGTTGATGAGCCTTGTATCTACAAGAAAATCGTCAACAACACTGTCGCATTTCTGATGTTATATGTGGATAATATCCTGCTCATTGGGAATGAGGTAGGATTTCTTACTGACGTTAAAAAATGGATGGCTTTGCAATTCCAAATGAAAGGTTTGGGAGAAGCTTAGTATGTTCTAGGTATCCAGATTGTCTGAAATCGAAAGAACATAACGCTAGCCATATCTCAGCCGTCTTATATTGACAAAATGTTGTCTAGATATAAGATGCAGAACTCCAAGAAGGGCTTATTGCCTTTCAGGCATGGGGTTCACCTGTCTAAGGATCAATGTCCTAAGACTTCTAAAGAGGTTGAGGATATGAGACGAATCCCCTATGCTTCAACTGTTGGGAACCTCCTGTATGCCATGCTGTGTACTAGGCCCGACATCTGTTATGCAATTGAGATTGTCAGTAGGTATCAATCCAATCCAGGATTAGATCACTGGACAACCGTAAAGGCAATCCTCAAGTATCTTAGGAGAACGATGAACTACAACCTTGTGTATGGGAGTGGGGATTTGATCCTTATAGGATACACAAACTCTAACTTTCAGACCGATAAGGATTCTAGGAAATCCATTTCGGGGTCAACCTTCATTTTGAATGGAGGAGCTGTAGTATGGCGAAGCATCAAGCAGGGATGCATCGCCGATTCCACGATGGAAGCCGAGTATGTTGCCGCTTGTGAAGCTGCAAATGAAGCTGTTTGGCTTAGGAAGTTCATGATGGATTTGGAAGTTGTTCCAAATATGAACTTGTCGATCACGCTGTTTTGTGACAACAGTGGTGCAGTAACCAACTCGAGAGAGCCTCGGGTCATAAGAGAGGAAAGCACATTGAGCGGAAGTATCACTTGATACGGGATATTATGCACCACGTAGACGTGACAGTCACACAGATAGCGTCAGAGCACAACGTTGTTGATCCATTTACAAAGGCCTTCACGGCTAAGGTGTTTGAGGGTCACCTAGAGAGTATAGGTCTTCTAGTGCTCCCTGACTAGAACAAGTGGGAGTATGGTAAAGGGTATTCAATGCCCTAGTTTATTGTAATTTTATTGTACATTTGAGAAATGGATTTTGTATTCCACTAGCTTAGTCCAAGTGGGAGTTTGTTGGGATGTATGTCCAAATCTCGTATTTTTGTTGTAATATTCATGATTGAAATAAATAAGAGTTATTTTTTGATCACTTTGGTCTCGCATATTTACAAACTTTGTCCAATAAACTAAGCCCCAGGGTCATTGAATTATGAGAGAATTGGAACTTGAACGGTGTGTAGTGGACACACAGGGAGGATCACGTTCAAGTTAAATGACACGAATGGTCTATAATATACGGATAGGGTTGGAGACCTAATCCTGGATACACTATGGATGCAACCTGCTTTCTATTAGATACAAACGAGGTGATCCAACTCGTTCATGTGGTTGACATGCGAGTGGGGGCATCATGTGCAATGAGATTGTACGAGACCGAACCGTGAATTATTAGACCTACTGATGTAACAACATTGACAGTATAGGACTTATAACTTCGTAGATGACCAATAGTGACTCAACCTTAATCCTGAGCGTATTACGGACTCCTGTTTGGGGGGGTCTGCCCTTTGACTAGTACGTGTAAGGGTGGTCATAGTTACTCATCCAATATGCCTATCTTCTCAGGGACAGGGCCACGTGGGGAGCTGGGAACTTGGCTACGCGAGATGGAATTCACTCGTTCCCGACTTTAGGGAAACTAGAGTGGTTGTTCCCTTAAGTGCTGTCTCCAAGGCTTGGACAACGGGCACCCACCCTCTCACTGGCCCGAGAGGGATGTTGTTTATGGTTAGACCATACAACGTTGTTGTTCATTAGAGGAGCAGTAGGGACTTAAAGAGCAAGAGGTAGACATAGGGTAAAACGGTAATTTGACTCATCAATGTCTACGAACAACCTGTGAAGGGTCGACTTACGGACATTGGTTATATCAATGGGCACAACTTGTCCTATAGTGATGGGAGTGCAGCTACGAGTTTTAGTGGAGTGTTACCGTAGCTAATGAATGTTGATTAACCGGGTCAAAGTGTTTGTCAGGTTAGTCTCGGATCATTGGAACTCATCATCTGTAGGTTCATTAGGTCCCTCGGTTGGCTCAAACTGGATACATAGAGGGTTTAAAGTTTGTATATATAGGTCCTGACCTTGGGCTATGAATCCTTCAGGCTGAGACATATAGATGCTCTCGTCAAGATTACCATTCAAAAAGGCAGTCTTGACGTCCATTTGCCAAATTTCATAATCATAAAAAGCGGGTATGGACAAAAGTATCCTTATAGACTTCAACATAGCAACAGGGGAAAATGTTGATTAACCGGGTCAAAGTGTTTGACAGGTTAGTCTCGGATCATTGGAACTCATCATCTGTAGATCCATTAGGTCCCTCGGTTGGCTCAAACTGGATACATTGAGGGTTTAAAGTTTGGTGTGGATTTGAAGTGTTCAAATTCATTAAAAGGGTATATATGTCATTTACATGAGATATGATTGACGTATTTTATAGTTTAATGTGAATGTGATTCATAATAAACTATAGGTTAGCCTAATTGATTAATTAGGGCTAATTTAGAGAAATTGGATTGAGAGAAATTAAATTGAATGTGATTCAATTTAAAATACACAATTATACAAATGTGATTTGTATTATAAGGTATGAGATATCTTATTATATGTGGTTATGCAAATATGATTTGCATAATCTAAGGTTGTGGTAAAATTGTAAATAGGTAGAGATTTCAATTCCACCTATCACCATTATACAAACACCTTTGTAAGAAGGTTTGTTTAATCAATTCTTATTTTTTGGATTTTCCATCCAAGAGAACTCTTTCAAATTCTCTTTTCTCTCTCAAATTTTCTCTCTATCCCTAACCAAAGGAGTTCCACCACGCTCCCTTTACCAAAGGAGAACAACTGAGAAGACCTTTTGGAGGTGTTCAGATCATTTGATTGTTCAGAGAGTTCGTGAACGTGGAGATCGAGAGCACGGAGAGTTCGTGACCAGAAAAGGATTTCATGAAGAACGGTCTCACAAGTAAGTACTATCTCTTATTGTATTTTCTTCTTAAAGCATGTTTAGCCTAATTTCTATAGGATAGATTTAATTTTAAGAATTATTTTTACAACGAAAACCACGATGATTCAAAGTCGTTTTTCTGCTACGGGAGTTTCATTCCCTTCAAGTTTGGCCTGGGCTAGACAATCCCTTCAGAGGGTCTGATCATAAGGGTCGGAACAAAGCGAACTTTCGAAAGGGATAGGGTTACCTTAGTTTATTTTTCAACTTCGTCCTCCCTTCGGCGGATTTTTTTGGATCAGAACTCTTGGATCTAAAGTTAGGGGGTAACACTCACTGGATACATTATTAAAAGTTAATGAATCCATACCAAAAAATGGTAGCTAGAACTTATAGGGAATAAAAGTTGTTCTGGTAATAGGGTATGTCGAGACTATCTCCTCCCAAAGGAGGAGTGATTCGACTACCCTTCGGTGGCGGTCATTCTGAACCTATGAGGTATCATTGCAAATTAATTGACCTAGGGATCATAGTTTAATTTTGCTAAAACATGATTGGATTAAATATAGGTTTATGGGAGAAAGTAATACAAGTTTTCATATTTTTCAGCAAAACTGTCAAGTTCGATTATTTCACTTTTGGCTGCCGAAAAACTCATAGGAAATAATTACCAGACCTGAAAAAACAACATTAACACGATATTAGTTGTGGACGACCTGAAGTTCCCTCTCACTAAGGACTATCCTCAGGTGCCAGGCCCGACAGCGACACGAAGTGTTTGTGACGCATTCGATAGATGAACCAAGGCCAAGGTTTACATCTTGGCCAGTATATCTGATATATTAGTTAAGAAGCATGAGAACATGGTCACCGCTAAGGAGATCATGGCATCGTTGTAGGACATGTTTGGGCAACAGTTCTTTCAAGTCAGGCACGATGCTCTCAAGCACATTTTCAACGCCAGAATGAAGGACAGGGCATCTGTCAGGGAACATGTTCTTGACATGATGGTCCACTTTAATATGGCGAAAATGAATTGTGCATCTATCGATTAGTCGAGCCAGGTCAACTTCATACTGGAAATTCTACCAGATAGTTTCCTACAATTCAGTAGCAACGCTGTTATTAACATGCTAAGCTACACCCTAACCACCCTACTCAACGAGCTACAAACCTTTCAATCTCTGATGAAAGTCAGGCGACATGAGGGTGAGGTAAATGTTGCCCAATGGTCTTTTCACAGGGGTTCGTCCTCGGGGACAAAATCTATAGCCTTGTCTTCTTCAAGCCCGAAAGGGAAGAAGAAGAATATGAAAATAGTGGTCAAAGGGAGACAAGTTGACCATGCTGCCGTCCAGAACGGAAAGAAGGTCAAGGACGCAACAGAAAAAGGAAAATGTGTTTACTGCAACGTAGATGGGAACTGGAAGCATAACTACCCTAAGTAACTAGCTGATAAGAAGAAAGAAGGTAAATATGATTTGCTTTGTGTTGAAACCTATTTAGTGGAGAGTGATAACTCTACCTAGATACTGGATTCGAGGGCTACTAACCACGTTTGTTATTCTTTTCAAGGAATTAGTTCCTAACATCAACTGCAAGAATGGGAGATAACACTTAGAGTTGGTACTGGGGATGTCGTCTCAACTATAGCAGTAGGCACGGTAGAGCTGTTATTCGACAAGAGAATACTGTTATTAGATAACGTATATGTAGTTCTAGGGTTTACTAGAAACCTTATTTCTATTTCTTACTTTATCAGACAATGTATTTCAATTTCTTTTCAATTCAATAAAACGTTAATTTCTTTGAAAGGTATTGAACTATGTGTTGCACTTCTTGAGAATAATTTGTATGTTGTAAGGCCTAATTCAGTTAAAATGGTTTTAAACACTTAATTATTTAAAACAACAAATACACGAACTAATAAGAAGCAGAAAGTTTCTCCTAAACAAAATTCCCATCTTTGGCATCTAAGGTTAGGTCATATAAATCTCAATAGGATTGAGAGATTAATGAAGAACGGACTTCTAAGCGAGTTAGAAGAAAGTTCTTTACCTGTATATGAATCATGCTTTGAAGGCAAAATGACCAAACGACCTTTTGGTGGAAAATGTTATAGAGCCAAAGAACAAGATATGAATTTTGTGGTTCGATGAGTGTTAAATCCCGAAGTGGGTATGAATTTTCATCTCTTTCATAGATAATTATTCAAGATATGGATATATTTACCTAATGCATCATAAATCTGAAGCACTTGAAAAGTTTAAGGAATTTAAAACTGAAGTTGAGAACCTTTTAGGTAAATCCATCAAAACACTTCGATATGATTCAGGTGGAGAGTATATGGACCTTGAATTTCAGGACTATATGATAGAACATGGAATCACGACCCAACTCTCAGCCCCTGGTATGCCACATCAAAATAGTGTATCAAAAAGGAGAAATAGAACCCTGTTAGACATGGTTCGGTCGATTATGAGTTATGCTCATCTCCCTGACTCGTTTTGGGGATATGTAGTGGAGACTGCAGTATACATTTTGAACAACGTTCCTTTGAAACGTGTTTCTGAAATACCTTTCAAACTCTGGAAAGGATGTAAAGGTAGTTTATATCATTTCAGAATTTAGGGATGTCCAACCCATGTGCTAGTAACAAACCTGAAGAAATTGGAACCTCGTTCAAAATTGTTCCTATTTGTGGGCCACCCTAAAGAAACGAGAGGTGGTCTATTTTACGATCCTAATGAAAATAGGGTGCTTGTGTCGACAAACACCACTTTTCTTGAGGAGGATCACATCAGGGATAAAAAACCAAAAAGTAAAATTGTGTTACATGAGTTAGACAATATGTCAGTAAAGGTTACTGATGCTGCTAGGAAGCCAACAAGAGTTGTCGACCTTAGCCCGTCCAGTCTAAACTGTCCATCTCAAGAGTTGAGAGTGCCTCGACGTAGTGGGAGAGTTGTTATACAACCTGACCGTTACATGGATTTGACTGAAACCCAAATTGTCACACCTAGTGATGACTGTGAGGATCCATTGACTTATGATCAAGCAATGGACGACATAGACAAAGACGAATGGATTAAAACCATGAACAGGAAATGGAGTCTATGTACTTCAATTTCGTTTGGAAACTTGTGGATCAACCTGATGGGGTCAAACCTATAGGTTGTAAATGGATCTACAAGAGAAAATGAGATGTAGGTGGGAAGGTACAGACCTTCAAAGCTAGACTCGTGGCAAAGGGTTATACCTTACGAGAAATGGATTGACTATGAGGAAACCTTTTCTCCTATTGCCATGATCAAGTCTATTTGAATCCTTCTTAACATTGCTGCATATTATGACTGTGAAGTATGGCAAATGGATGTCAGACAACCTTTTTGAACGATAACCTTAACGAAAACATCTACATGACCAACTTAAAGGGTTCATTGAACAAAGCCATGAGCAAAAGGTTTGCAGGCTTAAACAATCCATTTATAGATTGAAACAAGCCTCTAGGTCTCGAAATATAAGGTTTGGTAAGGCTATCAAATCTTATGGCTTTTATTAAAATGTTGATGAACCTTGTGTCTACAAGAAAATCATCAACAGTACTGTCGCTTTTCTGGTGTTATATGTGGATGATATCCTACTCATTGGGAATGATGTAGGATTCCTCACTGACGTTAAAAACTGGCTAGCTACGCAATTCCAGATGAAAGATTTGAGAGAAGTCCAATATGTTCTCGGGATCCATATTGTCTGGAATCGTAAGAAAAAGACACTAGCCTTGTCTCAAGCATCCTATATCAACAAAATATTGCTTCGATATAAGATGCAAAACTCCAAAAAAGGTTTATAGCCTTTTAGGCACGAGGTTCATTTGTCTAAGGAATAGTGCCCTAAGACACCTCAAGTGAGGACATGAGACAAATCCCTTATGCATCAGCCGTAGGTAGCCTCATGTACGCCATGATGGGTACTAGGCCCAACATCTGTTATGCAGTTGGAATTGTCAGTAGGTGTCAATCCAATCTAGAGTAGATCACTGGACAACGGTAAAAGCAATCCTTAAGTATCTTAGGAGAACGAGGGGCTATATGCTTGTGTATGGATGATCTGATCCTTACGGGATCCATGAACTCTAACTTTTAGATCGATAAGGATTCTAGGAAATCCACAATCACGGTCAGTAACTACTCTCAATGGAGCCGGAAGAGGTGTAATTTGGCGAAGCATCAAGCAAGGATGCATCACAGACTCCACTATGGAGGTTGAGTATGTAGCAGCTTGTGAAGCAACTAAAGCAGCAGTATGACTTAGGAAGTTCATGTCTGATTTGGATGTAGTTCCAAATATGAACCTCTCAGTCACCCTTTATTGTGATAACAGTGGTGCAGTGGCCAATTTGAGGGAAACTCGTAATCACAAGAGGGGAAAACACATCGAACGGAAGTATCACTTGATACGGGAAATTGTGCATCGAAGAGACGTGATCGTCACGAAGATAGCATCGAAGCACAACGTTGTTGATCCTTTTACAAAGACTCTCACGGCTAAGGTGTTCGAGAGTCACCTAGAAACTCTAGGTTTACACATTAGATCCTGACTAGGGCGAGTGGGAGTATTTTGTATTAAAGGGTATTCAATGCCGTAGTTTATTGTATTTTCATTAATGTAATGTTATAATACTCTACTAGCTTTAGGTCAAGTTGGGTTTGTTGGGATTTAAGCCCTAAACTCATGTATTTGTAATGTTTTTAAGGAAATTAATAAAAGTGTTATTTTTCCTTAAACCTTGTATTCTTGCAATTACAAACTTAAATCCAATAAGCTAAGTTCGAGGGTCACATTTAGGAGATCTTGAACCTTGTGTAGTTGACACATAGTTTGGATAAAGTTCAAGTAGATAACTCGAATGATCTATAGTACATGGATAAGGTTGGGAAACTCATCCTGGTAATACTATGGATGCAACCCACTTTGTATTTGATACAAACGCGGCGATCCAACTCGTTCATGTAGTTGACATGTGGGTGGGAGCATCCTGTGCGATGATATTGTACAGACCGAACCAAGAATTACTAAACCAATCTAATAACGTTGTTGATAGATTAGGGCTCATAATTCAATGATGACCATTAGTGACTCAACCTGAATCCTGAGCGAGTTATGAACTCCTGTTTTCGGAGGTTTATCGTTAGACTAGTACGGGTGAGAGTGGGGACCTCGTAGGGTGCTGGGGACTTAACTTCGCAAGAAAGAATTCACTCGTTCCCGAACTAGAGTAACTAGATAGGTTGTTCCCTTAAGAACTGTATCCAGGTCTTCAACAACGGGGCCCTCCCTCTCGCTGACCCGAGAGGGATATTGTTTATGGTCGGACCATAAACATGTTGTTCATTAGAGTATCAGTGGTGCTTAAGGAGCAAGAAGTAGTCATAGAGGTAATATGGTAAATTGACCCAACTGTGACTACGAACGACCTGTGAAGGGTTATCTCACGGACATTGGTTATATCAATGGACATAACTTGTCCTACAGTGATGAGAGTGCAACTACGAGTCTTTAATGGAGTGACTCGTAGTTAACGAATGTTGATTAATGGGATCAAAGAGTTTGATTAGTTAATTTCGTATATTTGGAGCTCATGATCTGTAGGTTCATTAGGTCCCTCGGTTGGCTCAATATGGAAATAATGAGAGTATAAAGTTTTGGAATGAATTTGAAGTGCTGGAATTCAATTTAGGGAACTATATCAGTTATATATGATATAATGGATATATAATATAGTTTAATGTGAATATGATTCATATTAACTATATTATTTCCTAATTATGGAATTAAGACATAATTAGAGAAATTAATATGAGAGATTTGTAAATTGAATATGATTCAATTTAATTTCCCCTTTATGTAAATATGATTTACATAATAAGGTATTTGATGCCTTATATTATGTGTTTATGCACATTGATTTTGCATAATGCATAATTAGTGGAAATAGTGGCATAATGGATAGCGAATTTGACTCCACCCATATTGGCTATATAAGCATCCATTTGGATGCAAATTGAAGAACTGAACTTAAGTCATTTGCAAAGATTTGACATTCTAGCAAATCACTTTCTCTCACAAATTCTCTCTAGACAATCCCTCTTCCAAAAAGGAGTTCCCACTGCTCTCCCTCTCCCAGAGAACAATCGAGAAGACATTTTGGAGGTGTTCGATTGTAGAGAACTTGGAGATCGTAGACGACAAGAGGATTACAAAAAGAATTATGTCTTCAAAGGTAATCCCTAAACATTTATGCTTTCATAGTTAGTCTTAGCCTTTAGTTTTCTATTTTTATCAAATTTCTATGTGAACATAATCATGAACAAAGACGATCTTTCACTTTTGCATTGGGATTCCATCCCTTCATAAATGACATAAGAAACTCTCTCTTAGAGAAGTATATATATATATAAAGCTTAAAAATTTAAAAGGCGCCTAAGCAACTTATTCCTTGCATGATTGTTCTATTCTTGTTTGCTAGCTATTAGGCCAGTGTAGAGGGAAGCTAGGTCTGAGGATCTTGTACACCTACTCTGAGCTTGTAGGAAGCATGCTTGATAGGATGCTTGAACACACACACTCAAGAAAAACTTAGAAAGTTTTCAAAAATTTGCTCATGAATGGACAGTGCAATGTTCGACGCTTTTCCTTTTCACAATTTATTTAGCTTTTCTAAGCATTAAGGGTAGAGTCATGTTATGCTTCCATTGACTCCAATATTTATTTTATCAATTCCTTGCTCGAGGACTAACAAGATTTAGGTTGGGGGTATTTAGGACAATGCAATGTTCACAATTCATTTAGCTTTTCTAAGCATTAAGGGTAGAGTCATGCTATGCTTCCATTGAGCCCTATCTATCTATCTATCTATCTATCTTTATTATATATTCCCTTGCTCGAGAACTAGCAAGATTTAGGTTGGGGGTATTTTGATAGCACCATAAAAGTGCTATCATTATATATTTACTTTATGCTAATCTCATGTGCTTATTTGTTTATTTTACAAGAGATTTGTATTTCAAGGTCATTCAGGGGGCTAAGGAATGATCAAGGGTTAAAATGCCAAGATTATAACAAAAAATGCATCAAATTGAAGAAATAAGACATTGATAAGGCAGAGAGATCGTCTTCAGAGCGTCTAGATGCCTAAAAAGAGCATCTAGACTCCTAAAAGAAGCGTCTAGACACTAATCACTCACCAGTCAAAAGACCCGCACACAGAGCGTTTAGACGTTATTCGAAGTGTCTCGACGCTAGTGTAAATGCAATCGTAAGGGCTCGCTCGACGCTGCAAGGAGGCTCTACTTGACGCTTGAAGCATCTTGACGTTGTTTTAAGCGTCTTGACGCCACCTATATTCTTAAAAGATATTTCCCTTATATAGATGGGGAGCGTCTAGAAGCCCCCAACGATTGTAAATATCAACTTTTCTCGTAGGTTTGAGAAACTACTGGTGAAGACTTTCTCCTACTTTCGAGATTAGCTTTAGTTTAAAGTTTAGGATAGTTTCTTTAGTGTTTTAATAGTTTTTTGGTTGTATTGATGAAGACCATAGAGGTAGTTAGCGTGTTCGTGACTATGCTAGGCTAAGCCTCTTCGTCTGGTTCATAGGTTGGTTTTAACCAATTGTAATATAGTGATGCTTGTTTGTAACTCTTAACTTGTTGCATAAAATAATTTTGCAATACCGCAGTGTACGGGTCAAGTTTTAGTATAGTGATTTGAGAGTCCAAGTATCGTTCTCGAGAATGGGTTTCTAGATTAATTAATTACTAAGATACTAAATCTCAATTTTAACTAAAGTAACAACACATGGATAGGTGATTGAAAGTAGAGACAAACAACAAACTAACCCATGGAGACACGAATTGATAGATTTGAGGAAAGTGACTTTACAAGTTAATGACTTAATCAACACATGTATTGGACCAAAGAGATAAATTTATAAACAAGAAGTAAAATACTCAAGAAAACCTCTCGATTCTTAGTGAGCCTCGCACATGCAATAAATTATATAGTCTCCATATGAACCTAAACACACACGACATTAAGCAACTTCTTTATATGTTTCGCTTAGGTTTCTAGATCATTCTCATGCTAGATTCTTAAGGGTTTCGGCAACTTTGCTCTAATTCAAGTTTTATCTCTCGAGTCCACTTAAATCAACAAAATCAAAAGTTAAAGAACGAATTGCCAAAAATAAGAACAAAACATGATTCAATACATAGCAATAAGTCTTAACAAGCAAATCAGATCCTAACTATAATGTCTAGCTACTCTAAATTACATGAATAGTTGTTGCTTCTGTTGTTCAGATAGTGTAGTTGCTCCAAAGTGGATTCTCCATTTGGCTGGGAGCATTGAGAGGGAACCATTGTTTGGGGTGATCCTACAAAATTATTCAAAGCAAGAGTGAGAGATGCCATATGAGATCTGAGGGAGGTTACCTCATCCAGTTGGTACAATCCAGCTACTGGCTTAGATCTATCATTGTCTGTAGGCCACTGATAGCTGGCAGTTGACACTTCCTCGAGAAGGGCACGTGCTTCTGGCACAGTATTCGCCATGAAAGCCCCTCCAGTAGTGGCATCCAGAATGGTCCTGGTTTTACCTTTCAGTCCATTATAAAACAGTTGTACCTGGAGCCAATCTGGGTAGTCATGCTGTGGGCACCTCCTGAGCATGTCCTTGTACCATTCCCAAGCCTCAAATAGCTGCTCTCCCTCCTGCTGCCTGAATGTTCCTATCTCCGTCCTTAACTTTGCAGCCTTCACAGCTGGAAAGAATTTCGTCATGAAGGCCTGGGCCAACTCCTCCCAAGAAGTGATACTGCCTGAGGGAAGGGACCCTACCCATTCTTTAGCTCTACCCTTCAAAGAGAAAGGAAAGAGACGTAAGCGAATATTATCAGCAGAGATACCATTCATTTTAATTGTACCACAAATTTTTAAGAAATTTTGCAGGTGTGAGTTAGGATCTTTTGTGGCTAATCCTCTAAAAACACCTTCCCTAACCATCTGTATAAGCCCTGTCTTAAGTTCAAAGTTGTTAGCATTTATAGGGGCATAGACTATTCCAGTCTGCTCAGAATCAAACACAGGTTGGAAATACTCCCTAATAGATTTAGGGTTATTGATGAACTCCTGATCAACCATAGTCTGAGATTCTGCTCTTCCTACCCTTAGGAGTGTTCTACAGGTTCTCTCGATCTCAGGATCAAAAGGGTGCAAGTCTGCAGCTCTCCCCTTGGGCATACACCTGGAGGTACAAAACAATAAGAAATTAGATAAAAACATAAAAACTAGAAAATGAAATAAAACATAAAAAGAAAGAAAATACAAAAAACTTGGGTTGCCTCCCAAGAAGCGCTTTCTTTAACGTCTTTAGCTAGACAGTGATTTATCAGGGCACATAAAACTGCTCTATTTCTTTGGGCCCTTCTTGCTTGAATCGATATAGCCTTCTAAGTCTAAAAGGCTATCCTATTTTTCATGGGCACCAGAGAGAATTATTTTTGGTATTTTGGTTTATCAACATAAAAGAACAAAAATCAAAACAAGACTCGTGGGTGTAGGACAAATGGCTATGAAGGTTAAAGGAATTTTCTTGAGACAAAAGGGGGAAAGACTTCTTAGCCTCGACCTCTATCACCTAAATCTCCCCCGTGGAAGTGGTTGTATCACCAATGTCTAACTCACCACCCTGATTTTGGTGTGTCTCAGTCTCCCTCAAACTATCCTCACTATCATATGAATAAATTCTCCTAGGGTGCACATTCTCAGTGGTAAGGATAAGAAATTGTTCCTGTAAGGCCTTAAGGGAAATTACTACCTGATTAAGATACTGAGCTCTATCCTCTATTATTTCCCAAAATCCTACCACCTCAACTTCTAACCTATTCAACCTTTCTAATTCCTTATGAACCAAATTTTTAATTTTCAATTCTAAGATATATTCCATTATTTGGTCCACAAGAGAAGATTTTTCATTAGGTTGGTCAAGGTACGAAAAATTATGGTTTCAAGTGCCTAGATAACTACCCACATGTGATTTTTTATCAATTTCAGGTACAAAATGGTAAAAATCAGACAAATTGAATTCAGAGAAATCATGATGCACATACCTAGGTTCCTGAGAGGGACAACAGAATGGTGGATAATCAAAATCATGTAAAGTCATACTAAAAAAATAAGAATTTCACATCAAGACTTCAACACAATATCAACACAACCAAAACAGGGACAAAGACTAAAAAAAACACACAAAAATAAAAAGAACAAATATGGAAACAAACAAACACACAAAAACAAATAATGAAAGACACACAAACAAACTTTAGTCTAAAACCTCAAATCTCCTAATATTAATTAATCTAAATAATCGTCATTCCCCGACAACATCGCCAAAATCTTGTTGCGTAAAATAATTTTTGCAATACTGTAGTGTACGGGTCAAGTTTTAGTATAGTGATTTAGAGTCCAAGTATCATCCTCGGGAATGAGTTTCTAGATTAATTAATTACTAATATACTAATTCTCAATTTTAGCTAAAGTAACAACACATGGATAGGTGATTGAAAGTAGAGACAAACAACATACTAAACACATGGAGACACGAATTGATAGATTTGAAGAAAGTGACTTTACAAGTTAATGACTTAATCAACACATGCATTGAACCAAAGAGATGAATTTATAAACAAGAAGTAAAATAGTCAAGAAAACCTCTCAATTCTTAGTGAGCCTCGCACATGCAATAAATTCTATAGTCTCCATATGAACCTACAACATGCCCGACATTAAGAAACTTTTTTATGTGTTTCCCTTAGGTTTCTAGATCATTCTCATGCCAGATTCTTAAGGGTTTTGGCAACTTTGCTCTAATTCAAGTTTTATCTCTCGAGTCCACTTAAATCAACAAAATCAAAAGTTAAAGAACGAATTACCAAAAATAAGAACAAAACATGATTCAATACATAGCAAATAAGTCTTAACAAGCAAATCAAATCTTAACTACAATGTCTAGCTACTCTAAATCACATGAAGCCCAAGCTAAACATGTAGAAAACGTCTTAAACGGAGTTACAATATGAAAGAAAAGTAAATTAAACTTATGTGTCGATGTCGGTCCTTCGTCTCCTAGCTCCCGTCTTTAATCTCGAACCTCTACGAATGCTTTGGCTCCCAAAAATACTTTTTTCTCTCTTCTTACAAAGTGTATTTCGAAAAAATGGTCAAAAGTCTAGCAAATTCGGCTCCATTGTAATGAAAACATAAGGTTCTATTTATAAGCTCAATCGGTACATCGTTGCAACGCTGTACCCTAGGCGGCTAGTCATATGTGAAATGTCTCGATAACGTTGCAACGCTGAGGGAAATATTGCAACACCGCTACCCTAACGCGCGTGCCTTTCTATCGAAGTGGTGTTGCGATGCTGCAAGGCAGCGTTGCAACGCCCTCTATGCGGTTCTTCAAGTGTGCTTCCTTATCGAGATAGCGTTGCGACGCTGCAAGGCAGCGTTGCAACACTATATCCTGGGGTCTTCAATGCCTCTAAACAACATTCACGGCGTTGCAACGCTCTGCTTGGCGTTGCAACGCCATCACCTCGGGTCTACTAGCTTGAATTGGTTATGCTACTTCCAATTGGTATTATTTTTAGCTCCAAATAGCCTCGTTTCGATCCCGAGAGATCCAAATTGTCTCCAATAGTTCTGTTTAAGCTCTTAACCTAAAATTGAGTAATTTAAACATGTAAAAGCCCTGAAATCATCATAAAACTAGCAATAGTTAAGCCTAAGGATAGCAAATTTTATGTGCTATCATAACTCTATAGGCATTTAATTCTTGAATTCTTTGCTTTAATTTTATGACTGTGCATCTACTTCTGAATTGACCCCTCATTAGTTTAT